>OZ038501.1:65912531-65915031 GCA_964036315.1 Acanthosepion esculentum
CCTTTCAGTCAGTCATTCTTCAAACAATTTCTTTTTATTAATCCTAAGAATTACAACAAAAACAATTATGGGACAATTAATGTAGGAGAACACATTGGCACGTGATTAAAAGATAAAAATTTTCTTCTACCAAATTTAAAAAAACAATTTGTGTAAATAGAACAAATAAAATAGGTCACTAACCTGAAGAAGCACCAGAAATGGAGAGAAAAGAAAACAAATTTGTGTATGAATATACTTGCCCACTTGGAAATGTTTATCTGTAAATAAAAAAACAAAATTTGTCTTATGTAGGATATACTACAACCACATTATCGAGGAGACTCATCTGCTACTAATTGGACCAGAATGCCACCAGACAACACATTAATGAGCAGCATAAGGATCATAGTAACATTAGTCATCTATAAAAACTTTAATTTCTCACCAAATCCAAGTTCTTGTGCCAGACACAAAACTTAGTAGAAAGACCAAGTCATAATAACAGGCACCAAATTACAAAACAAGAGAACCACTATGTAAAATTTCAAAAAGGAAAAAAACATATTTATTCTACAATATTACAAAACAAAAGGTACAATACAAGATTGCACAAAAATTTCCTTTTGTTTACGGCAGTATAACAATTTTCTGAGGTTACCAAAAGGGGATTAGCATCAGATATAAAGAAAAAAAGTGTTACAGTTTTTGGAAAAAGGCATGGATACTGACAAAAATTTATATCCCTCAAAAATGGAAAAAAAGTGAAAAACTTTGAGAGAGTAAAAAAAAATATTACACAAGGCAGAAAACACAAAGTACACCCACCTCAGCGCTTAACTGAATACCCAAAAGGGACGTCTCGCCTTGAAGCGGGTTTCATGTTTTCTCATGAGATTTTTGTAGTACTTTACTGGTAAGTTAACTTTAATATTCATTTGGTTTAAATTCTTCTCAGGAAAGCACAGAAAGGAATGTTCTGTCCTTGGGGTAAGATTTGCTCTTGAATCTGCAGAATCTGTCGTCTCTTTCGTGTTGCTTTATGACACCCTCAGCTGGACTGCTCCTCTTGTCTTTAAAGTGTGGTTAATAAGGCTTCTTCCTCAACCATTAATTACTTATTGTCAAGGTTCGTTCTTTCTGACTGATCTGCTATAAATAGCAGTCTTTTTATTGAACAAAGGAGTATCATACCTGCTCAATTCAAGTTTTCACAAAGGCTTGAAGAGATCGTCTCTCATTGACCAGTAAATAGAAACCTTCCCTCTTCATAAATTCAGAGAATGAATCTGCAATAAATCAAATAATTTTGGCGGTATCAACAGTTTAAGCCAAAAAGGCCATAAAAAATGCAGCAATCTTTACATGAAGTGTTTGGCCTTCATAAAATACACTTCGCTCAAAAAACATGTATTAAAAAAAACAACCTAGACGATTATAACATTTTAAAAATAATAAAAATTAAATTTTTGTACATCTACTTACAAACGGTACCAAAATACTAGTAAAATCAAATAGTAAAAAGCAGAATTATGATCCTTAAAGCAATAGTCATAAAAAAACAACTATCAACAAATAAAAAGAATTATAACTTAAAAGCCCTCATCCTCAGATGTGTATTAAAAAACATGTCACACCTTGATTATGTCCCAACACTCTTTACCCACAACTCACCAACTGTATCTACCTACATGGATGATGACTTATGAAATCAAAATCATGGACTATATTTCTTGTAAGTTGACTATTCAGGTTCAATATCTGTTGGAGGCACAATTTTTTTAGTAGGACTTCTCAGTTTAAGCCAGTTGTTATTAATTTCACTGTATAATAAAATAAAAAAATAGGGATAGCAATTCAAACATGTCTACCCACTAAAAACATTTATAGTAACAAGAAATAATTTATCCCTACAAAAATAATCCTGTCATTTTTCTTTTTATGGCTATGAGGTTAACCTGCACAAACCCAGAACACTTTTTTTAGCTATATATTTATATTGTAATTATCATCTTTCTTACCATTTATCCCCACTTATCTCAACATCCCCACTATCTCACCACTACAATTACCATTGCCACATTAGTCCACAATTATACTTCCTTCTCTCGCAACAAAATTAATACCACTGTATAAATACCAATAGGTATTATAAATTAGAGTTTCTACCATTTACATAAGCGCAATCGCCAAAAACAAGCAAATAACTGGCTTTAAAATAATAACAAAACATCATTAAAAAATTAAAAATAATAACAATTTTAACAACCATAGTCTTTCACAGATCCCATCTTAAGTGTAAAAAAAACAGAGAGATAGAAAGTGTGTGATCACATGCATATGTATATATGTAACTTAAAACCACCCTATCAGGTGGCATTTAAGCTAGCTCCTTTGGAAGGAGGCACTTGATTGGGCCTTCGGCTTGTTCAAAAGTTTGAGAGTTCCTAAGTTTTTGCATATTCTCCGCATTCTCTGACATTATTCCTTAGTACTATAAACATAATTTTTAGTTGGCACA
>OZ038501.1:65917531-66035031 GCA_964036315.1 Acanthosepion esculentum
ATTGAAGCCTAGAGAGACAGAGAAAAACAATGCATAACCTAGAGTTTGATGGCAGAACAAAGTTTAGGACAGATAACAAAAAGACAAAATTTGTTGAGAGCTCCAAAGGACAGGAAATTGTGGAGAGCCATGATTGCCTACATCCTGAAGGAGCACAGCACATAGAAAAAGATTAGTATAGTCTTTCAATGTTTAAGTGGTAAAAGCTTTGGAGAAAAATATCTGGAAAAATATTTTTTTTTTTGTACTTCTTAAAACTTGTGATTGGCTTCATAATATGAATGGGAAATCTGATAGAGAAATTCGGATGGAGTCCAATGAATACATGCCTGACCAATCAGAATTACGTAATGAAAATCATAATATTTAGGGATCTTGTTTTTAGTACTGATCTTTTTTTGTGTGAATATAACTGTTAATATGAGACTGAATCTATCTCCAGTTGAATGATTAATATCGACAATACGTCAGTAACGATGCCCTGATTCATGTAGAGTGATAAAGGTTCATTTTCGGTCTAACTATTCCATTGCTATTGAAAATGAAAATGTCAGTCTTTACTATGTTTATACAGAATTGGACATTTTTATTCATTTTCACTTATCCCCGCTAAGACATTGTTTATACTTAACATAACCTGAATCTAATAGTGCGTTTAATCAACCATGGGGTTATAACTGTCAATGCAGGTGTTTATACACAGAAAATAATTACAGCTTTTGTGATGAAGAACTACAATATGTTAGATAATGGTGTACAGCAGTTTGTTATATTCTAGTCTTGGAGGTGCCATAATAAATGGTCCACACCATTCTTGTAATATCATGGCAGCAACATACCGTGAAAATGCTTATGGATTGATATATAGACTTTGTTTTATATTATTTCTTGTCATACTATTCACTATTTATGAATTTCATGTGAATCCCAAATTGCAGAAGAGAGTGAATGTGACTAGCATTGCTGAAGGTAATAGGAATTTCTTGCAGAGGGACACATACTGTGCACCTTTCTTTACACAGCAGGTTGGAGAATTACTTCAGGCCATCTGCTTTAATTACGATATCAATTTTGAATAGCAGCTGAGGTGAAGTCTTTTCTTTTTCTATGCCTTGCCTTGCTATAACTTCCTATTATTATATAAATATTTCTGTCAGGTTCCCTATAAATCTAGAACCAATTTAGTGGGCCTAGTTGTATAAAGTTTGTCTCTGGCACCAGAAATTTCTGTTTGTGGCTTTAGTTATAAATTATAACCTTTGAAAGCAAATCGGCACTTTCACAAAGTAATGTTTCAGTAGTCGGAACTTTTTTTTTTGTGTACTCGTAAAAGTGTTATGAATTGATAGACATTTAAATTTCCTTTACACACACCCACACACACATGATCATCATCAGTCCAATGATCGGGTGTGGTTGTAGGGTTGGCTGCACAACTGAGCACCTGACCAGTCCCCACCCCCATATCTGGGTTGAAATTTGGTGGGGTATTCATTTATGTATAGTGTGGCAGAGACCATCCCTTTCCAGGTCAAACAATAGCTGATGTACCCGAACTTGAAATAAAATTCCACACTATTTACAATATTTATATTTGTTTTCATCACAATGTTTCAGCCTTCCCCTCAGGTGTATATCAATCTGGGTACCATTCAGGGAATTCTGAACTAAACCCTTTATTTAATCTGCAGGTGTAGACTGTTCTTGTTCCATTGCTCATGTCTAGGTATCTTGTCTATCTATCTTATTTTCAAAAAGACAGCCATTGGTGTGACCGAGAGGCCAAGAAGAAAGTTATTAGTCTGACCGAGAGGCCAAGAAGAAAGTTATTGGTCCGACTGAGAGATCAAAAAGAACATCATTGGTCCCACTGAGAGGTCAAATAGAAAGTCAGAAACAGTACTGTTAATACAGTATTTACATTAGTCGGACTATTGTCCTCATCTTTGTCACCATATTTATTACAACGTTTCGGCCGTTGGACACTCCAGACTTCTTCATGTGGTTGGAATGTCAAACTGAACCCTTTATTTCGCTCACTGGGGTAGACTGTTCTAGTTCCACGTGCCATGTTTAATGGATGTCAGTTATCAGTTATCGCCTGTTAATTTCCCTCTGAATGTTCTCCTTAGCCAGGTATTGAAATCACACTCTTTGGGGCCTGTCACTGGATCTAACCAACACCTTTATCCACTGTGCCATGTGTCCTTGAAATAAAGGGTTCAGTTCAAGATTCCAACCACCTGAAGAAGGCCGGAGCATACATCGGCCAAAATGTTGTAATAAATATGGCGACAAGGATGAGGACAATAGTCCAAATAATGTAAATAATGTACATAATACCTCATCTCAGAAATATAGACAGATACTGGGGGTGTTGTTTAGTTTCTTCTGTACGGCAGAGGATACAAGTGAGACCAAAAAGGCGGCATTCCTGAGAAATTGCCATCAGTATCTTTATAGATATTTATTTTCAGAAAATGACAATTCCCTATTTCTCCAAAATTGAGACCCAAGACATTCCGACAACAATGTAGCAGTGAGAGTCTTTCTATAAATGCCACTTTTTATGTATCATGCTTTGTTAAAGAAATATATTGTCTGGGAGATCAGGAAATATTTCGTAATGCTGCTTTTTATATGGAATTTTTTTTAAGGAAATAGTTTGTCATGATTTAAAAGTTCCACTGAACACAGCAGTTAATGAGATTTTTTTTGTTTTATGACGGCTCAGTTATTTTTTGTTTTATGATGACTTAGTTATTATTTTTTTGTTCTATGATGTCTCAATTATTATTTTTTGTTTTATGATGTCTCAGTTATTATTTTTTGTTTTATGATGTCTCAATTATTATTTTTTGTTTTATGATGTCTCAGTTATTATTTTTTGTTTTATGATGTCTCAATTATTATTTTTTGTTTTATGATGTCTCAGTTATTATTTTTTGTTTTATGATGTCTCAATTATTATTTTTTGTTTTATGATGGCTTAGTTATTATTTTTTTGTTCTATGGTGTCTCAATTATTATTTTTTGTTTTATGATGTCTCAGTTATTATTTTTTTGTTCTATGATGTCGCAATTATTTTTTTTTGTTTTATGTCTGTTATTATTTTTTTGTTCTATGGTGTCTCAATTATTATTTTTTGTTTTATGATGTCTCAGTTATTTTTTGTTCTATGATGACTCAGTTATTATTTTTTGTTCTATGATGTCTCAATTATTATTTTTTGTTTGATGATGTCTCAGTTATTATTTTTTGTTTTATGATGGCTCAGTTATTATTTTTTGTTCTATGATGTCTCAATTATTATTTTTTGTTTTATGATGTCTCAGTTATTCTTTTTTGTTTTATGATGTCTGAGTTATTATTTTTTTGTTTTATGATGTCTCAATTATTATTTTTTGTTTTATGATGTCTGAGTTATTATTTTTTTGTTTTATGATGTCTCAGTTATTATTTTTTGTTTTATGATGTCTCAATTATTATTTTTTGTTCTATGATGTCTCAATTATTATTTTTTGTTTTATGATGACTCAATTATTATTTTTTTGTTTTATGATGACTCAGTTATTATTTTTTTGTTCTATGATGACTCACTTACTTTTTTTGTTTTATGATGGCTCAATTTTTTTTTGTTTTATGATGGCTCAGTTATTAGAGGAGAGTGTTCCAGAGTAGAAATAATTTCACAAGCAGCACAAACAGTCACTGTGGTTGTACAACTAAAAAAACCACCAGGAAAGAGAAGGACATTTGTTTTAAATCAAAGCGAAAACTGTTACATGCATTGGTCTTCTCAATCTAAGCCTAAGCCTAAGCCTAACCGAACTTAATGTTAGGAGCTAGGGTTAGTAATCATGCTCTTTTCAAAGTTCATGCAAAGTTTGCGCATTAATTATTATTTGTTTTATTTTTAATTTAAAAGAAAAGCTTTATTTTATTATTTAATTTGTTTTTTTTAATTTTGAAAAGAAAGCTTTATTTTGCACTTGTCATTACTTTCCAGCAGTGCGCAATAATTTACATGAGTAAAAGCAGTAAAAAGGCCGTTAATTAATTCTCTCATTTATATTTCTGACATTGTGGGCATTGTTATATCCATGATTTAACAACATTGACATTTCATGGACATAATGGAATAGCTGAATGGAAAAAGAATGACAGTCATGCTTAGTTCTCAAAGAGTTTTATAATGCTAAAACCATACACAAAATTAAATATATACATATATATATATGTGTTCCGTGTAGAGAAATTATAACATATATGCAACAACAAACAGTGTGTAAGAACAGGGAACCTTACTTGTAATATTTCCTGAAACGAAAACTGGAGTTATGGCGTTTTCTCTACAAACCAAGTTAGGCCATGTGGTTTTTCCTTTAAGACCTACTGCTGTGGGTTTGGGATGTCCTTCTTCTCTGGGATCTACATCATCACTGCCCTTTGTCAGTCTATCTCCTGATGTTATTCACCAGCCATCACATGACCTGTGTGACTATCTCAATGAAAGGGAGCGAATTGCCATTTGTAACCCAACAGGTATGGCATCCCTAGACAGGTTCTAGAACCTGCCACAAGGAGTTACTTTTATTCTACTTGTTGTTGATATAATAGAAATGTGGGAACACTATACAAACTACAGTATACAAAAGAATATGCATGCAATGTATATTAAAAGGGCCACAATGTTTTCACCATGTCCAGTCTGAGGAGTTTGGTGATGGAAACAAACTCAAATCCATCTACACAGTCACTCTACTGTGTGTCATTGCCAGCATTGAAGACAGTATCATAACTGATGTTGTGGACTCTGACATACTGCTTCTGTTAAGCGAAAATGTCATATAGAGAGCCAGGACTTGCCTCAATTTTGGGAACGACACCGTCACCATGTTGGGGAGAAAAGTCCCAATGCAGTGTACTTTGTCCGGTCACTACCTCATTACTATTAGCAGGCCTCTACCAGACCGAGGTAAGTTCAAGTAAATTTTATTTATTAAAGAAACTGCTAGTAAAAATAGACTAGAGAAAATTAAAATTGCCACAGGAGGTCGCTGAATAAGTTCTTTCTCCCCACATACGTCTTGTTGGAGTCACTTATTCAAATTTTCACAGTCAACAGTGCAAAAATGTCTTCTGCGTTAGCATCATGCAAGAGTTCATATGAAAAGAACAAACGAACAAAGAGACTAGTTAAGATAAGAAATGCTTAGGCCATTTAATATGGTGTCCAGACTTGGTCACTGACAGGACCCAAAGAGTGTGAGTTCAATACCTGGTTAAGACAGTGGAGAACTTGGAGAGGGAAATTAACAGGAGATAACTGATAACTGACATCCATTAGACATGGCATGTGGAACTAGAACAGTTTACCTCAGCAAGCAAAATAAAGGGTTGAGTTTGACATTCCAATCACCTGAAGAAGGCCGGAGTGTACAAAGGCCAAAACATTGTGATAAATATGGCAACAAAGATGAGGATGATAGTCCGAACAATGTGCATAATGTTCCGCTATTTTTGCTTTTGTGAATTCACAGAACTTCTTTCTTCTTTTCAAGAATTTCAGTCATTGTACATCTCAGACAGCATCCCAGAAATGTTATGCTGTGGAATAGACTACTGAAAGGATACTTCCTAATCTCTACAAACTTAACCTCTTCAAGACTAGGGTCAGCCATTTTCTAGCTTATTTATCCTTATAATATGCACTGCTTACTTTCTCCTATGTCCATACAACAACCTCATTCAGTAGTCCTCTACTTTGAATGGCTTTTGAGCCATGTTTTGGGCTAACAGAAATAGAATAAAAAATTCTCTTTGTTTTTTTATGAAGATATAGCTGGGGGTGGTACAGATTATACTGTTTTCGGTGCTAAGATTGGAATAGACTACTACTGGAAAAACTTTTTTATTTTTTACATTCTTTAGATTCAGACTAATATCTCCATTTGGTTTTGTTTGTTTTACAGCATACCAACCTCAATGGGTTATTTAATGCGACAATTTTTATTGCTGGTAATAATTTTTCAGAAAAATGTATAGTTGTTTGTATTGCTGGTTATTTTTTTTTTTTTAAGTATTGCTGATAATAATTTTTTCCTTCAAAAATCCATTGCTGGTAATAATTTTTTTTTTTTACAAAGTATTTCTGGTATTAAAATATATTTACACTTTTATAGTATTTTGGCACCGGTTTGGGGGTTAACTATTTGCTCGTAGCCAGGACCCTAATAGGTGCCACCATCCTAGGTCATGGTAGACCTGGGAACATCAGCAATTAAGAGGTGGTTCCACGCTCCTCAAAACCTCTTGATAAAAGGCCTTGCTGCTGGATGTAGTTTATCATCTTACCCAGGATGGCTAATATCTTCATCTTTGTTGTCATTACCACAGCATTTCAGCTGTGGGGCCTTCTGGCCTTTTTTAGATGTCAGTAACCTTCAAGGAACTTTGAACTGAACCCTTTATTTAATCTATTGGGTGGGAGAGATTGTTCTCATTCCACTGTCCATGTCTAGGGATATTTCATCTTGTTCTTATTTAGTATACTAAGCTCAGGAATTGAGCTCATAATTAATAAGTCACCAAAGTCATGAGTCAATGCTTTTAATCCAATAGGCAATTCTCAGTCAACGTTTTTTTCCATCAGTCATCAGGCAAATGCTCCTGTGGAAGTCTCTTTCCACTTCTTGCTTCCTAGTGTCATATTAAGCGTATAGTAGCAGAACAAAGAAGAAGTGATGGAGGTTTAAGAAATAGACAATTGTATTAATGTAAAGATAACAACAACTGGTAAATTGGTGTAAATGTCTCTCGTTTGAACGAAAGAGATAACTAGGATTGTAAAAGTCGTCCGCAGGTGCACACGGTAGAAGAAAGAGGGTGAGTTGGGACTTACTGCAGCGACGGCCTTAGGCGAGTTGTCTTTTTGAGATGGGAGGTTGCGTTCTGATGAGCATTATGGATCCTGGCTGATGTGCCATCTGACCACCAAAAATGTCCCTTTGATGGGCTTTTATGTCCTTTTCTTAGGCACAGATTGGCTCTAATTTTTATTTTGTTTCTTTAGGCGTGAGTGGATGCTATTGGGTGGAAATTCTGGATTGTGTTTTTCTTTGAGTGTGTAAGTTTTTTTTTTAAGTTTTTTTTTAAGCTTATCACCCCAAGCAAGGCTGGAGGCCACTAGCACGCAAGGGGTTACAGAAGGTTTGGAGGAAGAGCAGATAGGAGTGGTAAAGGAGAGGATGTGGAGAAAGATAGTGGATCGATCAAGGCAAGGGGGTTACAGAAGATTTGGAGCGAGAGCAGATAGGAATGAAAGGTGAAAGGATGTGGAGAAGGGAAGTGGATAGATCAAGGCAACTGGAGATGTCGATTGACGCTACACTTAAATAGTTGGAGATTGTATTTGTCAGGGAAACAGGAATAAAACAGAAGCTATGTGTAGAACTGATGCGCAGTTCCTGGAATTTTTAGTTCAGTCTTGGGTTTCAGAGTGTTCCCATCCGGTCAGTGGTGGAGATTTGTGTAACATGATTCAGAAGAAGATCTGGTTTTAGGAAGATTATATAACATCAGTCAATTTTGATCATCAAAAATTTATGTACAATGTCAATCGTTATCTTCTGTCTTTTTAATTCTTGTTCTTTTATTATTCTCTCTCCTTAATAGTATTTTCCTTATAGTCTCTAATACTCAGTAACTCCTTGCGTCTTCTAGTTCTAGTTCCTCAAGGACACATGGCACAGTGGATAAAGGCATTGGTTAGATCCAGTGACAGACCCAAAGAGTGTGAGTTCAATACCCGGTTAAGGCAGTGGAGAACTTTCAGAGGGAAAATTAGCAGGAGATAACTGATAACTGACATCCATCAAACATGGCATGTGGAACTAGAACAGTCTACCCCAGTGATCGAATTTGGGAATAATTCTCGCTTGACAAGGAAGCGGGTCCAGACACCTTAACTCTACATAACTTAAAAAATTATGTTAGGGGTCTCAGCTCTCGCTTTTGAAACATGAGAACTCTTATGTAGCGGAGGAATCATATTTTTAAAAAACTAAAAATATTATTATAAATATATATATATATATATATATATATATATATATATATATATATATATATATATATATAAGTGATTCATCGAGTCTGAAACCTCAACAGAATGCAGCAAGCACTGGACGGCCGTTTCGTCCTATATTTGTGTCCCAAATATAGGACGAAACAGCTGTCCAATGCTTTCTGCATTCTGTTGAGGTTTCAGACTCGATGAATCACTTAAATATAATTATCAAATTCTCCTAATAATTTCAAATATATATATATATATATATATACACACGCACACACACACACAATCACACACATTGCCAATGACAATCCAATCCAATACTATGATGTTGAGGCTGAATTCACTTGCAATCTATGCAACAAAGTGTGCAAGTTAGTGAGTGAACTACTTATTTATCATTAAAAGTCACGATACCATGACTTGGTTGCAAAACCTGTGGCTTCAAGTGTAGGTCACTCTCTGTACTAACTAATGAGTAACCAGAATTGTCATCAGCAACAAGGAAATCAACAGTGAAACCATGGAAGTGGTCATACATACATACATACATATATACACACACACACATATATATATATATATATATATATATATATATATATATATATATATATATGTATGTATGTATGTATGTATGTATGTGTGTGTGTGTGTGTGTGTGTGTGTATATATGAGAAAAGTGTATATTTTAAAGAGTAAAGAGAAGCTGCAAACGTTTTGGTTATAATGTGAATTTATATATATATATATATATATATATATATATATATATATATATTTATGTGAGTGTGTAGGTCTCTGTGTGCATGTGTTATGTCTTGCTGACAAACATTTGGAAGGAGATTTTATATCTCATCTAATATATATATATATATATATATATATATAGATATATATATATATAGTTGTATATCTAATATCAGTGCCATCTAATTGGTGTCTTGTTAGAATGTCTTTTTACAGGCAAATTCTTTTTATTACTTCCCAAGATTGTAGGATGTGTTGTATTTTCAGAAAAAACAGGATTCTTAATGAAATTCTCACACGAAGAATGAAAATGCCATTTTTTTTCTTTCTTTCTACCCCTATTTTTCCCCTTCGTTCTATTTTTCCTGCACATTATTCTATTCTTGTCCTTCAAGCATTTTGTTTGCGAAACATACACTTGACTAATTTGATGATATTGCTGGGAAAGACCCTGTATTGACCTGTAAATTTGCAAAGTTCATGTAAATATGCAAGCCATAGGCAGAGGTCTTCAACAAAAGTTATCTTGAAACTGAGCATTTGAAAAGATGTAAAGTCAGAGGAGGCACGGATAGCAGCTTGGATTGAGGAAGCAGAGAGCCGAGTTTGAATTCCAGTCGAATACATTACATTCACTTACATGCTAATACCCTTGGTAAAGGTATGAATCCTTTTCTTCTCTCCCCAGCTATGGGTAAATAGCAGGACAGACTGGGTTCTATAGCCTTGGATGGCAACTGGCCTACCGCAGAAAGAAATGGCAACCTACTCTGGGAAAAAAATCTTCTTTGTCAGTCATGTATTGAAACATACATGATCATCTAAGCGTGTATCAAGCATGACACATGACTAAATGAGAGTCAGATAAGATACATAGAGTGCTTTATGGTCAAAGGTCATCAGAGCAAGACATTTCAATGAAATATTGAATACTCTAAATTTCCAAGCATGGATCTAATAAGCAGTATAAAGATACATCATGAAATATTTGGCATTTTATTAATCAAGACAAGATTACAAGAAGACACATGAAATTCTTATGAGCATCAAATGACTGCATTTAACATCAACTGTCTTAACCTCCACTGCATCTCCCTGTCAGTTGTCTTAACTGCCAATGCATCTTCCCATCTGTTCTTAACCTTTTCGTGATGTCAACGAGCACTTGTTGTCAGTTTTCTGACGCCAACGAATACTCGTTGTCACTTTCATAATGCTCATTGTAGTAGAGACTTTGTAATCACAGATACAACTGTAGTACGCCGTCGAACAATGCTGGTGTCGGATGCCTCCAAATAACACTCATACTAATAGTACTTGCTCAATATTACTCACTCAAATAGTAATCCGTATAGAGAAATAGTATAGTGAATAGAGTATAGAATAGCAGTCTGTATAGTGATAGAGGATAGACTAGAAATAGTGATCCGAATAGTAATAGAGGATAGGCTTGAAATATGATTGTTAATCATCAGCTAATTCCTACATATATGTGTTTCCTCTACGGTCACGTGACCTACTTAATTCAATAATGGGATCGCCTGTGTTTGCTCACTGTTGATCTATGTTCAAACTCAAGTGTCAGCAGTGGCACTTTATTCCTATATAACAAACCTCCAGTACATCTGCCTGTCTGTTATCTTAACTAACAGTGCATCTCCCTGTCCATTATTTATTCTTATCCTCCAGTGTGTCTTCCCATCACCTATCTTAACCTCCAGTGCATCTCTCTATTTGTTATCTGGTGTGTCTCCTTGTCAGTTATCATAACTGCCAATGCATCTCCCTATCTTTTCTTAACCTCCAGTACATTTACCCATCCGTTATCTTAACTGACAGTGCATCTCTCCATCTATTATCTTTTCCTTATCCTCCAGTGTGTCTTCCCATCATCTGTCTTAACCTCCAGTGTGTCTCTCTCTCCATTATCTGGTACATCTCCCTCGTCTTAACCTCCAGTGCATCTCTCCATCCATTATCTTATCCTCCAGTGTGTCTTCCTATCATCTATCTTAACCTCCAGTGCATCTCTCCATCCATTATCTTATCCTCCAGTGTGTCTTCCTATCATCTATCTTAACCTCCAGTGCATCTCTCCATCCATTATCTTATCCTCCAATGTGTCTTCCTATCATCCATCTTAACCTCCAGTGTGTCTTCCTATCATATATCTTAACCTCCAGTGCATCTCTCCATCCATTATCTTATCCTCCAATGTGTCTTCCTATCATCGATCTTAACCTCCAGTGCATCTCTCCATCTAATATCTTATCCTCCAGTGTGTCTTCCTATCATCCATCTTAACCACCAGTGCATCTCTCCATCCATTATTTTCACCTCCAGTGCATCTTCCTGTTTGTTATTTTAATTGCCATTGTATTCCATCATATGTTTTTAACCTCCATTGCAACTCTCTGTCTGTTATCTTAATTGACAATATGTCTTCCCATCATCTATCTTAAGCTCCAATGCATATCTGCATCAGCTATTTTAATCTCCAGTGCATCTCCCTATCTATTATCTTAGCTTCCAGTGCATCTTCCTGTTTATTATTTTAATCTTCTGTTCAACTCACTGTCCGTTATCTTCAACTTCAATGTGTCTCCCCATCAGTTGCCTTGACCTTCAGTGCTTCTCCCTGTCTGTTATCTTAACCTTCCTTGCTTCTTCCCATCATCTATATTAAACTCCAGAGTGTCTCCCCATCAGCTATTTTAACCTCCATTTCATGCCCCTGTCTGTTATCTTAACCTCCAGTGCATTTCTCTGTCAGTTATTTTAATCCTAAAATACTTTTAAAGTCCTCCAGTATCCTGATTACTTTGTGTATGATGCTCATCATAAAGTTCCCTGGATTCACAGAATCAAAAAAGTAAATAATATAAATAACCTTGGTAAAAATAGACACATATTACATTACCTACCAATTCAATAATAACTGCAACTGAAAAGAATTTATCCAAACTTAATATATGTTACAACAATAAAAGATTTAACTAATTCAAAACAAAATAAAAACAACCTAAAACCTGAGGCAGGAATTTACTACAGAATCGACTGTAAAAAAAATGGCACTTCATGTGTTACCCAAAAAGTTCCAAGAACTGAAGGCAATGAACTGACTTCTTCAAAGGAAGAAAAAATTTAAAAAATGATAGCGGAGTGATTTTGAGAGATGTCTGTCATGCCCAGTGTCACTAGGAAAACACTAGTTAGCTTAACGAGATGGTTCCTACTTCATGCAATGAAAGTACATTTACAGACACAGCAAATACAATAGGAGTTCTAAGAAAAAGTATATCATTTAATATATGTTTTCTGCTAGGAAACTTATACAGCAAAACATTTTGGCCATTGTTCATCAGGTGTATATCGAACTGGGTAAACTACAAGAAATTCTAAGCCAAACCCTTTATTTAATCTTAGGTGTTAGACTGTTCTCATTCCACTGCTCATGCCTAGCGATATCTTTTCTAGTTTTTATTTTTAGTACTGATCAGTTATTGCTCACACAGTTTCCACTCAGTCCAATTGCACACTGCCCAGCCCAAGGATTGAACTCACAGTTACTATGTGTTGTGGTAGGATCCACCTAATTTGCATAGCGGAGTACCGACGATATAAATATGGTTGGTAACGGAAGACAGGGAGGCGAATCAAGAGATCCAACTAGAGACTCTGCCCGACTGCGACTTAGTCAACACATTCTCCAGGAACGGTCTTCCCAGGAATATACAAAAGACTATATGTAAATATTGTGTACACTTTCTTGTTTCAATACATTTTATTCTAAGTACATTTTGTGTTTGCATTATTATTCCATGCATTAGTCAAGTTTCAACACTATGTCACCAAATTCAGAAGGCGATCAGGTGATAATAACAAGAAAGATAAGGACAATAGTCTGCATGTAAAAAGTGTAAATAATGATGTCCACATCCCTGAAATTAAGTCAGAAGGCAATCAGGTGATAATAACAACAAAGATAAGGACAATAGTCTTATTGCATCCCCCAAAATTGGATTGCCTCTTTGTCTATGATTCAAATTGATGAAGTCAACACTCATCCTGGGTTCGGAAATATTCAAGGAAATCAGTCGAATCTGTCTCAAATGATGTCAAATTTTATTAGTTCATTGTTCAGAATATTTTTGACTCTCCCACAGGATATGCTAGTAGCATTGACTATTTGATTTATAGTCAGTCACTTATCATCTCTCACCATGTGGTGAACACTATCAATGTTTTCCTTGGTGGTGGCAGTTGCAGTATCTCCAGACCTTGGGTCATCTTCAAGGCTCTCCTTTTCCCTCCTAAATTTAGCTACCCACTTTTGCACTGTTGATAAAGCTGGTGCATCATCGTCCAATGTAGCAACCGTGTTAGAATGAATGTCCTTGGGGACTAAACCCTTTTTCTGCAGATACTTGATGCTAAAAAGTTGCTACTCGTTACTATTGACGTTTACTTTGAACAGTCAGATGTCAGTTTACCTGGAAAGAAACAATGCAGTTATCAATAAAAATAGAAATTAACACATGCAAGATTTCACAGTTCTAGCATCACTCCTTCTAGTCAGCCTATGAATTTTTCAGCCCATTCGCATATATAGAAATATTTTATACTTATTTCAAATTAAAATAGCATGGCAAACTGGAATCTCTAGCCTTGGCTGGCAACCAGTCTAAGAGAAGTACTATTCTTAATGCAAGACTGTGCAGAAGTCCTCTTTCTTCATTATTTACCCTAGAAATTTTAATTTTTTATTTCTCATTGTAAGTATGAGTGTCCATTTTCTTTCCATTTTCTCAAAATCTTTGTCATTGCTCACATGTTCTGACCGTGCTTTTTGCCGCATAGTAGAATCACATTTCTGTTGCTTCAAGTCTCTTCTCCATCTGTTAGGAAATTGCCCAGCATTCACTGCCATATAAAAAGATTGATATTATATAGGAGTTCAGAGCTCTTTTCTTTGTTTGTAATGAAATTTTTCAGTCTCTTGCTTAATTTTCACTATCCCAGTGCACCTTTGGTGTTGCACTTTCCGTAGTCTGTTAAAACGATTCCCAGAGATTTAATTTTTTGCACTGATTTTTTGAATTCCAAACCATGGAAAAGGCAATGGGAAACCATTCCGCTTGTCTTTGCCAAGCTGCCATGGCAATTCACAGATGATAAAGAAAATAAATCTGTAGCCAGATCCAGTCACCTACAGCCTGAAGGCATATGACCTTCAAAGAAAGAAAAACTAGTTTAAAAGCAGAAGTTGATTGTTTAAGCATTAAATTTCATAATTTTTGACCTAGCATTTATTTAAGCAAGTCCCAAAATTTAGTCTTGTCAATATTCAGAAATTAATGCAGGCTTACTGAAGAAAGAGGGTCGTCATAACTACGATACATCTACACTGACTTTAGTATTGAAATGCGTTGAAAAAAAAATTATTAAAAGTTGAAGGTCAAGAAGAAAGGGTTTGTCACTAGTAAAGAATTAATACGATTATTACTGAAAAAACTGATTGATTTGTTTTTTATGGCTTATCAGCCTTTTACAGGTTATTTAAAGCCAGAAATTATTTTTAGATTGTAAGAATATCTTTTTGGCGATAATAATAATTTACTGATATAGTTCTTACTAATTAACCCATAGCTGAAGGGGAGGCGGATTCATAATTTGAGGATATTTGAGCATAAATGAATATAATGAACTTGACTGGAATTGGAACTCACCCATCTGACCAGGCTTGACATTGCTTAACTTTGGTGTTGAAAAAAGCAACTGCTCGGCTTCAAACCTGGAAGCTAAATGAATGACGACTGACCACTTATATTAATCTATGAACTGACATTACTAAGTGGCTGTGTTATAAAATAAAATAAGATATATCTCGGCTGATTTGCAGGCAAATAAACAAAACATACTCAAGAGTGAGAGCCGGATGTGAACGGGACAAGGCCCCGTCACAAAATGACAATTATCGTTGTTTACGCATAGGCCCGACGCACGAGTTCCGGTCGAAAAATAAAATATTTCAAAGTGCTTCTATTTTTCGACCAATAAAAATGCTTCCTTCCTAATTATACTCGCGTCGTTTTTCGAGCCCGTTAAGCCATAAAAAATGCCATAAAAAGGGTCACACGGGGAAGTACAAGTCAGTCAACAGGAGGCCAGGGGACTGATCTGTCACGGTCAGTCTGGGCAGTCAGCAGGAGGAGCGCCACGCCAACCAGTGAGAACTAATATGAAAGATTAACCCAGATCGGCAGCCGGCTTATGAACTATACCACAAGGTAGCTGTCCCCAAACCACACGTTCCTATTGAAATAAATCACGTAAATCTATTACTGCTGTTGTTGTATTTCTGTCTTGCAACCATATGCTTGTCTATAACAGCTGTCACATGACCCATGTTGACATCCTCTCAACCAAAGGGAGATAATTGCCTTTTGCATACCTACACTAGGAGCAAATAACTCAGAGACTTTTATACATATAAATATTTCTAAAGAATTAATAGTGGATTTATTTTCAATCCGACATTTTTATTATTTCAACCATTGGTGACTTCATATTTGAAATAGTCACCCCATTTTTATTTATTATTAAACAGCGTGCATTGCATACAGTCCTTTCTGAAATCATGAGAATATAGCATGAAGAATTTCTTTGTTTTTGTTGTTGACAGTTTTAGACTGGCCAAATCAATCACCGGGCATTAACGCAATAGAGCATACATTTCATCACTTGAAGAAGAGACTGAAGAAAGAAACGCCCTCGAAACAAACAAGAACTGAAAGAGGCTGCGTTAAAAATCTGGAAAAGCATCACAAATGAAGAATGCAACAGTTTGGTAATGTCAATAGTTCACAGGTTTAATGCAGTTATTGCAAGCAAGGGTTATGCAACCAAATATTAAATGTTATTTACTTTAGTAAAATATATTCCTTTACTTTTGTTCACCTAAAAACGATGTGATCTGATAAAAAAAGGTGTTATGTCCTAAGCTGTTTAACACATCTAAATGTAAATATCAGGAAATAAAAGCTGAAATTCTGAACTTTTGTCTCATATTCATCTTTTGATCTTAAATCCAAATGTCTTCAGTGAACAACAAAAACAAAGGAATTGTCTTTGCCATTCCAGTACTTTTGGAGGGGACTGTATATGATTCTGTGTATTCAAAAAATTTTAATAAAGAAAATATACTCTCTGGCAGGGATCAATCTTACGTCCCCCTTTTTAGGGGAAACCACTGTTTGATCCAGCATGCTTCACTGCTTGGTTACAGAGAGTGTCACAGTTCAGCGAAGTCCCATTTTCCAATTTATGAGGAAAGCATCCCCTTTCATCAACATAATTTTTTTCTTGAAAGCCCATAGCTGTTCAGTTTTGTATCCATAACCTAAAGAAAGCAATTTTTAAAGAATTAATGGATTTACTTATAATCCAACATTTTTATTGCTTCAAACGTTATAATATTGGATACTTCGTATTTGAAATAGACGCCTCATTTTTTTATTACTTATTATTAAACACTAAACAGTGTGTATTCCATCTATCAGTCTCCGCATTCGAGAAATCTTAGCAAAGAAAAATGCGCTTACCGGCAAGGCTCGAACCAGCATCCTCCTTTGTAGGGAAAAGTATCATTTGATCCAGTGTTCTTTACTGCTCGGCCATGAATAACAAAACAGAAAGCAAGGTTCTATTTTCTCTTTTTAAGGAAAACACATCTTCTTCACTCAGATTATTTTTTTTAAAAAGATTCATATCTACTCAGTTTCATATTCCAAATGTAAACAAGGCAATTTCTAAAGAATAAATGGATTTATTTATAATCCACCATTTTTATTGCTTCAAAACGTTATTATAGTTGATACTTCATATTTAAAATAGACACCTCATTTTTATTTATCAAGCAGTGTGTAATATGTATACTGTCCGGCGCATTCAAGTAAAATCTTTGTAATAAAGCAATGTAGTCCCAGCAGGAATAGAACTTGTGTCAGCCTTTGTTTTCTTGAATGACTGATAGATTTAGTACACAGTTTAACAAATCAAAACATGGCACCTATTTCAATTACAAAGTATCCACTATAATCCGAGGAGCTGCTTTCGCTGGTCCCCAGGCCTCATGAATTTAAACGTCCTACGAGGCTAGCATCCCGTTCCCACCCCTTCACCGTTGAAACTGTTAGATGTAGACGTCTCTTCTACTCCAATAGCTTCATGCCTCGCACATCTCGCCTGTGGAACTCCATTCCTTATTCCTGTTTCCCTGACAAATACAATCTCCAACTATTTAAGTGTAGCATCAATCGACATCTCCAGTTGCCTTGATCTATCCACTTCCCTTCTCCACAACCTTTCACCTTTCATTCCTATCTGCTCTCGCTCCAAATCTTCTGTAACCCCCTTGCCTTGATCGATCCATCTGTCTTTCTCCACATCCTCTCCTTTACGACTCCTATCTGCTCTTCCTTCAAACCTTCTGTAACCCCTTGCGTGCTAGTGGCCTCCAGCCTTGCTTAGGGTGATAAGCTTAAAAAAAAAAAAAAAAACAACATTAAATATATATTTGATTAATGACTATGAATCTGTATGCTCAAAAATACATGACAGTCAAATAAGAGTCAGGGATATTTATGCCAGGCTGTGTCTGTCATAAATCAGTTATTTAATTATACTGATTTCTTTGTTCGTCTGAGGTAAATCCACTTGGCATGGCCGGTCACTTACCATTAGATGGTAATTTCTGTCATTACAGTTGCTACGACAATTTGCCGTCTGATGTGAAAATAAAAAATAAATAAATCTGCAAATCTATCTTAGAGAAGATAATATATCAATAATAATTCATTGTAGCATCATATTTATAGATGTATCTTACCAATGATTAATGATTATCATTTGTAACCAGTTGGCAACAGCAGCTAAGACCTCAGGAAGTTATCAATCGTTTATATCTGTCTTGGTCAATTAATAACTGTCTGCCTGTTTTTCTTGGTCAGTTAACGTCTGTCTGCCTTGGTCAGTTAATGCTGGTCTGCCTGTTGTTCTTGGTCAGTTAATGTCTGCTTGCCTGTCTGCCATGGTCAGTTAATGTCTTTATGCCAGGTGTTATTGGTCAGTTACTGTCTGTCTGCATGTCTGCCTTGGTCACCTCGACGGGTGAGAACCAGAAATGCTTATGAACCATTCTGCTTGTAGGCAAGCCGTATGTAGGCTTGCTTGTAGGCAAGCAGAAATGTTCATAAGCATTTTTGGTTCTCACCCGTCAAGGTGCAGTTGAAATGCACTGAAACAAAGTTGTATCTTTGTAGGGAGTAAATTGTTTTTGTCTATATTATAAAATTATAATAAATAATTATTGCTCTATTATTGGAATCAAAACCATTATTGGAACCAATGGAAAACTTGCCAAAAACCTTAATACCCTGAAAGAAGATAAAATCTCAAAAAGACAGTAAAAAGAAAAAAAAAAAAAAAATATATATATATATATATATATATATATATACACATACTTTACTATTTTATGTATATATATATATATATATATATATATATATATATATATATATATATATACACTAAACTATTATATATGTATATTTTATTACTGAACCAAGTAAATGTGTATATACCCAAATATAAATATCCTAAATTTACCAATATGTTTAGACTCAAATATAAATGATGAAAATTTACCAATGCTTGAGACACATAAATATACGTAGACTCACATATGAATGGCCAAAATTTCCCAATGCCTGAACCAAGTAAATGTGTATATACTTACAGATTCACATTTAAGTGATTAATCTTTACTTATCTCAGAACCAATTCAATATTTACAGACATGAACATTAAATACAACTGAAACAAGAAAAAAGTGATTTTAATATTTAATCAACCAGTCCAACATGCTTTTGAAAACAAATTAATTCAAAGTTACTCACCAAAATACAGATATAAAAGTGAGTGCTGCACATCTAATATTAGAGACCCAAAAAATGATTTCTTTATACAGGGTGACCCAAAAAAAATGAGAATTTTTTGAAGTGCGTTTTGCCAGACATGAGTAAGTGGCAATACTGCGAGACAATGACCTTGAGCCAGTAAACATTTCGCTATTTTAGTAACGAGAATGAAATTCACAGTATCCCAGCTGTGATGTTGCAGCAGTCAATGAGGAATCTCAACAGCAGATTTCAAGAATGCATTCGTACAGGAGGACGCCATCTACAGGACGTAATTTAAAAAAAATGAAAATTCCATCATTGTTTCTTAAATGGCATGTTTTAAAGTTTCAATTACTATGAATTAAATATTTTTCTTCCATCACTCTTGGTTTTATTGGATTGTTAAAAAGTTCCGAGTTTTTGGGGTCACCCTATATATGAAAGTGAATTTTTGGGGTCACCCTATATAAATAGATGTTTTTTTGTATGTGCAAATGGTATAAAGCCTTGATCTTTGTTATTTTTATCTCAGATTATATCCTCTCCCACAACATGTTAAATTAGTATTCATGCACAACATCACATTAAAACCTGAAATAATATATGAATAGTTTTTGGTTTGCATGCAACAAGGCATTTAAAAAAAATATATTAGAGATAGAGCATAAGTAAATATAAAAGTGAAAAGTGTTTAGCATGGAACAGTCTGTTGCCTCTGAGTGTTCACTTCAATGTTCACTTATGTATATATATATATATTTATCTTAAAAATCAGTTGACGAGGAAATGGAACTAATGTCTTTAATTTAATAACAAAATTAAATTCGAAGGCTTTAGCTTCCATTTTTGAAACATGGCTATCACTGTGTAGCGAAAAAAAAAACATATTTTAAATCAATTAATTTATAATATTAATGCTCTGTAAATTTACATTGAGCACTATTGTGTAAAAATAAAAATATCTATAAGAACACCGGATTTTATATCTTACTGTTCTTTCTTTTTATTTTTATTTATATATACACACACACACAAATATATATATGTGTGTGTGTGTGTGTGTGTGTGTGTGTGTGTGTGTCTAATTGTTGCTGAAAAGTTTTCAAATCAGTCTACTTCCTAAATCTGACCAAATAATCAAGCAAGCACCATTATATATATATATATATATATATATATATATATATATATATATATATATATATATACATAATATGGATAAAACAACTGAAAAAAAATTGGGTGTTTTTTTGCGAAAGTATTTATTTATATGCTTTTATACATATTTAATATTTCAGACCACCTCGGTCCTTCCTCAGAAATTCATTGAATAACTGTATTTGGGAGTTTGTTTACAGCATCCGTTGTGGGACGCGGACGTCACGTGATGTGGAATGCAACTGTGTTTGAATTTTTTAACGTAAATCTAACGATAGTATTTTAGATGTTGTTTAAAAACGTTTTTTAACTATATCTATAGAAATTTTTTAACTATTGAAATATTTATACAGATTTGAAATACCCAAGTCTTTGTTTAACCCTAGTTTATATGTGTCTAATTTTAAAATCCAGTATTTCTCTTTTTTTCTTCATGTGTATGTTGTACTAAAACCTGAGTCTATCAATATACATTTACAGTTGTCTAATGAGTGTCCTGATTGATTAAAGTGTTCAGCTATAGGGGAATGAGGATTGTTTTGACGTATGTCTAGTTTGTGGTTGTTGAAACAAAATCTAAAATTAGTTCCAGATTCGCCAATATATCCACTATTAGGACATATTGTGCAGAATAGGTAGTAAATTATATTATTGCTATCACAGGTGAGGCGAGGTGATGTATTTTGATTTTGGAGTTGGGTACAGAAAATTCACTATATACATATCAAGAAAGTATACGTGGCTTCTCATTATGCTATATATATATATATATATATATATATATATATATATATATATATTTCCTCTAGAAGGGACTCTTGGTTGAGCTGAGAACTTTTCAGTATGGTCTCTCTCTTTTGCTGAATACATGCATACATAATACAGAGATATTTTATATTTCCTGTGTAAACTTTTGAAGTATTTCTGTCATAAAAATAGTGGGATATATTTTTTATTTCACTCGATAGCCTTATGTTGACACTCACCTGACAATTCTTTGACAAAGGATTCCTTTCAAAAGCTCTCTCCATTTCAAGACAAGTGTCCTACATAATTAATATGCCATTTCAGTTGCTGCATGAAAAAAAAGTAAAAGAAAATTCTATTTACTTTGCCTCGCACTTGACATCAACAATTCTCATTCATTTTGCACACTTATACAATTTACAGACAAGTATCCTTGGATGGTTTCACCTGATGCCTCCATTAAAAGTAGCATCAATACAACTGAAATGTCCTTCAGAAACTGAGTCAGAGATTGGGAATTATCTCCCTTTATTGGAATTATGAGAGGATTTTTATCAGATTTTCATTTTCAGACACAAGTGAAAAGTTTTGAACAGCTTTGTTTTTTTTGTCTTTTCTTTCCAGTCAGTAATAATATTATTTGCATTTCTCATTGCTTTTTCTTTTGTTTTTGTTTTTCTTGTTTTCTTTTCTACTTTTCATTCCTTTTTCTTTTTTGAGGGTTTTTCTTTTTCTTTTCATTTCCTTTTTCTTTTTCTTCATTAATTCATTTAACTCTTTTTTTATTCCTTTTCTTTTCCTTTTTCTTCCTTATTCTTCCTTTACTTTTCCTTTCCTTTTTCTCCCTCATTCTTTCTTTTCTTTTCCTTTTTCTCAATTACTCTTCCTTTTCTTTTCCTTTCCTTTTTCTTGATTAATTAATTTTTCTCTTTTATGCTTCATTAATTAAAATGTCTCCTTGATTTCTTCTTTTTCCCTGACAATTATTTTCCTTTATTTTCTTTTTTTATTTACATCTTTTTCAAATTTATTCCTTTTATCATTCCTTTTCACAATTCTTTCTTTTTTCTCACTTATTCTTTCTTTCTTTTTTCTCTTTCCCCTGACCATTATTTTCCTTTTCTTCTTCTTCTCATTTTTATCTTTTCCAAATTCTTTCTTTTATTTCTCATTCCTTTTTATGTTTTTTGATTCCTTCATTTTTTTTTTCTGATTATCCTTTCTTAAAATCTTTCATTGATTTCCTCTCCATTTTTTTCTTTTTTTACTTGACCATTATTTTTCTCTTCTTCATATTCCCTTTTACATCATTTCCAAATTCCTTTCTTTTCTATCTTTTACTGCTTTTAAACGCTCTCTCTCTCTCTCTCTCTCTCTCTCTCTCTCTCTCCATTTTCCTTTGCATTCTTTGTCCTTTTTATTCTCTGTCTTCTTCTTTTTCTCTTTCAACAGCTTACTGCCTTTCTGTTTTCTTTTCTGGGGATGAGAAGAAGCTTCAGCTTTTTCTCCTTTTCTTGGTCTCTTCTCACCACAATTTTGTTGAGTGGCTGATGATAGGACTCAAATAATCCCAGACCAATCATACATTCCATGAGGAATGTCAAGGCCTGTGTTTAAATCAATGAGAATTTAACATTGCTGGTTTTACTCAAAGGATTTCTTGTGCAGTCAACATCCAAGCTTAAAGTTTGGACCATCTGGTCTTTAGAGGCTTCTTGTAACCATTACATAGACTTCATATGTTTGCTTGTGTGCATGTGTGAAACTGTACAAAGTTCAGCTTGCTCTAATATGCACACACACATGTTACGTGGAAATAGTTTTGCAGTTGGGTATTTAACACCAATTGGAGCACGTATGCTAACCTTGACATGCACTCATGGCATCGACAATCAAACACATGGTTTGTTTGGATTGGAGGTGGGGTGGGGTCCTGACACTATCAATACTAGTTGGGTATACCATATTAGCTGTGCACAAACAGGGTTTTTTTTTTCTTTTTGTTTCTGTGGAATTTCTTTTTACTTGATTTAATCTCAAGTAAGGCAGTAAAGCCACTAAGACAAAAAACATTACTGAGTGTAGATGAATTAGAAAACAGAAATATTAATAATCAGTGGGAAGAGGAAGGAATAATCAGGACAACAGTAGGTAGTGATTGACATTGCATTTAAATTTTTGAAGATCAAAGTTAGCTGAAGTCAGAAGGGAGTACCACATGTGAGAAGTGTGAGAAAAAATCTGTTAGGATAGAATTTATAGTTACATCTAGCCAGCTCAACTGTAAATTGATGAGATCTTGCTACCAATCTAGTACTGCACTTAAATTAAAAAAAGTCTAGGTACCATAACAAATAGCGATATTTACTTGTAAATATTTACAAAATGTGACACAAGGCCAAAATGGGGAATGGGGAAAAGGTTGGTCTTCATCTGTCTTAACTTTAAACTTAGCTAGCCACAAACACTGACCCAAACATACAACAATATTCCTAACACCAAAACAACGCATTCTTACTTAGCTTTCTTACTACACCCACCATAATACCTCATTGTCTCTATGAAAATCCTAACTAGTCCCAATATGTACAATTCATTGTTTGCAGGGGGAGGGGAATAAAATAACAATTTTAAAAAAATAACAAAGAGTTCATTCAAACAATTACCATGAAAGTATTTATAGAAAAGGCACAGGGAGGCAACCTTATGGTGGTGGGAAAGTGGCTGAAGCTGAGCTACCAGATTAGGACTAATAATATTGCTGATTCATCTTTGGATTTAATCAAGGAGCTCAAGGTAATTAGCTGGGGCACTGGACCATATGTTGCAGCAAGATTCTAAGCATGGATGAATGGTAGACTTATAGATATGTCTGATAGATTCTGGAGAGAAAAATTGTCTCGCATGACACAGTGTGCCAACTTTCTTAGCAGCTGACCTAGCAATGGATTCAATATAGTCTTTCTGCTTCATGTCAGCTGAGAATGTTAGTCCGAGAATGCGCAACAAGTTATTTTCCCTGAGGTTAGCATCAGCCATGCTGATGGAAGGCAGCGACGGGTCTCTCAGATGATTAATGTAGAACAGTTTAGTTTTGGAGTTTGATGGTTGTCAAGAAAGAAACAAATTGTTTGTGCTATATTCATAGATTTTAGATATGGATTTGGTAATGAGATCAGGAATTTAACTTCATTTCAGTCTTCCAAGAATGTTCATGCTATCATGAAGGAACTTGTTGAAGAATGTCTTCTTAGACATTCTGAAAAAGAGTGTCATTCTTTGACATGGAGAATTGGTAAAGCTTTAGAGGAATCACAAGTCTCTTTGTCATTCATTTAAAATTAGGTTGGATTTTATAAAGATTTTTGGAAGGAAATTAATTCATAAAAGTTGATATTATGTTGATTTAATGTCACTTGGCAAAGAAAAAATAAATTGTTTTTGTCATGAGAGATTGTTTATACTTTGAAAAAAGAAAAAAAAAAGAGAGAGAGTTCAGAGAATTGCAAGTTAATCTTTTCATTCTACAATGATAATCAGTGTACATCTAATCTCTTTTGATAATTCCTTTCCAGGGATTATCTGGGTCCTAATGTTAATAATAGGTTCACTAAAGAGGATAGACATTTCAGTCTGACTGACTAACTTGCTTGCTTGCTTTACAGGTTGATAATAAGGATGAAAGAAAGTGGGGCAATCAGTTTGGAACCCTGAGGGGGGTCTCCTACATGGGAGGAGGAGTCAAGGGCAGAAATCAAAATTCTAGTTCAACAGCTGCCATTTTGAGGCATGTATTTTACTCTTGAGGGAAACTCATGGTACTGACAATCAAAGACATGGTTTCTTTGGATTGGCAGTGAGAAGTGGGAGGTCCTGATATTATCAATACTATTTGGGTATATCACATTAGCTGTGCACAAACAGCTTTTCTTTCTTTTTTTGTTTCTATGGAATTGACAATGAAGAAACAAATTGTTTATGATATATACAGAGATTTTTTAAATATGGATGTGATAAAGAGGTCAGAAATTTAACTTCATTTCAGTCTTCCAAGAATGTTCATGCTATCATAAAGGAACTTGTTGAAGAATGTCTTTTTAGACATTCTGAATAAAAGTGTCATTCTTTGACATGGAGAATTGGTAAAGCTTTAGAGGAATCACAAGTCCCTTTGCCATTCATTTAAAATTAGGTTGGAGTTTATGAAGATTTTTGGAAAGAAATTAATTCATAAAAATTGATAGTATGTTGATTTAATGTCATTTAGCAAAGAAAAAAAATAAATTGTTTTTGTCATGGGAGATTCTTTATATGTTGTTGTTGTTGTTGTTGATGATGATGATGATGATGATGATGATGATGATGATGATGAAGAAGAAGAAGAAGAAGAAGAAGAAGAAGAAGAAGAAGAAGAAGAAGAAGAAGAAGAAGAAATGTTGGCGATCGAGCACATGATCTCTTTCCATTGGAATGGAGATGAGGAATCCTCACTATTTACATTATTCGGACTATTGTCCTCATCTTTGTTGCCATATTTATCACAATGTTTCAGCCATTGTACACTCCGGCCTTCTTCAGAACACATGGCATAGTGGAAAAAAGGCGTTAGTTAAATCCAGTGACAGAACCCAAAGAGTGTGAGTTCAATACCTGGTTAACGCAGTGGAGAACTTGGAGAGGGGAATTAACAGGAGATAACTGATAACTGACATCCATTAAACATGGCATGTGGAACTAGAACAGTCTACCCCAGCGAGTGAAATAAAGGGTTCAGTTTGACATTCCAACCACCTGAAATGTTGTGATAAATATGGCAACAAAGATGAGGACAATAGTCTGAATAATGTAAATAGTGTACATAATACTTCATCTCAGAAATATAGACACATATGGGGAATCTTCTTGGCAATTTCAACACTAGCTGAGTATGCCATATTAGCTGTGTACAAACACGGTTTCTTTTTTTGCTTTCTGTGGGGTTTGATGGCTGATTCATTCATGAAGAAACAGCTTGTTTGTGTTGTCTTCAGAGATGCATGTATGTAGAATAAGTCATATTTTTTCTTTTAAATATAGAATCGATAAGGTGGTCAGGAATTTAACCTGATTTCAATCCTCCAAGAATGTTGATACTACCATGACAGAATATTAATTACATGAAAAGAAATATTGTTTGACAACATATGTTAGCCACAATTTGATTATCACTGTGTGCTCTATAATTGTGGCCTTGTGCCACATCTAAGCTATGCTTAGTAAATCACTATTGAATCTAGCTGAAGAACATGGAGGTTTCTATGTAGTTGCAATATTCTTTGAAATTAATGATTCATTTTATGGTTTGTTGAAGTTCATATTTATATATAGGTTTATGATATACAATTATTTATATTACATCCATTAAACATGGCACATGAAACTAGAACAGTCTACTCCAGCAAGTGAAATAAAGGGTTCAGTTTATATGACAAAAGGTAAATTCTGAATCTAGTCCAATTGTTATTAATTTCACGGTTTAAGAAAATAAAAAAAAAGCAGAGACAGCAATTCAAACATGTGTACCCACTAAAAATAATGTTTATAGTAATAAAAAATAATGCTGGAGAAAAAATCCATTTATATATATAGATTACCACCTCCTTGAGAAAAGGCCTCACATGTCACTTATCAGATCAAAGAGCAATTAAAAAACATTGAGCTACCAATGATTTACAAGTTCTCTTAAGGAAAATCCTGATTGAAAACACGAAAATTCTATATAAATCAAATTACCAGAGACATCTCACTGTGAGAGAGGCACTGTATAGAAAACATCTCGCTCCCACTATCAACCTCACCTTATTCAGGAGTGGTAATTTAAAAAAACAACAGAAAGGTGCCAATTAGAATTCCAGTCACGCTTTTACTTGTATTGAAAACAACACATAAACACATCTTCATATGACACTTTATGTTATCTTCTCATTCTGGTCAAAAACAAAAATTCTATATAAATCAAATTACCAAAGACATCTCACTGTGAGAGGCCCTGTATATAAAACATCTTACTCCCACTATCAACCTCACCTTATTCAGCAGTGGTAATTTTTAAAAACAACAGAAAGATGCCAACTAGAATTCCAGTCATGTTTCTACTAGTATTGAAAACAACACATAAACACATCTTATCCAGTCAAATGAGAAAGACAAATTAATAACACACAAAACAAACTCCCTTGAAAATTTCTAAAATGGCTGAGGGTGCATGGAACAATGGACGATATGTACACTTTTTGCATTCTCTTACTCCCAACCAAACAGAAAAATGTAAGAATCAAGGAAAAACTAAATAAAAAATGAAATAAATTTTCCATGTTCAAAATATATCTATATATCTTATAGATAGATAGATAGATAGATAGATAGATAGATAGATAGAAAAAAGAAAGAGTAGAAGGGATAGATAGATAGATAGATAGATAGATAGATAGATAGATAGATAGATAGATAGAAAAAAGAAAGAGTAGAAGAGATAGATAGATAGATAGATAGATAGATAGATAGATAGATAGAAAAAAGAAAGAGTAGAAGGGATATATAGATAGATAGATAGATAGATAGATAGATAGATAGAAAAAAGAAAGAGTAGAAGGGATAGATAGATAGATAGATAGATAGATAGATAGATAGATAGATAGATAGATAGATAGAAAAAAGAAAGAGTAGAAGGGATAGATAGATAGATAGATAGATAGATAGATAGATAGAAAAAAGAAAGAGTAGAAGGGATAGATAGATAGATAGATAGATAGATAGATAGATAGATAGATAGATAGATAGATAGAAAAAAGAAAGAGTAGAAGGGATAGATAGATAGATAGATAGATAGAAAAAAGAAAGAGTAGAAGGGATAGATAGATAGATAGATAGATAGATAGATAGATAGATAGATAGATAGATAGATAGATAGATAGAAAAAAGAAAGAGTAGAAGGGATAGATAGATAGATAGATAGATAGATAGATAGAAAAAAGAAAGAGTAGAAGGGATAGATAGATAGATAGATAGATAGATAGATAGAAAAAAGAAAGAGTAGAAGGGATAGATAGATAGATAGATAGATAGATAGATAGAAAAAAGAAAGAGTAGAAGGGATAGATAGATAGATAGATAGATAGATAGATAGATAGATAGATAGAAAAAAGAAAGAGTAGAAGGGATAGATAGATAGATAGATAGATAGATAGATAGATAGATAGATAGATAGATAGAAAAAAGAAAGAGTAGAAGGGATAGATAGATAGATAGATAGATAGATAGATAGATAGATAGATAGATAGATTAGGAAGCACAGTGTAGTAGTAGACAGCAGCTCGGAATTCGAGAGCCAAATTTGAATTCCAGTCAAATCTATTATATTCACTTAAGTGCTAATACCCTTGGGTAAAATATTAACCCTCTTCTTCTCCCTCCAGCTATGGGTAATTAGCAGGACAGACTGGGTTCTATAGCCTTACATGGCAACTGGTCTAGGAGAAGGACAACTCTGAATTCAAAACCTGCAGAATGTTGTTTGGGGAACTTGTGGCATGTAGTGCACCAGGTCTCTGTATTCGTCCTTTCAAAAAATGTGGTTGGTTCTGCACAAAGCCTTCACCACTATAATCAAATCATATGTGCTGGTGTCTGGGCTGTCGGTTCCTAGGAACTGAGCTGCTTGAACCTCATACGTCTAATACGACTGGAGAGTCCCCTATATATATATATATATATATATATATATATATATATATATATATATATATATATACACACACACACAGTGCGATGGGTAAATTGTCCCCATATTATATTTTTAATTTCATGTATGCGTGTTGTTTGTTTTTCTTTTTGTCAACTGTACAATATATAGTAGGTTCAGTTGGGTACCATCTGTGATAAAAAGAACACCATGACACAATTCTCTCTGACAGAAATTTGGAAATGGCATGCTGTACTGCTTGGCATTCACATCAGAAGCCCCAATATGAACATTTCAGAGTGTTTGGGTGTCAATCTGAGGACAGTGCATAGGATTCAGAAAGAGTCGTATGATATATCCAGTCAACATCAGGGAACTTTAACTAAAACTTTGTAATTGCAGGTTATATCTATTGTAAATATGTTTATTTATCTAATTTACTGTCTTTGGCTTATTTATTTTTAGAATTTAGTAAAATTTATGCGTGACCTCTCTGAGTTCGAAAATGGGCAAATTGTTGGAGCTTGCATGGCAGGAGCCTCAATCACTAAGGTTGCTAAACTGTTTGGTTTTTCAAGAGCTACCATATCAAGAACTATGACGCAATTCAAGAAATAGTAAAACCTCTAGCAAGCATAGCAATTCAAGCTGGACTTGCAAACTTACTGACAGGAACCGACGTGCACTGAAATGCAATGTGGCAAAAAATAATCAGACTACTGTGGCCAAAGTGACTGCTGAGTTGAATAATCCTCTAAATAGTCCAGTTTCTACTAAAACTGTTCATCGTGAGCTCCATGAGGCTGGATATCATGGAAGTGCCGGCGTAAGGAAACCTCTTCTCTCCACTCGCAACATTCAGAAGTGGTTGAAGTGGTGCAGAGATCACAATGCCTAGTCTGCAGACCAATAGGAGCAAGTCATTCTCAGACGAGTCGGGTTTTTCTCTTTTTCCAACTTCAGGGCAAGTTTATGTGTGGAGGCAGCCCAAAGAAGCTTACAACCCTAACTGCCTTCTTCCAACAGTGAAGCATAGTGGTGGATCAGTGATAGTTTGGGCCGCTATATGATGGAAATGTCTCAGTCCAATAGTTTCACTGCGTGGTAGAATCAACAGCAAAGATTACCTGAACATTTTGGGTGATCATGTTTATCCAATGGCCCAGACTTTATCCCCTGATGATAACTGCATCTTCCAAGACGATAATGCTCCAATACATACCGCTTGAGTGGTTAAGAATTGGTATGAAGAGCATGAAAGTGAGCTAGAACATATGGAATGGCCTCCCCAATCTCCAGATATCAATATTATTAAACATTTGTGGTGCATTTTGGAGAGACAAGTTAGGAGCTGCTATCTTCCACTGTCGTGTCTTAAAGAGCTAGAACAGCTGTTAATGGAAGAATAGCTGAAAATTCCTCTGGATGAAGTTAGGAAGCTGTATGATTCCATTCCTAGATGTATTAAAGCTGTATGTGAGGCTAAAGGAGGACCAACTCCATATTAAATAAATTTTATTTGAATTTAATAAGTGTTTCAGTTGTTTTGTCCAACCCCTGTATCTCTATTCATCTTCCCACAGGGCCACAGACTCAACACGGAGGCCTACGTCAAGTGCCTTGACGAGGTAGTGTTACCCTTGGTCAACAGGGTGGCTGCTGAAAGACACTATGTCTGGCAACAGGACTCTGCACCATGCCACACAATCAGGAGAATCCGGTCATAGCTGTTAGATAATTTCTGCGAACATATCACCCCTTACATCTGGACACCTAACTCCTCAGACTGCAACCTCTTTGATTATTATGTGTGGGGCACAGTTGAGTAAGAGACCAACAAAACTCTTTGTAACACCAAAGATTAACTGAAGGCAAGGATTATGGAAAAACTCACCAACTTAAACAAGGAGTCCACCCAGAAGAGTTGCAGGAGATTGCATAGTTGTCTAGAGGCTGTGGTTGAAGCCAATGGTGAATTTACAGAATAATTTTACTCCTTAGTATTTCAAGATATTTTTATATAATTTTGGTAAATATATCTGTTAAAACGAAATGTCAGTCTTATTTTTATTTTTGTGTAATTTAGGAGACAATTTATTCATAGCACCCTGTATATATATTTTTAGACTCTGTATATATATTTAAAGACTCTGTATATATATTTTTAGACTCTGTATATATATTTAAAGACTCTGTATATATATTTTTAGACTCTGTATATATATTTTTATATATGGGCACATGGCTGAGTGGTTAGAACATTTGCTTTCTGACCATCAGCCCCGGGTTCGAATTTCAGCACAGTCGGTTTGTCAGGAAGGAGACTACCTGAGGTAATTGGCCTGGAAGGGGATGATCCCAGTGTGCAGCACTTTTGGAAAGTGCCTGAAAGCCTGCACCATGGTTTGATCCAAGCCTTGTGAGTGAAATTGGGTAGACAGAACACTTAGGGGCCGTTGATAGCTGTGCTAGCATGAAATCACAAATCATCATGACCGAGGGTTTGAGTGTGCTGGTGTTGTTCAGATTGTTGATCATGCTAGATTATATGCTCTCTCCAGAAACTGTAACTAAGGTCTGCTCAGTATAATTGCAATATAAACAACAGGTTGGTTCTGTGGGTGTTGAACAAAACACAAATATGCCTGAGCAAGTGTCTGCAATAGGGATTGGCTAGCTACTCTAGTTTGATGGGTATCCTCAAATACAAGTGGCCAGTTATTATTATTATTATTGGTTATATTGTAATACTTCGGTCTATCACATGGTATGACGTCATAGAACCGCATCTTGAATTTACGATCTGCATCTGCTACTCCATGACCGTTATTCTTGCATAGCAATTTTCTATGTCAAAGTAACAAAATATCATCTTTGATGGCGGATATCTTTGTTTCATGTCTGTATAAGCACTCTGAGTAGGGCTCATGTGAGCCGAAAGCTTAGGACTAACTTAATAAAAAAAAATATCCAAATGTTAAACAATTTTTGTTTTTATTTTCACCAGAAATTAAAGCAAACATTCGAACATTAGAACGGCTAATGATCAGACATAATAGACATTCATAGTCTGTTATATTTAATAATATATGTTTAAATATATGTATAGAGTGAGAGAGAGAACTCTGGCTGATGGGCATTTGTTTACATTCATCAAAAACCCTATTACTGTTTCCCTGACAAATACAATCTCCAACGGTTTAAGTGTAGCGTCAATCGACATCTCCAGTTGCCTTGATCTATCCACTTCCCTTCTCCACATCCTTTCATCTTTCATTCCTATCTGCTCTCGCTCCAAATCTTCTGTAACCCCCTTGCCTTGATCGACCCTCCGTCTTTCTCTTTCTCCACATCCTCTCCTTTACCACTCCTATCTGCTCTTCCTCCAACCCTTCTGTAACCCCATGCGTGATAGTGGCCTCCAGCCTTGCTTGGGGTGATACGCTTAAAAAAAAAAAAAAACAATACGCTAGATTTGGCTGCTTCACTCTGCTGAATGAAGATAGCTCAGTGGTCGAAGCTCTGACTGACACCAAATCAGTTGGGTTTCGATCCTGGCTTGAAGCATTCAGATGTCTAGTTGCACTAAGAAGCTGTGATACAGCAAAACAGTACTGTCTGTGAATGACATATATATATATATATATATATATATATATATATAATATGGAGAAAACAACTGAAAAGTTGCAAATTTAAAAAAAAAAAATTGAATGTTTTTTCTGTGAAAGTATTTATTTATATATTTGATATTTCAGATCTGCCCCGATCTTTCATCAGAAATAAATATATATATATATATATATATATATATATATATATATATATAATAAAAAGGCTTAAACACTAATATTCCATGGAATATTAGTGTTTAAGCCTTTTTATTATATCCTTACTCTGTCGTGGACATTGAGTTCTACCTGGATTCTATCCTCTTGGAATTATTTTTTATACGCATATATATATGTATGTATGTATGTATATATATTTATATATTTTAGATATATGATTGCATATGTATGTGTATATTTACCACTAATATTATCAATATATATATATATATATATGTGGATGACAAATATATATATATATATATATATATATATATATATATATATATATATATATATATGTTTGCAACAGTACAAAAGCATATTAAGGTATAAAAAACAAATTTTTTTTATTATAGGCCATGATAGATTTAAAATAAAAACACCAGTCGACCGGTTCCTCCCCTCTCATCAGAACTGTTAACGGGGACTAGAAATTATAAAGAAAAAGAAAGTCTGTAATGGATGACATGAATAAATATATATATATATATAGAGAGAGAGAGAGAGATTGATAAGATAAAAAAAATAGGAAATATTTATCAATCTAACATGTTTCACTTTTATTAAAGCTTCATTAGAATGACATATAGAGAAAAAGAAGATTCTAGTATTTTTATTTTTGTTTGATTTTCATTGGTTGATCAGGTGCATTCAACTTGTTAATTTGTTAACATGTTAACTAGTGAAGCATGTTAGATTGATAAACTTTTCTTATTTGTTCTTTTATCATTTTGTCAGATTCCATTCCATATTTGATCTCAGTATCATCTACTGTTGTGGAGTAAATAAGAATATAAATCATGTTGGTTTAATTTTTTTCTATGGTGTGTAAAAAGAAAAAAGAGAAAGAAGGGAAAAAACAGATATTCTTTAAATATGGAAGAATTATTAGCCTAAGTGGTAAAAATACAACAACAGCAACAGCAACAACAGCAGTTGTTGGAACCCCAGAAACAACAAAATTTAACTGAAATGTAACAGAAGAAAACAAAAAATTCCTCAAGTTCTTTCATTCCTTAGTGGTGGCAAATGCCATAGCTGAATTCACATACAATTATTATTAATAAGATATATTATGAACACTGTTGTCTTAATAAAAAAGAAAATTGGGGAGATGAATAATGAATTTTTACAAGAATTTTTTTCATTTTTTTTTAAAATTTTGATTAGAATAATTTATGAAGTTTTAAATCTTTTAAGTTTCTCTATTAATTTGTACCAGTTAGGTGATTAAGTAAAAACTATATTTACTAATCATAAATGGAAAACCTTACTACAATTCATAATCCCCCAATATTTCTAAAACAAGTTTTAATTTTTTTGTGTGTGAATAAACATGTCAATTTTTGTAATTATGGACATCTATACATGACATTATCGGGAAATAAGAGTGATAAGTATAATAAATTTAAAGCCAATGTACCTAAAATTCAATAAAAAATTAAATTAAATTGAATTTTTTCATAAATATTTATGAGTAGTTAAAAATTATATAAAAAATGTATCCATGTTATATTCCTCAAGTAATATTTACAGATATGGCCACCATAGAAAAAAAATTAGATTAAATTCTGTCTGACAGGTAAGCTGTGAACACCTTAAATAAACAGTTATGTCCATGTTAAAAAATGCATTACTACAATGTTTTAAACTAAAAGTAAGTAATATTTGTTTCAAATTAGATTAATTTAAATTATTCAGCTAATGTTCCTCTAATAAAATTTCAGAAAAGTATATTTTATTTTTTGAAAGAATGGGGTTAAAATCAGCAATTTCTAGTTTCTTCCAAACAAAAACTCCTTCCAGTCAATTTAAATTAGTTTTTAATTAGAGCAAAAGAAGTGTGAGAAAAAGACAGCATAAAACTTACGGTTACATCAAGCCATTTCAACTTTAAAATGATGAGACCTTGCTGCAAATCTAGTACTGCCCTTAAATTCATGAAGTCTTAAAAGAAAAATATGTGCTCTCCAGTAGGATTTGAACCTACATCCCTCTTTGCAGGAGAAACTATTGTTAAATCTGACATGCCCTAAACAAACACATATCTTTCTTTAATTAGATTTCTCAGATATCAGGCCAGTAAACAAAAATAAATATACTGTTTAGTAAATAAACGTAGTGTCTACTAAAATATGGGTATCCATTAAAATAATGCTTAAAGTGATATATATACATACACATTTGCATTTATGGAACAATTTAACACCAAACACCATCATCCTAAAAAAATATGAGATGCTTCAAATCTTTTCCTTACTATATATTTGTCAGTTTAGTATCAATTATTTGTAAGATCGTGATTGATGGGCAGCCATTTTAAACATGGCAGCTAAATTGATCTAAGTTTTAGCCAGTAATCTATCCTGAGTTGCATATAATTGATACAGTTTTCCTACTACCATATTTTTTACTCTTATCTTCATCCTTTTTTATTCCTTTTCTTTTGTTCACTTTTCACATTATTTTCTTTCAATCACTTTTGTGATCTTTTTATTTCCCCGCTCTTTTTGTTTTTTGTCTTCCAACTCCTTTTTTATTCTTTTTTCCTCCAACTTCTTTTTGATTCTTTTTCCTGCCAACTTCATTTTCACTCTTTTTTCTTCCAACTTCTGTTTAATTTTTTTCCTCCATCTTGTGTTTAATTCTTTTTTCCTCCAACTTCTGTTTGATTCTCTTTTTCCTCCAACTTCTTTTTGAGTCTTATTTTACCTCCAACTTTTTTTGATTCTTTTTCCTGCCAACTTCATTTTCACTCTTTTTTCTTCCAACTTCTGTTTAATTTTTTTTTCCTCCAACTTCTGTTTGATTCTCTTTTTCCTCCAACTTCTTTTTGAGTCTTATTTTACCTCCAACTTTTTTTTGATTCTTTTTCCTGCCAACTTCATTTTCACTCTTTTTTCTTCCAACTTCTGTTTAATTTTTTTTTCCTCCAACTTCTGTTTGTTTCTCTTTTTCCTCCAACTTCTTTTTGAGTCTTATTTTACCTCCAACTTCTTTTTGATTCTTTTTCCTGCCAACTTCATTTTCACTCTTTTTTCTTCCAACTTCTGTTTAATTTTTTCCTCCAACTTCTATTTAATTCTTTTTTCCTCCAACTTCTTTTTGAGTCTTATTTTACCTCCAACTTCTTTTTGATTCTTTTTCCTGCCAACTTCATTTTCACTCTTTTTTCCTCCAACTTATTTTTGATTCTTTTTTCTTTCAACTACCAACTTCCAAAGCTAAGGGTTAATTAGTAGGACTTGTATCTGTAATTCACTACTATCTTCAAAATAATTCTTCCAATTTAAAAATACTTGATGGCTTCAAATGACCTACAAAGAGCTTGATAAGCCATAATAAAGAAATTAATTAATTTTTACACTAATTAAAAATTTTATTTTAATATATATATATATATATATATATATATATATATATATATATATATATATATATATATATATATATACACACAAATGTAATGAGAATGAAAATAATATATAAATTCTAACGTTCACAGCATTAATTCAAAAGAAGGCTCAATACCAATAGTAGAGCAATAATTATTTATTATAGAATCGTTTCATATAGACAAAAACAATTTACTCATGATAAAGATGCAACTTTGTTTCGGTGCATTTAGTTGCACCTCAACTGGTGAGAACCAAAATGGTTATGAATAATTTTGTTTGTAAGCAGGACACACGTGAAACCTCACTACCTTTTTACCATTTGTTTGAAAAAAAGGTACATTTTCAGAGGGGACATATAAAGATAAAGAAAAGAGAGGAGAGGCAAAAGGGTGGCAGAGTGAAACAATAGTGTTTGTTGATATCAGTTTTGTGAAGGATTGTTGAGGTGTTAAAGTGATGGCTCAACCTGAAAAATTTTATTAAATTTATTTTTAATCTTGTACATTAGGGTGTCTTCTTTAGGTGTGGAAATTGCTTTATTTATTTGTTCCCTGATTAGGTGTTGTTTATTTGTGTGTGTGTATGTGTGTGTATATATATATATATATATATATATATATATATATCTATATATATATATATATATATATATATATATATATATATATATAATGTCAGTTGATAATTAGTAGGGATAATTAATTCCAAAAAGTGTATTAATCCAAAGAGAGCTCAATGTAAGAACAGACCAATATAATAATGAATACAGACGATCGTTAAAAATCCATTCGGTTATAATTTATTTCACGAATAGATAAATATTCATCTAATATGCAAATGTGTGTGTGTGTGTGTGTGTGTGTGTGTATATATATATATATATATATATATATATATATATATATATATATATATATATATATATATATATATTAATGTTTATTTTGGCAGCAACCTTTCTTTGAAACATCTTTCATTGAATACGGCCAACAAGGAAGATTGAATTAATTTTTTATTAAGTTTTTCCAGCATCTTAACATTTTTTCATTCTGTAGGCATTAGAGAATGTAAAAATTGTCCATAATTTTTATTGTCCCAAGTGTTTTTAACAATAGGGTGTTTTGTCTCTGGTGTTGTTATTTTTTTCCTCATGTTTTGACTGTAACATTGGAAATTATGTTTATGTTGTTTTTTGAAAAAGGAGCATTCATTCTAAGCCCTGATATGCCAAGTGAAGAAAAAATAACAACACCATTGAAAATGGCTGTAGAAAGTGCTTGGGACAATAAAAATTATGGAGAATTTTTATATTCCTTAACTCCTATAAACTGAAAAATGTTAGCAAAAACTTAATAAAAAATTAATTCAGTCTTCCTTGTCAGTCATATTCAATGAAATATATATATATATATATATATATATATATATATATATATGGCCTGATGATTGTGTTTAGCATAAAACAGTCTGTTGCCTTTGAGTGTTGACTTCAATGTTCACTTTTATATATATATATATATATATATATATATATATATAAATTGTGTGTATTTAGGCAGCATTTTTTCATTCATACATGTTTCATTAAATAATATAGATAAGTGTTGTCTATATATTTTTTGTAAGTTCTTTTCATATCGTCTGATAAGCTTAATAACATTATCATGAAAGAAAATCACAATATTGATACATATTTTAATCCAATCTAAGCTTTCGGCTTACATAAGCCATTATCAAAGATGACAATTACACAATATATTAAGCAATACACGAACAAGAAATTGATGATAGTCTGTTTTTGTTTACATGGATGATTTCCAAGCAACGATAAACACGTGCATATAAGACGCTGAAAGCGAAAATCGCACAACAGCTCATGACGTCACACATGACCACGAGAGAGTGAATCCGATGAGTATTGAGTATGGAAAGCCATTGGTATAAACCAATGACTTCTGTTACTAATTATAGGCATTTAAGGATACTTGTGGAGATTTCATAGTTTATTTTGTTCAGGTTAGGTTTCAACTGTTTTACGTATATAGCTTCAAGAATTTTTAGTTTTTGTTTATTGTTTTCATGTTTAAGTATAGTTGTGTTTTCGACGAGGATTTTCCGGAATTGTGTATGCGGCCAGGCATGTTGTTTTAAATGCCTAAAAATGTTAGAGTTATCATTCAAATGTAGTGTCAAGCATCGTGAAAGCGAGTTTGTGGTGTGATATATATATATATATATATATATATATATATATATATATATATATATATATATATATATATAGGCAACACAAATATGATATTTATAGGCTTAAAATGTCCAGGACAGATCAATCACAGAAAAGAAATTGGACTAAATTGCTGCAATGCTGTCATAAAACCATATGGAATAATTCTTTTTACTTATAATGTTTTTTTTATAATAAAGTAAAAAGAATTATTGAAGGATGTGTTTTCTCACTGGACTTATTCAACCTATACAGGGATTCTGTAGCAGACCGTGGAGGTGAAGATGTGAAGAGATATCAGAAGGTTAAAATCTCCTGCTAGCCGGTCCAACTACATGAGAATGTCGGACTTTAACTAAGTATCAAAGAAGACAAAGAAAACAAACAAGACCGATATACATGGTGTTGAGATGTTGAGTGTTTCCACGTGAGTATATGGTAATAACGAACAAACACAGTCGTAGGGAAAAATACTGGTATATTCAGAGAGGTATTTACATCAGAGAGATTAGTAGTAGAACGAATGTAGGTTAGTAGTAACAATAAGTAATAGTAATAAAGTCCAACGGTATCTTCCGGTCGAGAAACGGAAGTGTAACTGATCACTACAGAAGTCTCACTCTGCACTGCACTACACTGCTACATTACTCACAGTCTCTAGAACTACTGTTCTATTTATAATAATAGGATCAGTTTATTGTGGTTGTGAAGGTGGGTGCACCCCAACACATGGGTAAACAAATATATATTAATAACGAGTTACACAAAGACATGAACAGTTACATAGAGTTTGTATGGAGAAATTATGTGTGTGTGTGTGTTGTGAGTGTTCGTATGTACGTGTATTGTTCTTAGCGCGTTCCCAGAATTTGGGAAACGTTGTATCTGTGAGAGATCACATATTGGTGTAAGTGGAAAAAGAACGATTTTTCCTCGTCTCCGTGCGAGGTAGCGGCCCAAGGCTTAAGTCGAAAAAGAGAGATAGAGAGAAGGGTCAGCCAGTATTTATACTCAGGGGAGAGAGACCCCTGTTGAAGGATTAAAGAACTGAGACAATTCTGAGAGAATTAGAAGTCTCACTAGGATTCCTTATTGGCAGTCACAACCTTAACAACATAAGATATGCAGATGACACAGTGCTGATAGCAGATCTAAAATGGAAACTACAAGAACTTCTAGAGAATGTAGTGAAAGAAAAATAGAAAAAAGGACTAAACCTCAATTGCAAGAAAACAATGATTAGTATTTTTTTTTTAACTGTCATTTGATTCTTAAAATTCTTTTAGTGCTCAAAATGCTTGTCATAGAAACTGGTCTTTTTTTTTTTAAATACCCCACTTTAAGAACTCTCTAACCCTTTCTCATTTTTTTCACCAAATTCTTCTTCTTCTTCTTTTGCTATATGACATGTCCTTTCAAGACGTTCAGGCTCTCCACAACTTCCTGTTTCTTGCAGCTCTTAGTAAATTTTGTCTTTTTGTTATTTCTCCTGAAACCCTTTTCTTCCATCCATTTACTCAGTCTCGCTAGGTATGTTATACGTTGTTCTCCTTTATCCTTCTCACCGTTAATCCCTCCTGTGAGTATTCAATTTTCCAAGCCCTCTTTCCTTATTATGTGTTCTAGAAATTTAAGCTATCTCTTTTTGATCCCTTCCTCTCAAATGTGGTTTTGCTAGATGGAATTTCTGATAGTATAGATAAGGTCCTCTCTTTATACTAGTTGCACAAATATCTTTGTGTTTGGCGACTTCAATGCCCATCATGGCAGGTCACTTAATCACTCTCACGTCACTGACCTTCCTGGCATCCAGACCTTAAATTTATCTATTACTCAATTTCTCACTCAAATCATAGACTTCCTTATGCATTTCCAGAGTAATTATGATGAATACACTCCTCTAGTTGATCTCTTCCTTATCTCCTCACTCGACTCATGTCGTGCTCTGCAGCTCTGTTTTCTTAGCAACTCCAACCATGCAGTAGTATATATAGATATCTCTTTCTTCTCTCCCAACAGTCATAAATCCCCTATTAACAAAATATCTTTTTGTTATCGATGCACTGTTTGGGATTTGTTTTTGTGATTTTTTTTTCACAATGCAAAAACTAAAGTAACTGCTATTAAAAAAACTATTTCTCTGTTTTTTAAACAAAGGGCTACAGTTTTTATTCATTTGGTCTTAAAAAATTACATCCTCTAAATGGGTAGCCCCTATTCACCATACACTGTTGTTTACAATTGGGATTTGTTTTTGTGATTTTTTTGTAGACAATTGGGATTTGTTTTTGTGATTTTTTTTTCACAATGCAAAAACTAAAGTAACTGCTATTAAAAAAACTATTTCTCTGTTTTTTAAACAAAGGGCTACAGTTTTTATTCATTTGGTCTTAAAAAATTACATCCTCTAAATGGGTAGCCCCTATTCACCATACACTGTTGTAGACAATTTCTAAAGTTTTCCATCACCCACAAGTTTGAATGCTTCGAGGTCTTCCAGGTGTCGCCCTGAATTTTTTTATCCATAACAGTATCATTTTTTAGCATCATTCTGAGGTAACATGAAATGAACTTAATAAGCCCTCTGTGTTGCAATTACTGATTCGCCAGGGTTAAAAAACGTTTCAACAGTAAACACATGGTGAGCACCAGTCTAAGCGATGATGGTAACTGATGGTAGCTAAAAGAAATGGTAAGATATTAGCTGGATGAAGATACCATTGCCACTTGCACTGTCTAAGTCAACTAGCATTACACAGGTGACAGTTTAAAAATATGTGAGATATTTCTACTACTATAATACTATATATTGAAAGTAACAGGAGAGTCCCAAGCATTAGAATGAATAAATAATTCATTAAGTATTTTTTTTAAATAAATCTAGTCCATAATATCATTGGTTTCAGTTAGTATTTAATAAAGCAAATAAATTTTAGCAAGAGGGGAGCTAGGGAATAAATATTTATTCTCCCATTTATGTTTCTCAAATTATGGATATTATTATATCCATGATGTAATAATGATGTGATGTAATTATGGGTGTTATTATATCAGTGATGTAATAATTATTTGATGTAATTATTGGTGTTATTATAGCCATGATGTAATAATTATGTGATGTAATTATGGGTGTTATTATATCCGTGGTGTAATAATTATGTGATGTAATTATGGGTGTTATTATATCCGTGATGTAATAATTATGTGATGTAATTATGGGTGTTATTATATCTGTGATGTAATAATTATGTGATGTAATTATTGGTGTTATTATATCCATGATGTAATAATTATGTGAGTTAATTATGGGTATATTTATATTCATAATGTAATAATTACGTGAGGTAATTATGGGTATTATTATATTTGTAATGTAATAATTATGTGAGGTAATTATAGGCATTATTATATCCATGATATAATAACAAACCCAGCAGGGACAGTATGTCATATTCCTGCATGTATTCATAGATGACAGTGACAATTATGCTGGTCTTTTCTCTCTCTTCTCAAAATGAATCTCATGGAAAGTACAACAAAAAGAAATACAACTAAACCAGCAAACAAAACACCACCTACTCCACTCAACCTTTCTTTGTCTGATATTCAGGATATCCGTTCCAACTTCTATTCCATCCAACTTTAATCTCCAAAATTTTAAATGCAATGTCAATTGCTATCTATTATTCGCCTGATTACTCTTTTCTCTTCACTCTCATTATTAATGTTTCTGTTCCTACTTTTTCTACAATCGGTAACCCTGTGTGTCTTACTGCCTTTATTGTCTTGTTTGGGTTGAAACTGATTAAAAAAAAAAAGTCTGATCAAAGTTTTCCATAAAAAAAGAGATAATATTTAGTTTGTGCATGAGAAAATTGTTGGAAGCCATTGCATGTCAAATGCCAGGGGAATGCATTAAATTCTGTCATTTCCTTAGTGACATCCAGTGATATGGTCAAGGGCTTTGCTTCAATTCATGAAAGCCTTAAATGTTTGCTTAATGTGCCTGACATTGTTTAAAGGAGCAGAGTGGAAGACTTGACTTTGGGAATCGACTGTCAGCTTCTTGCCCTCGGCAACTATTAGAATTGAACAGGAAAGCAGACATCACTTTTCATTTAAGACTTGTCCCGTCTGTTTTTCAGTTAGTCTAGCTTTGTAAGACAGATAAGAAAGATTTGACAGGAAAAGCTCTTTGCCAAAACCCAATCATCTAATGTTAGGAATGCTAGCAAAATTAATAGAAAGATTTTTCTTAGCAACAAAGAAAAGAGCACTGAGGTCCGCCTATCATCCGGTTCAGACTCATCATGGATATAATAACACCCATAATTTGAGAAACATAAATGGGAGAATAAATATTTATTCCCTAGCTCCCCTCTTGCTAAAATTTATTTGCTTTATTAAATACTAACTGAAACCAATGATATTTTTTTTTGAGCAGGAGTAGAAGTTATTTACACTATTTATATTGTTCAGACTGTTGTCCTCATCTTTGTTGCCCTATTCATGATGTTTCAGCTGTTGTACACTCTGGCCTTGTTCAGATGATTAGAATTTTGAACTGAACCCTTTATTTCATCCGCCAGAGTAGATAGTTCTAGTTCCACGTGTCATGCCTCTTCCGGATAATTCAGTATTAGTTATTTATCCTTTAACTCAACTCTCCAAGTAGAGGTTTATCCGTTGTTTCCTATTTAGGATTGGGTTTCTGGTTTCTTCTAAAGTCTTCTTCTAAACTCTATTCATCTAATGTCTCTGCCTAAACTCAGAAATGTTATTTACTATTTGTTTTTCCTCAATATAAGCAGAAAGGTTTCACGCATCATGCAGTGCATACACCTCCCCAGCTCTTTTGAACATTATTAGAGGTTTATTCATTGTTTCTTATTTAAGATTGGGTTTCTGGTTTAAAGTCTTTTCATTCTCTTTCACTCCCAGTAGCCTCTTGCATCTTAATGACATTATCACCTTGCTTGAGGTGAATTGATTAAAAAACAAAACAAAAAACTGTTATCAGTCCTCTTATAAGTCTGTGAATGCTGACAACCTCTGTATGAAATAGAAATAAGAGAAGAAATAGAAAGGGGTGTAAGACAAGGATATATCATCTCACCAGACTTATTTAACCTACAAAGTGATGTGATTCTGAGAGAATTAAAAGTCATTAATGGCAGCCATAATCATAAGAACATAAGATATACATATGATACAATGTTGATATTTTTTTAATTGAATTTACTCAGAATTTTTTTCAGAAACAGAAAATTTCTTTTAAAAAAACCGAAGAAATGAAGGATGAACTGCTATGTAATATCAATCCTCCTATATGGCAATGACTTCTGGACAATCACCTCAAAGATGAAGAGAAAACTGGAGGCATCAGAAATGTGGTTCTACAGAAGGATACTGAGAATACTATGAACGGAACCATGAGTAATGGGAAAGTTTTAAGGAAAATAGAAAAAACAAAACATAGAATCAGAAAGAAACTGGTAAAATTGATGGAACATATAATCAGGAAAGAAGGCTTAGAAAATTTGACACTTACAGGACATATGAAAGGCAAGAGGGGTAGAAGGAAACAACAAGTAACCTAAATAATGAGCTTGTGTAAACGGATGGCAGAACAGGGACTGTTAATGATAGTAAAAAGAGAAGCATTGCTAAGAGCTACAAAAGATAGGAAGTTGTGGAGAGCCATGATCTTACACCTCCTGAAGGGACAAGACACATATACATTCGGACAGAAGTGAGGAGACATATATAAATCTGTTTACATATTTATTCAAATGCTTGCATATGTAGGGGTGCTGACCAAAAAGACATTCGAAAATAAAAATGTCTGATTGTTTGTAGCTTGATTCGTTTTGAGAAGTGAGTGTGGCTGAGGACTTTTCATAGATACAAACATGTAAAATTTACATGTTCTGATATATAGAAATGTATATAACATATTCTCCCATAAATATATGTGAAACATATAAAACATATATGAGGAAGAGTAAGGGTAAAGTAGTGGATCAAAATATGTACAGTACAACACCTCTAAACCGAACATCCAAGATGTGCAGTATTAAGGGTACTGTTCAAATCTGGGAAAGAAAAGGATGCTGTGGAAAGCTTAAAATTTTTATTAAGTCTTAGAGTTTGGGATACAGAAGGTAGTTTGTAATGTTGATTCGTTTTTCTTTAAAGTGCAGATTGAATACATAAATGTACAAAAAATAATTGACAACCAATAGGAATGAAAAAATTTGTGTTAAACAAATACTGTATTTTGTGAAAAACTAAGACACTTTATGAAATATTTAAATATATATACACATACACACACACAAATAAACAACACCTAATCAGGGAACAAATAAATAAAGCAATTTCCACACCTAAAGAAGACACCCTAATGTACAAGATTAAAAATAAATTTAATAAAATTTTTCAGGTTGAGCCATCACTTTAACACTTCAACAATCCTTCACAAAACTGATATCAACAAACACTATTGTTTCACTCTGTCACCCTTTTGCCTCTCCTCTCTTTTCTTTATCTTTATATGTCCCCTCTGAAAATGTACCTTTTTTTCAAACAAATGGTAAAAAGGTAGTGAGGTTCCACGTGTGTCCTGCTTACAAACAAAATTATTCATAACCATTTTGGTTCTCACCAGTTGAGGTGCAACTAAATGCACTGAAACAAAGTTGCATCTTTATTATGAGTAAATTGTTTTTGTTTATATGAAACGATTCTAATAAATAATTATTGCTCTACTATTGGTATTGAGCCCTCTTTTGAATTAATTCTGTGAACGTTAGAATTTATATATTATTTTCATTCTCATTACATTTGTATATATATATATATATATATATATATATATATATATATATATATATAAAAATAAAAAATTTATGAAATATCTTATTCAAAAACAATTACAATCTGTAAAGGAAATAAAAAAATGATATACAGTGCAACTCATTTAAACTGAACATCCAAGATGTTTGGTATTACGGGAACTGTTCTGATTCGAGGAAAAAAGGCTTCATATTTATGTCAATACAAAAGTTCAGATTTGAAGATGAGTCCAAATTCACAGAAGACTAGATTATGCTATGTTCAGATTTTGGGAGTTCTATGTGTATGCATATATATATAAAAAAACTACAAAGTAAGACATATCACTCTGTTACTTGAACTATCTACTTAGTTCATATCATATTAACTGAAAAACACTTATAAAAGAAAATACGTGGATTTACCAAATTACAAAATACATAAAAAAATTCTCACTTTAAATATTTAAAATTTAGCGTCGCGATTCGCACGCTCCAACACCATATAACTGTTAACAAATAGCTTATTCTTAAAAGCATCTTTCGGTTGGATAAACACATTTAAATCATCTCCCAGTTTTGATTCTGATGGAAAATAAAGCCTGATGATGAATTGTGCAAAGCATTCGAAAGTACTAGCAGAAATAAAAGAAATACACCATATCCATTTTATTTATTTATGAGGATCTCATCATTCGGAGGATTATCAGTAGTATAATGCTTATAATTATGTCTACTAGCGAAGTGATTTCACCAATAATCGCATTCATATTGCTGATTGATTCAAGGTATGATTGACTTTTTGTAATATATATATATATATATATATATATATATATATATATATATATATATATATAAATATAAATATAAAAGTGAACATAGAAGTCAGCACTTAGAGGCGACAGCCTGTTTCATGCTAGATGCAATCGTCAGGCCATGCATCTAGCATGAAACAGACTGTCGCCTCTAAGTGCTGACTTCTATGTTCACTTTTATATTTACACACGCTCTATCTCTGATATTGAGCACTTATCCCATAAATATAGCACATCTTAAGACTATATATATATATATATATATATATATATATATATATATATATTTTAATCATTTCACTGCATGCAAAGCAGTAAGACACAAGAAGTTACTGAGAAAGAATAGAAAACAGAGAAATATTATTAAGGGGTGTAATAATAAGGGGTATATCTCCCTTTCCTTCCTACACATATATAATTCCATAAAAAAGAACATTGTTTAGTTCAATGAAGTCTTTTAGAGCAGTGTCTTTCAAACTTTTTTTTACTGCGACCCACAGCAAGAACCACATTTTGCATTGTGACCCATTATACGTACGTGTCATAATTCAAAGACAAACTCTGTTCACCAGGTTCATTTATTTATTATCGACAATTTATCTGTATATTTCTTATGATCCGCCCATATTGAACTTGCATGTATTTATTTGTATTATCTATATGTATGAATATAAATTTATCACTTTTAGAAAAATAAATTTAAAGGAAATTCTGACACGAAGGTAAAGTAAAGAATATTTAATATTTCAACCATATTGAAAGTATTCCTCACTGTAGTGTTTCTGCTTTCATCTTGTGAGTTGTCTCAAAAGAAGTCAATGTTTGCTTGCTGAGGTTATCATCATGGCTCATGGAAGTTGCATTTTTAAATGTATCTGTTAATGTTGATGGTCCTCTTGTTCCTTCATCGTTCTTCTTGTTTTCCAATGATTTAACGATCCATCATTAGGGCTGTTTCTGAAATCATCAAATAACACAAGTTACAAGTATTACAGGGACAAGTTAAAAAAACTAGCCCATTCCTAAATTTCACCAATAAATAACAGCCAACTCACCGAATATTTTGAGATTTCAAATGAACACAACATATTATCTTACTATCAAAGAAAGAGTGTAATGGTACTCAACTTTAACACTGAGTCGGGAAATTCACTTTTAGTCCTGACTTCAGGTGCAACAGAATTATCCAACAAACTAAACGCCTTTCACTAGCTATAAAGATGAACGCACTGCACACCTTCATAGCTAAGTTTTGGCACAAGGTCTCTTTGTGAGAAAGAACTGATGTCACTCAATCTTCAACAAGTTTGCTGAACAAGATACATAAATTCAATGAGAACAGACTATATATATATATATATATATATATATATATATATATATATATATATATTTTATGCAGCAAAAAATTCAAAATTACCTCATGTGGGTGTAGTCTTTTTCAGACCAGCACTGCCATATTCCAGTCTTCCTCAGACCTAGACTGTCTCTGAGACAGTCAGTCTAGAGTTGAGGAAGACAGGCATATGGCAGTGCTGGTCTGAAATAAAATATATGCTCTGTTATAATAAATACATTGAGCTCTTTCTGTGGATCAGTTTTAATATCTGATATTACTAGGATCCACCTGGATTATAAACCAACTGATCTATTAATCTATTACCTGTACTATATATCTTCGACAGAATTGAGTCACTGTCAGTCACTGTGTGTTTATCCGAATCTAAAAATAAACATGCTAAAATTCACCTTCATCCCGTACCGTGAGCTGACGGCTTAGTGGGAGAAGTTTGGACTGACGCAAATTCAGTCAGGTTTCGATCCTAGCTAGAGGCAACCGGACGTTTAGCCACACTGATGAGCTGTGAAACAGCGAAACAGTCTGTCTGTGGATGACAAAAATATATATATATATATATATATATATATATATATATATTTAAAAAGATAAAATATAATAGAAGCTTACCTCATTAAAAATCTAGTGATGTGCAACATTTGAGTTGTTTATATTCTGCACTTTGCTCTCACTTGTATATTTTTTTCTTTCTTTTTTGTTACAACCTATTTTATTTATCTCATGACCCACTGAAGGGTCGGGACCCACAGTTTGAAAAACCCTGTTCTCGAGGACAAAATGCATTATACAGAATTTTTTTCACTTTGTCGTTTATTTGCCTAACATATGATATATAGAAATTTGAGGATTATATTTTCCCATACCTTAGCCTCTTTTCCCCATACCTTAGCATCTGACAATCTCCTAAAACAATTTGCCAACTGATTATACTGATTATTTTTCAATGAGCTTTTAATTAGACATTTACTGATTTTAGCGCCATTTTATTTGCAAAATTTACAGCTTTGCAACATATTAAAAGTAAGTTTTATATCACCATGATGTAAAATAATTATCTTCATTAAAGTTATTTTAAAATAATGATCAAATTCTTTTTTTTTAAATTATGAAATTTTAGCTGATATTGCTCTGTGATTGAAGTAGACAATTATCATAGATTAATAACTTACGAGATAAATTCTATATACATAGAGATTTTCAAGCTCTTTAAAAACTTGAAATTTATATGGGAATTTCAAAATCAAAACTTAATTATTAATTCAAAATTTTAATTAGTGTTACAAGAATCCCTCTTCTGTCAGATGTGGGCTTGTGAGAAATATGGCTAAAAGATATCAGATCATTCAATAATTAATGTTTGAATTTATGGTTAGAAAAGAAATTCATAGTTAGAATATTTTTTTTTCTTTCAGGTATGTCTGGTCATGTCATCAAGCTGATTTCATTCAGTTTCTTTATAATTTTACTACAAAGTATATATATTGTCTTCATAAAATATTACCACTTTGTTATGCATTTGATTAATATTGTTCTGATATACAGAAATTTATATACCATATTCTCCCATCTACCTACCCATACATCTCTCATATATATATATATATATATATATATATATATATATATATATATATCAATTATTTTCAGATAATCTTATCTATAAAGGAACAAAGTGAATGAAAAGACAAGAGTAAAAATGATTCTGAGCTGATGTGTTTCAACCTCGAAGGGACTTTGTCATTTGCTTTAATAAAGTCTTTCAGAGGACAAAACACATTGACTAAGAATAGTTTTTCCTCTTGTCTTTATACACACACACACACACACACACACACACACACACATATATATATATATATATATATATATATATATATATTTGTAAATAAATGACAATAAGAAAACAGTAATTGCTGACGCGTTTCGTCCTAATGCGGACTTTTTCAAAGCAAGTAACGAAATGATTTTAATCAAACAAAGAAAATTAATAAAAACAAAAAACAGAGTGTTCTTAGCAACGGGAATGTAGGAAACGCTATTTTCGTATTTTTAACTGAAAATGACGTCAGTTAATGTCACGTGTGGAGAATATTTCATCAATCTTTGTTGATGGATTCAACCATTTTCTTTTGATTTTAATATGTTTTTGTGTACATTTGTTTGTGAGAGCAGTAATTTTGTTAGAAAAGGTGAAATAGGGAAAAAACCTGGGCGTAGATTAATATTTGGGTATTGGTCGATTGCGGCACTCTCTAGGATTTTCCTTCTGAGTGAGTTATTTTCTTTTTTTATAAGTATAGAGTTTTTAAAATCAAAATTATGGTTGAATTTATTCCTATGTATTACTAAGGCATTATTTAAGTTGTTTATTCTAAGGTCTCTTTTGTGTTCATTGATACGTTTTTTTATGTTTCTGCTTGTTTCTCCAATATATTGGGAGGAACAGTTTTGGCAATTTATTGTATAAATGCCTGCTTCAGAAATGTTATTGCTATTGTTGTTTGGAGATCTTATTATATCTATAATTGTTTTCGAGGTGTTTGTGACTATTTTAAGATTATTTAGATGGGATAGGTTATCCTGGATATTAGACGTATATATATATATATGTAATAAGAAATTAACCAGTCATTTATAGCCATTTTCTTGCAGATTCCCTTGGGAAAGGAATGGATGCATTTCTTTCCCCTCCAGCTGTGGAGTAAATAGTAAGGGAGCCTTTAGAACATCAGAAGAAGAAAGTGATAAAGTCCTAACACACAAAATGTGTCACGCAAAAAACTTTTCCACTTTTCATAAATTTTACTAAAACTGATCTTGATAAATATATATATATATATATATATATATATATATATATATATATATATATCTTTAAGTATAATCTATCCTCCACTATATATATATATATATATATATATATATATATATATATATATATATAAGTTTTTTGTGTGTAACAATTGAGGAGCAGTGTGCAAAATTTTGACATGAGATGAACAGATGTCTTGATCCCAATCACATCCACACGCAAAAAACTACTGCGCTGACAAACTACAAAGCAATCCCGTTCTTTCCCTCTCACTGTAAACTATGATCAAAGCGAAAGGAGTGATTGAAAGTAGCCATGAATAGAAACAGACGAACAAGTGCAAAGAAGGAAAGAATGAAAGAAAGAAAGAAAGAAAGAAAGAAAAGAAAGAAAGAAAGAGCGAGATGAGGAAATAGGAAGGGATAGACAGAGGAGAATTATATATATCAGATAAAACTTTGCTGAGGTTTATATTTTATTTAAACTTTGTATAAAGTGACTTTTCTTTGAGGTGTCTTGGATTATTGGGATCAACTATCACTCGTGATGACGTTCTAATTTCTCAACAAGGTGTGTCATAAAAGTGTGCTTGCAAAAGCTATGCGTGCACGCATGTGCGCACGCATGCACACAATGAGCATAAAATACGGACATCTTTCCTGAGGTGTTTATAAATTGTACAATGATCAATTTTCAATGTTAACAACAAACTATTTTAAATTACAAAATTGTACTTAGATTAAAAGAAAATTACTTGCAATATAATACATGGCACAAGTACAGATATATATATATATATATATATATATATATATATGTATATGTATATATATATATATATATATATGTATATATATATATGTATATATATATATATATATATATATATATATATATATATATATATATATATATATATATATATATATATATCGTTATCTAACATATATATAAGTATTAACATTCAATTTCTGCTATACTATGGGGAGTTAGCGGAGTGATTCCCAGAGGTTTTTTCTATGGGGTTACGTTGAAGATATCATGGATCGAACAGAGATACGGGACATCACTGATCTGAAGCAAAAGATCACTGATGCCATTGCCGCCATCGATGAGGCTATGCTACAGCGAACATAGCAAGAAATTGCGTACCATCTTGATGTGCTTTGCTCAACTAATGGTGTCCATATGGAGGTGGGTTAAATTAGTTAAAAAACTTCAATATCTACTCCTCATTTTGTAATAATTTCCACATATTTGCTTTCATCATTTTTGTAATGCCCATTTGTAGGAAAGACTTTGTAAATCACAGATTTTTTTTTTTTTTTTAAGCTTATCACCCCAAGCAAGGCTGGAAGCCACTAGCACGCAAGGGGTTACAGAAGGTTTGGAGGAAGAGCAGATAGGAGTGGTAAAGGAGAGGATGTGGAGAAAGATAGTGGATCGATCAAGGCAAGGGGGTTACAGAAGATTTGGAGCGAGAGCAGATGGGAATGAAAGGTGAAATGATGTGGTGAAAGGAAAGTGGATAGATCAAGGCAACTGGAGATGTCGATTGACGCTACACTTAAATAGTTTGTAGATTGTATTTGTCAGGGAAACAGGAATAAGGAAGGGAGTTCCACAGGCGAGATGTGCGAGACATGAAGCTATTGGAGTAGAATAGACGTCTACATCTAACAGTTTCAACGGTGAAGGGGTGGGAACGGGATGCCAGCGTCATAGGACATTTAAATTCATGAGGCCTAGGAACCAGCGAAAGCAGCTCCTCGGAGCAATTACCGTGAAAGTATTTGTAAAAAAGACAGAGCGAGGCAACGTCGCATCTGTGAGAGAGTGACTGCAGACGAGATGACAGATCAGGGCCAATTACATTGCATATCCGTCTCTGGATCTTATCATGAACCCTGAGGCAAACAGCAGGGGCTCCAGACCATATATGGCAGCAATACTCCATGCAAGGGCGAATGGTCGATTTATAGATTTGGAGGATCGATTCCGGGGAGAAAAATTTCCTGGCTCGGCACAGGGAGACAACTTTCCTTGCGGTAGATGATGCAATTGACTCGATGTATTTGTTCCATCTCAGATCAGCGGACAGCGTGAGACCGAGCAGCCGCAGAGAGGAGCTCTCGAGAAGTTGGTCTTCAGACATTCTAATGGGATGCAGGGACGGATATATATATATATATATATATATACATACAGGATGTGGTGGATAAATTGTCTTCTAAATTACGTAAAAATGAAAATAAAACTAACATCTCATTTTAACAGATATATTTACCAAAATTACACAAAAAATATCTTAAAATACTAAAGAGTAAATTTATTCAACCACAACCTCCAGATGACTTCAAAATCTTCAGCATGTTTTCTGGATGGTCTCCTTGTTTAAATTGGTAAATGTTGCCTAACCCCAACCCCTGCCTTCAGTTCACCTTTGTTTTTACAAGGAGTTTTGTTGGTCTCTCGCTCAACTGCACCCCACACATAATAATCAAGGGGGTTGCAGTCTGGATTGTTAGGTGTTCCAAATGTAAGGGGTGATGTGGTCGCAGAAATTTTCTGACAGCCGTAACTGGGTTCTTCTATTTGTGTGGTATGGTGCAGCGTCCTATTACTAGAGATAGGGTCTTCCAGCAGCCACCCTCTTGACCCAGGGTAGTACTAACTCCTCAAGGCATGATGTAGACTTCCATGTTGAATCTGAAGTTCTGTGGGAAGATGAATGAAAGCATAACATCACAATCACAAGTGCTCACTCCAAACACCATGATGTTGACTGGATATATCACGCAACTCTTTCCCAATCCTGTGCACTGTCCTCAGATTGACACCCAAATACTCTGAAAAGTTTTGTATTGGTGCTTCCAGCATGAATGCCAAGCAGGACAGCATGCCATTCCTAAATTTCTAACGAAGTGAATTGCGTCATGGTGCTCTTTTTCTCACAGACAGTGACCGACTGGCCCTAACATACTGTGCAGTCGACAAAATTCAAAAACACACAATACTCATGCACAAAATTAAAAATATAAAATGGCAACGATTTACCCATTGAACCCTGTGTATATATATATATATATATATATATAATAGCTGTGTATATATATATGTATATATATATATATATATATACACAGCTATTATATATATATATATATATATATATGAAGAAATATAGTCTTAAAGTGTGCTATATTTATGGGATAAAGTGCTCAATATCAGAGATAGAGCGTGTGTAAATATAAAAGTGCACATGGAAGTCAGCACTTAGAGGCGACAGTCTGTTTCATGCTAGTGCAATCGTCAGCCAACTAGTGCTGTTATTTTTCTCGGCTATTTATATATACGGGTCAGTGGTGCATTATGGGTACTCTATTTTGGCGGTTACTTTTACCGGAAGTCGCTTATTTGTTTATTTATGTCAAATTATTTTGCTTGTTTTTTTGTTTGTTTTAATTTTATTTTTATTTTTTATCTTATATATTTATTTATTTATTTTTTATTTTGATCGGTGTTTTTTGTTAATGTAGTAAAAATTTGTTTATATAGCTTATTGTTGGTAGTCTATTATGGCGGTCATTTACCGGAAGTCGGATGTTTGCTTATTTATTTGGGTCAAATTGTTTTGCTTGTTTTTATTTATTTTCATTTTTATTTTTTTATCTTATATATTTGTTTATTTGTCATTGATTAAATCTATTTATTGAATTTTGGGGTGGGATGTTGTGGTTTGTTCTTACTATTATTTTGGTCGGAACAGTTTTTAATTTATCTATTTGGGTTGATTAGCTTTATTTGTTTTTCTAAACGGCTAGTTTATCGTAATCGGTTGTTAGTTTGTTTATATATTTGGATGTATTTAGATCAATTTATTATACTTGTTGTTATTTATTTGTTACTCTATATATTTTTGGCTTTTGATTTTTAAGTAACGTAGTATATTATCTTTTATTAATTTTTTTAAATTTTTTATCGTTATATAACAGTTATAACTTTCATCCGTTCTTTTGTTTTGATTTTATTTCGCATATTCTAACAGGTGTGGTTTTGTAATTTGTTTGGAGTAATTTATTTTGCTTATTTTATTGTTGTTTTGTTTGTTTATATATTTATTTATTTTTCTATTTTAAGTTACATAGTAAAAATTTGTTTTCATGTCTGCATTTTGAGATTAGCTCGGATCTTTTATTTAATAATTTATTTTGATCTGGGAAGGTAATGATAGCTATTTTTTCCTCCAAGCAAAGTTTGCAAGTTTTTGATAGGTTGTTGTAGGCTGATGATTTTTTCCTTATTTTCCAAGATATTTTTGGTGTAGTGTGTGTTTTGTTTTTTATTTCCCAGATATACTTAGAAAGCATTGTGCTGTTCGCATATTTACTATTTGTGAAAGACATTTTGTGTACAGAAAGCATTGTGCTGTTCGCATATTTACTATTTGTGAAAGACATTTTGTGTACAGAAAGCATTGTGCTGTTCGCATATTTACTATTAAATAATCTAGAGAAAATAATTAAATCACATAACAATAACACATCAAAATTATATAACAATAGTAACTGTAATGATAGTACTGATTCTAATTTGTCTTGTATAACCAACCTATGTAATTATACAAATTCTGACCAATGTCCTTTATCTAACAAGTGTTTGATGAAATCTGTTGTGTATATGTGCTCTATTTCATCAATTGAAAATTCCAAGATTGTTAAAATATATATTGGGAGCACTATGAATACCTTTAAAAAACGTTTGTATAATCATCTTTCATCCTCTACTAATGCTGACAAATGAAATATGAATTCACTTTCTAAACATTTTGGAAATTGAAAAAAGAAAACAAAACACCTAATGTTAAATGGAAAATTCTTAAACAAGCAGAATCTGTAGATCCATGACTGAACCGTGTTTCCTTTGTCTACAGTAGAAAATTGTGATAATTAAATTCTTGAATAGTGACCAATTATTAAATCAGAGATATGAACTTCTGTGAATTGTGAGCATATTAAAGAATTAACCTTAGAATCTTACTAAACTTTATAACTCAATAATCACTCCTCTTATGTTATATTATCTTTATATAAACATTTTAATATTATCTTTAGTGGTTTATTCTTGATTAAGATATTAAATAGGTTAGTTATTAAATTACTGGTAGTAAGGTTAGCTGTGAATTGGCTTATAATTATTTTACTTGTGATGTTGAGTGATAACAATTTCTAATTTAAATTAATATATAAAAGTCAGCTAAATGCTTAAAATTTATTATGTAAAAGTCATATAAATGTTTAAAATTTATTTTAGTTTTTAATTTAACATAAATATATAAAAGTCATATAAAAGTTTAAAATTTAATTTGTATTTTAATTTATAATGGAGGTTGGTATAGTTAAGTAGTTGTTTTGTTTGTATATGGTTTTTCTTCTTAAAGTGTATTTTATTTATGTACTATGTTTAATTTTGTTTGAATATGTGATTTCATTCAAAATCTCATAAAGTTTGAATTGCTACATTGTATCTGTAATATGTTTCCTATCTTGTTGCAATATATTTCTGTTCAATTTTGTATTTTCCATCTCAACGTGTCTTCATTGGCTAAATCTGGTATCAACAACTTCTCATATCTTATTTCTTTTCTTTCCCTTCTCTTTGTAGTAGGGTTGACTTCTTATGCTTTCTTATACCTTTTCTTTTTTTCCTCTTTCTTTTTCTTTTTATTGATTTCTTATTTTCTTTCCTTTTTTACTTTATTTGCTTTTTTCTTTCTTTTCCATTTATGGAATGAATAATTTTTGATATATTTGTTTCTTTGCCTTCTATGGAAAATTTTCAAAAATGTAAAAAGAAGTGATGTTTCATAAATTGTATTTTTAAATAAAATCGTTTATATTACCACCATTGTTAGCTGCCTGAGGAGACGTCTTTAGACGTTGAAACAAATATGCATTTTTGCCGCAGTAACTTGCATGTTCCAATGTAACAGTTTATAATATATATATATATATATATATATATATATATATATATATATATATATATATATATATAATACAAGTTAGTCATAAATAAATTTTAACTCATGTTCAATAATTCTTCTAGACTTTTCCCCATCTTCATTGTTGTTAATTTGAATTTGTTAATCTAAATGCTATTATTTTTTTAAAAATTCTGTTAATATATATATATATATATATATATATATATATATATATATATATATATACAGTGTAACCCGGATATAAGAGAGTTGTCGGGACTGGAGAAGAAGTCTCTTATATCCGGATTTGGTTTATTTTGTTTTATTAACACAGGCTCTAATTTGGGAACAGATAAAAATCTCTCTTATATCCGGGTCTCACTGTATATATATATATATATTTAGGTTTGGGGTTAATTTCTATATTTGTGTGTTACACTCCTCTGCACTACCAGAAGAGTTTATGACTATTCAAAGCATGCCAATAATGCTGGGTACAACTATCTCCTTCCCATTCTGATAAATCTCTTTATTCTGCTTAGGCCCGTATATTTTTCCCAGATTTTCAGTTTCATCTGCGAGAACAGAAGCATCTAATAAATATCTGACAGATCTTGTTTCTTTTTTCTTTTTCTTTTATTAACAATGACTATGTCTGGTCATATATATATATATATATATATATATATATATATATATATAATTGCATGATCCATTTCATCTTCAAAGACTTGTACAATTTTACTTCCTCCATCACCATTCTTTTGAGAAACTTTTGGTTTGTTCATATACTTTTGGTCTGTTTGGACAAATCCAAGTTTGTGACAAAATTTTTAATGGATCACCACTCCTAACTAGTTTTATCAATTTTTGTAGACATTTTTTTTTATCTTCGTCTTAACAGTTTTAATCCATTTATTTTAGGTTATATTTTTACATTATTGTTAATTCAATACAAGAGACACTCAAAGTAGAGTGCTACTGAATGAGGTTTTTTATGAGGGAAGAAGTGAGGATTATGAAGACATGTAGGATAGTGTTGCAGCATACTTACGGATGATAATGGGTATGTCCTCATTCACATAAATTCAGTAGTAAATACTGTATGTTGGTTTGCAGTTGCAGATTCGTCTCCAGCTGTGCTGGTCAAACTCTCTGCCTCTGGGCAAAGTGGATCCTCAGATGAGGTTATGTCAAAGAGCAGAGTCTCATCTCAGGAAACAGCTACCTGACCCTGTTTTATATGGGGTCTACAGGGAATTTTTGTCTGAGCCTACGTGCTCGGATAGCTCACATTAAATTTAGCTTTGTGCCACATCTGACCATGTGGGGCGGTTGGTAGATATCCTGCAGTTGGAGATTCATTGTGGAATTCACGACTCACTTCTATCAGTTGACTACTTCTTCTATTGGTGAATCTTATATGTGTTGTTCATGTCCTAAGTATTATCATTCATTACCAACTTTTGTGTGATTATTCTATTCAGTAACCTTCCCTAGGTTACAACAGATGGATAACAGATGATCTGGGACTTGAAGTGGTTAAGTGTAGGGATTAGGAAGTCTTTCGCACAAAGCAGCAGATCTTGCAAAGAAGCTTCCTCCTTACTAATAGAACAGGCAGAGAATGGTTCCCCCTGCATACATAGTAAGGCTTAGATGTATAAGTCTGCACTGGTGAGAGTAAGGAATGTAGCTTGTCTGAATGTTTTCCATTGAAATTGTGTCGTGCAATATTTCGTCTGTGGGAAATGGGTTGTAGGGTGGAAAATAATTCATCACGCACAAGGGTACATAAATGTATGGGCCTAAAAAGGCTACTTTGGATTCTGTTTCTTTTATTTTTCCTATACCAATTACCTAAATGCTTTATTTGCATTATTTAGACTGTTATCCACATCTTCATTGCGACAATGTCTCAGCCGTTGTGCACGCCAGCCTTGTTCAGGTGAGTGGAATTTGAAACTGAATCCTGTTTCATCCACCGGGGTAGATTGTTCTAGTTCCATGTGCTATTCTTCTTCCAAATGTCTCAGTTATTTCCCTTTAACTCAACTCTCAAAATTTTTTTGGGTTCACCAGTATTGAACTCACAACTCTTTGGGTCTAGTTACTGGATCTAACCAACATCTTTATCCATTGGGCCATGTGTTCTTGAGGAAATGTTGTGCATATGGCAATAAAGATGATGATAACAGTCTGAATAATGTAAATAATCATAATACCTCATCTCAGAGATATAGACATATTTCGAAATACTTTAATTCATTTGTTAGTTATCACCAGGTGTAGTAATTAGCATCTCATTATCTTGCCCAAATTCTGATATATATATATATATATATATATATATATATATATATATATATATATGTGGAGGAGGCACGGTGGAGTAATGGATAACGGCTTGGATTGAGGAATCGGAGAGCCGAGTTTGAATTCCAGTCGAATCCATTGCTTACGTGCTGTGAATCCTCTGCTTCTCCCTCCAACTATGGGTAAATAGCAGGACAGACTGGGTTCTATAGCCTTGGATGGCAACTGGTCTAGGAGAAGGACAACTCTGAATTCAAAACCTGCGGAGGGTCGTTTGGGGACCTTGTGGCATTCGCTGCACCAGGTCCCTGTATTCGTCCCTCCAAAAAGTGTGGATGGCCCTGCACAAAGCCTTCACCACTATAATCAAATCTCATGTGTCGCCGTCGGGCTCTCAGTTTCTGGGAACTGATCTGCCTGACCCTCATACGTTGAGTTTGACGGGAGAGTCCATCATATATATGTATATATATATATATATATATATATATATATATATATATGACCAGATATAGTCTCTGTTAATAAAAGAAAAAAAGAAAAAAGGAAACCTGTCAGATATTAGGTGCTTCTGTTCTCCTAGATGAAACTGGGAAAAAATATATGGGCCTAAGCAGAGTAAAGAGATTTATCAGAATGGAAAGGCAATAGTTGTACCCAGCATTATTGGCATGCTTGGAATAGTCATAAACTATAAATTAAAAAAAAGATGTATGGTACTCTAATCTAAACAAACAATATTTACTTTGTCTTGGTCCTCAAGCAAGAATTCCAACAAAGAAGAACTGCTGGAATATTCTCAGCCAGATCAAGATAGCATTCTTTAAGATAATTCCACTGTTTGGTCATTTAGTCAGATTTTGGAATGGGAGTTGTGCTGACAGGTTTTCAGCATCCTGTGTATTACATAGCCACAAACATAACAGATAGTTTTGAAGTTGCAGTGGAAAAGGAAATATACATTAAAGAAGACAACAGTGTTTATTATTCAATATACTTAACGTGCACTTAGATGTATATTTTTAACCTGTCACTGATGCAAACGTGTCGAAGCAGCTCATACTCTCGTTCTCAGATAGTGAATTGCATTGTCAATTACAGGCGAATGCTTTGCTTTGATGTTTTATTGAATGCAGAATCAATGTTTAGCAGAGAAATTCCAGCTGAGTGGTAAGATTGAAATCTGCCAAAGTTAAAACACTCTTAGAAATTGGGCCATTCCCTTTTTTTTCATAAAATTACCAGGAATTTATAACCCCTTTTTTTTGCCATAAACATGTCTGTGAGTAAATGAGTCTCAGTGAATATGTGTGTTTTTGTTTAAACAAAGCTTATGCATTTAAACAGAACCATACATCTGTGCGCACACACACGCACAGCTGTATGTAATGGGGCACACAAGGAGGGAAGAGGTGTGTATTTAGAAATACATGCACACAATTTTCTTTCCTAATATATTTTCATATTTTTGCACACACATACACACACATATATTGTTATAGATCTGTGCAGGTGCACATCAATAGATATATGCCTACATTCTTGTGTGTGTTCATATTTATATATGCACACACACGTATGCATAAATGTGTGCATATCCATATATATTTATATATAGGTGTGTATATATCTATAAATATGCATGTATGCATGTGTATTTGTGTGTACATGTATGGACATATATGTATATATGTCTGCTTCTGTGTGTATTAGTATATGTACATATACATGTATATATGTTCCTTCGTATATATATGTATGTATGCCTATATATGTGTATATGTTTCTGTGTGTGTATATATGTATGTATGTTTGTATATGCTTGTGTATATGTCTTTGTGTGTATATGTGCTTATGTTTATTTGTGAACAAAAAACACCTACCTGCCTCAATCTTTCTTTCTCCAATATTTGTGTTATTCATTCCAACTTCTGCAACATAGAATCTTTTCTCCTGGAAGGGTTGCCAGATATCTTTGCCTTTTGTGAAACCAACTTGAATTCTTTCATTGCTACCAATGAATTCTTAGTTCCATGCTGTCTTCTTTACCAAATAGATTCCAGCATTCACATGCATGGCCTTAGTGTTTACATCAGGGATAATCTTCTGATGGCCAGAGAATTGTCTCTCGAGACCACTAACTACTCTTTCATGTGCTTTTGTCTTTCACTACTAAACTCTGTCAGCTATCTCTTTTTTCCTTTATTACACTCCTCTTCCAAAGTCTGCAGCATATTAGATGCAGTAGCTGACAGAATAGAAAAGGCACTATCTCTCCATCTATCTGCAAACATCTTTGTCTTCGGTGATTTTAATGCTCACCATGACATGTGGCTGAAACATTCTAATGATACTGATGTTGCCGGTATTCATACATTAAATTTTTTCATTGCCCAATCCTTTACTGAAATCATGGACTTCCCTACTCATTTCCCTAGCCAAACCGATCAACAGGCTTCTCTACTGGATCTATTTCTTACCTCGTCTTCTCCACTCTTGCTGAGCTTCGCAATACTGTCCTCTTGGTAACCCGGACCACTCTGTGGTAGCTATTGATATTTCCTTCCAAGTGTCCAGAAAAACATGAACCCCTGATCTATAGGATCTCTTTCTATTACCAGCATGCTGACTGGGACTCATTTTGGGATTTTCTTTGTGACGACCCTTGGACTGACATCTTCAATCCCTCAGTTGAAAATTGCGCCACTGAGGTTTCTTCTTGAGTCAAACCTGGCATGGACACTTTCATCCCTTCTTGGAAGTACCAGAACCTGCTTGTAATAAATGTAAGCGATTCCTTGAAGGAGCTATGTCTCTGTTTGCCGAGAGAATGAGGCAGCACATAACATCTAACAACTTTGGCTCTCGCGATTACTGGTGGTTTTGTAATAGGGTACTAAATAAGTGCAAGGTCTCTTACTCCCCCCCCCTTCAATCAATTTGAGATGTTATCATCCTCTGCTGATAAAGCTGAATGTTTTGCCTGTAAATTCTTTTCAAACTCTACTCTTGACTCATCCGGAGTATCCCTGCCTAACTTCCCACTGAATCTCTGTTGAGTGATATGCATATAACCCCATCCATGATTTCTGCTATCGTCTCTAACCTTGATCTCCCACAAAGGATATGATCCCCATGGTATACCTATAATAGTCATTAAGATGTGTGCTTGCAAACTGGATCCTGTTCTCTAAACTGTATAATAAATGTGCCTTGTTGCTTCCTGCTTTCCTGCCTGTTGTTCCAGTTTTTAAGAAATCTGGTGAACTGTCCAACCCATCCAATTATTGGCCTATTAGCCTTCTACCATTTTTTGGGAAACTCCTAGAGGCTTGTCAATTTCCATGCCTCCAAAACTAATCTTCTCTCCATTAATTATCTGAAAGACACCACTGGAGAGTACAATATCCGAAATGCTGGCATTAGTATAACAACCAAGATGAGCATGGTGGTCTGAATATTATAATATATGACAGATACCTGAAGAAGGCTGGAGGGTACACTATCTGAAATGTTGTTTACAATCCCTATCTGTTTTCTGGCTGTCTTTCCTACTTTTATACTTTTTAACAAATTTCACCTCATGCAATGCTCAAGAGTCACTCAAGCTGAGAGGTTTACTGAATGTGGTATGTGACATGAATGTAAGGGGAGGTGGTGTTAGGAAGTGAAGATTATGGGGATAAAAAGGATAGATAATAATTGACTCATGACTCAAAGAGCTTAATTTTGTAGTGTTCAGGGAAACGTCCACACAGAAACCTGTTTTACAAAAGAAAATAGCGATCCTTGGCAAAAATCTGTCTAGGCTGAACGTCCTCCTTACAATTGGAATACAGAAAAAATGAGGCTGATTTTGTGAAAGTAGCACAACATGTCCTAGGTGTAAAGGTCTGAACTGGTGAAACTAAAAAAAGGCACAAAGTGAACTAAAATTTAATTAGAATTAAAAATAATATTAACAGTCATGACTGCAATAATAGTTGTGGAGGTAATGTAGAAAACTTATTCAACTACACGTTTTGCCTCTTATAGTAGGCGTACTTAGTTACATTTCTCATGGTAAATGGAAGTCAACTTAACTTAATGTTACGTAGCATGCGTGAAATGATACCATTCCTGTTCAAAATTTAATAAAGTCTTAATATGCTCGAGGACATAACCACCAACCATAGCAATTTGGAGATAGCCAGCTTTTTCAAAGAGACCAGTTGAACAAGAAAAATAATAGGTAGCCCTGACCCACCAAAGTTACCTACAGTCATACACATCAAGTTCAAATCGTTTGTATTCAGGCTGGAATGCAAGGTGAATGTGTGTGAGAAAAGTATGCTGTAAGTTGCAAAAGAAGGAAGAGTAATAAAGAGGTTTATCTATTTATTTGCTTCAGTGAAAGAGAAAATAAACCAAATTGGGAACCAATCAAATCACTCACAGAAGAAGTTGTTTTCATAATTAATTCAGGTAGTTCTGCTCTGTGCCTTGCGTTATAGATGAATTTCTTTGATTCTATTATCCAATTCTCTTGCACCCATCCCAACCCTGTTCCCACCAGATTGGAGAGCAAAATTGTTTAGCAGGGCTTGGTATTGGAATGCAAGAACCTTTTGCGAGGCTCTGAGAGTGAGAACATCAGACTGTGGATATGGTAATGGAAGCATGAAGAGACAGCAAATGGCTTCTGTTTACTTTGCAAGCAGATTGGAATTGCTGGCCCTCACAGGAGGTTAACATCGGGGGTCAGCTTCTGTCAAAGTGAGCTGTAATTTGATAAAGATCCGTATACTTGGAGTATTTTCTCCACAATTCAACTACAATTTGATCGTCTCACAGGATGGAAATCATTTTATTTTCAGTTATTGCAAATGAAAAATAGTTCTTATATCGTCAGTATTTTCTGAGAATATTAAAGATTTGTTTCTGGGAATATGATGTTGTTTGAAAAATGTACAGCCATGAAAATGATAATCAGCCCCATATTTAATGACAATAAAAGGCACAAGTTTTTCCCAGGAAAATTCCTTACCAAAATCAACCAATATAAGTATGAATACCAAAACACTTTTATTTGACATATAAGTCTCCTGATGAGGTTCACTCTGTACAAGGCTCGGGAGCCACTCAAAGTAGAAGGTTACAGAATAATAGGCACAGTTTATATAGGTATGTGGAGAAGATAACGGTTATCCCTAGACTTGAACTGGTTAAGTTTGTAGTGATCAGGAAAACATCCTCTTGGGAGTCAGTTCCACAGAACAGTGGTTTGCAGCTAGAAGCTGCTTGCATGAAACTTACTTCTCATTAATGGAATACAGAGATAATGAGGCGGGGGTTCATTACAAGCATGGTAGGTCCTAGCTGTGAAGGTTAGTTTAAGCACTTTCCATGGATAGAGCAGTGTGAGGCTTGTGATAAAGCAAATTGGGAACCAATCAAATCACTAGTATATCAACCAAGATGAGCATGGTGGGCTGAATATTATAATATATGACAGACACCTGAAGAAGGCTGGAGGGTACACTATCTGAAACGTTGTTTACAATCACTATCTGTTTTCTGGCTGTCTTTCCTACTTTTATACTTTTTAACAAATTTCACCTCATGCAATGCTCAAGAGTCACTCAAGCTGAGAGGTTTACTGAATGTGGTATGTGACATGAATGTAAGGGGAGGTGGTGTTAGGAAGTGAAGATTATGGGGATAAAAAGGATAGATAATAATTGACTCATGACTCAAAGAGCTTAATTTTGTAGTGTTCAGGGAAACGTCCACACAGAAACCTGTTTTACAAAAGAAAATAGCGATCCTTGGCAAAAATCTGTCTAGGCTGAACGTCCTCCTTACAATTGGAATACAGAAAAAATGAGGCTGATTTTGTGAAAGTAGCACAACATGTCCTAGGTGTAAAGGTCTGAACTGGTGAAACTAAAAAAAGGCACAAAGTGAACTAAAATTTAATTAGAATTAAAAATAATATTAACAGTCATGACTGCAATAATAGTTGTGGAGGTAATGTAGAAAACTTATTCAACTACACGTTTTGCCTCTTATAGTAGGCGTACTTAGTTACATTTCTCATGGTAAATGGAAGTCAACTTAACTTAATGTTACGTAGCATGCGTGAAATGATACCATTCCTGTTCAAAATTTAATAAAGTCTTAATATGCTCGAGGACATAACCACCAACCATAGCAATTTGGAGATAGCCAGCTTTTTCAAAGAGACCAGTTGAACAAGAAAAATAATAGGTAGCCCTGACCCACCAAAGTTACCTACAGTCATACACATCAAGTTCAAATCGTTTGTATTCAGGCTGGAATGCAAGGTGAATGTGTGTGAGAAAAGTATGCTGTAAGTTGCAAAAGAAGGAAGAGTAATAAAGAGGTTTATCTATTTATTTGCTTCAGTGAAAGAGAAAATAAACCAAATTGGGAACCAATCAAATCACTCACAGAAGAAGTTGTTTTCATAATTAATTCAGGTAGTTCTGCTCTGTGCCTTGCGTTATAGATGAATTTCTTTGATTCTATTATCCAATTCTCTTGCACCCATCCCAACCCTGTTCCCACCAGATTGGAGAGCAAAATTGTTTAGCAGGGCTTGGTATTGGAATGCAAGAACCTTTTGCGAGGCTCTGAGAGTGAGAACATCAGACTGTGGATATGGTAATGGAAGCATGAAGAGACAGCAAATGGCTTCTGTTTACTTTGCAAGCAGATTGGAATTGCTGGCCCTCACAGGAGGTTAACATCGGGGGTCAGCTTCTGTCAAAGTGAGCTGTAATTTGATAAAGATCCGTATACTTGGAGTATTTTCTCCACAATTCAACTACAATTTGATCGTCTCACAGGATGGAAATCATTTTATTTTCAGTTATTGCAAATGAAAAATAGTTCTTATATCGTCAGTATTTTCTGAGAATATTAAAGATTTGTTTCTGGGAATATGATGTTGTTTGAAAAATGTACAGCCATGAAAATGATAATCAGCCCCATATTTAATGACAATAAAAGGCACAAGTTTTTCCCAGGAAAATTCCTTACCAAAATCAACCAATATAAGTATGAATACCAAAACACTTTTATTTGACATATAAGTCTCCTGATGAGGTTCACTCTGTACAAGGCTCGGGAGCCACTCAAAGTAGAAGGTTACAGAATAATAGGCACAGTTTATATAGGTATGTGGAGAAGATAACGGTTATCCCTAGACTTGAACTGGTTAAGTTTGTAGTGATCAGGAAAACATCCTCTTGGGAGTCAGTTCCACAGAACAGTGGTTTGCAGCTAGAAGCTGCTTGCATGAAACTTACTTCTCATTAATGGAATACAGAGATAATGAGGCGGGGGTTCATTACAAGCATGGTAGGTCCTAGCTGTGAAGGTTAGTTTAAGCACTTTCCATGGATAGAGCAGTGTGAGGCTTGTGATAAAGCAAATTGGGAACCAATCAAATCACTAGTATATCAACCAAGATGAGCATGGTGGGCTGAATATTATAATATATGACAGACACCTGAAGAAGGCTGGAGGGTACACTATCTGAAACGTTGTTTACAATCACTATCTGTTTTCTGGCTGTCTTTCCTACTTTTATACTTTTTAACAAATTTCACCTCATGCAATGCTCAAGAGTCACTCAAGCTGAGAGGTTTACTGAATGTGGTATGTGACATGAATGTAAGGGGAGGTGGTGTTAGGAAGTGAAGATTATGGGGATAAAAAGGATAGATAATAATTGACTCATGACTCAAAGAGCTTAATTTTGTAGTGTTCAGGGAAACGTCCACACAGAAACCTGTTTTACAAAAGAAAATAGCGATCCTTGGCAAAAATCTGTCTAGGCTGAACGTCCTCCTTACAATTGGAATACAGAAAAAATGAGGCTGATTTTGTGAAAGTAGCACAACATGTCCTAGGTGTAAAGGTCTGAACTGGTGAAACTAAAAAAAGGCACAAAGTGAACTAAAATTTAATTAGAATTAAAAATAATATTAACAGTCATGACTGCAATAATAGTTGTGGAGGTAATGTAGAAAACTTATTCAACTACACGTTTTGCCTCTTATAGTAGGCGTACTTAGTTACATTTCTCATGGTAAATGGAAGTCAACTTAACTTAATGTTACGTAGCATGCGTGAAATGATACCATTCCTGTTCAAAATTTAATAAAGTCTTAATATGCTCGAGGACATAACCACCAACCATAGCAATTTGGAGATAGCCAGCTTTTTCAAAGAGACCAGTTGAACAAGAAAAATAATAGGTAGCCCTGACCCACCAAAGTTACCTACAGTCATACACATCAAGTTCAAATCGTTTGTATTCAGGCTGGAATGCAAGGTGAATGTGTGTGAGAAAAGTATGCTGTAAGTTGCAAAAGAAGGAAGAGTAATAAAGAGGTTTATCTATTTATTTGCTTCAGTGAAAGAGAAAATAAACCAAATTGGGAACCAATCAAATCACTCACAGAAGAAGTTGTTTTCATAATTAATTCAGGTAGTTCTGCTCTGTGCCTTGCGTTATAGATGAATTTCTTTGATTCTATTATCCAATTCTCTTGCACCCATCCCAACCCTGTTCCCACCAGATTGGAGAGCAAAATTGTTTAGCAGGGCTTGGTATTGGAATGCAAGAACCTTTTGCGAGGCTCTGAGAGTGAGAACATCAGACTGTGGATATGGTAATGGAAGCATGAAGAGACAGCAAATGGCTTCTGTTTACTTTGCAAGCAGATTGGAATTGCTGGCCCTCACAGGAGGTTAACATCGGGGGTCAGCTTCTGTCAAAGTGAGCTGTAATTTGATAAAGATCCGTATACTTGGAGTATTTTCTCCACAATTCAACTACAATTTGATCGTCTCACAGGATGGAAATCATTTTATTTTCAGTTATTGCAAATGAAAAATAGTTCTTATATCGTCAGTATTTTCTGAGAATATTAAAGATTTGTTTCTGGGAATATGATGTTGTTTGAAAAATGTACAGCCATGAAAATGATAATCAGCCCCATATTTAATGACAATAAAAGGCACAAGTTTTTCCCAGGAAAATTCCTTACCAAAATCAACCAATATAAGTATGAATACCAAAACACTTTTATTTGACATATAAGTCTCCTGATGAGGTTCACTCTGTACAAGGCTCGGGAGCCACTCAAAGTAGAAGGTTACAGAATAATAGGCACAGTTTATATAGGTATGTGGAGAAGATAACGGTTATCCCTAGACTTGAACTGGTTAAGTTTGTAGTGATCAGGAAAACATCCTCTTGGGAGTCAGTTCCACAGAACAGTGGTTTGCAGCTAGAAGCTGCTTGCATGAAACTTACTTCTCATTAATGGAATACAGAGATAATGAGGCGGGGGTTCATTACAAGCATGGTAGGTCCTAGCTGTGAAGGTTAGTTTAAGCACTTTCCATGGATAGAGCAGTGTGAGGCTTGTGATAAAGCAAATTGGGAACCAATCAAATCACTAGTATATCAACCAAGATGAGCATGGTGGGCTGAATATTATAATATATGACAGACACCTGAAGAAGGCTGGAGGGTACACTATCTGAAACGTTGTTTACAATCACTATCTGTTTTCTGGCTGTCTTTCCTACTTTTTTTATACTATTGATATTTCTTTCCAAGCGTCCAGAAAAACATGAACCCCTGATCTATAAGATCTCTTTCTATTACCAGCATGCTGACTGGGACTCATTTCGGGATTTTCTTTGTGACGCCCCTTGGACTGACATCTGTGAGAGAGACTGGAAAGTGAGGATTGAGCAGTTCCTTACCAAATATGACAGCAGTACTCTATTTTACGTACGCCTGACCTGTTTCTTGTAAAAGGTTGCTCTGCACAAGGCTCGGGAGCCACTCAAAATAGAGGGTTACAGAGTAATAGTCACAGTTTATGAAGATATGTAAGGAAGATATAATGGTTATCCCTAGACTTGACTGGTTAAGATTGTAGTGATCGGGAAAACATCCTCTTGGCAGTCAGTTCCACAGAGCAGTGGTTTGCAGGAAAAAGCTGTTTGAGTAAAACTTACTTCTCGCCAATGGAATACAGAGGGAATGAGGCGGGGGTTCACTGCAAGCATGGTAGGTCCTAGCCGTGAAGGTTAGAACTAAGAAATGTAACACTTTGAGCACTTTCCACGGATGTAACAATAGAGCAGTGTGAGGCTTGCAGCGTTTCGTCCGTGAGAGAGGGATCGCAGGGTGGAAAATAATTTGTCACCCACAAGGACCCAGAGATGCTTTTGGGCAGCTCCTTACCAAATATGTCAGCAGTACTCCATTTTAGGCCTGATCTGGTTCTTGTAAAGGAAGAGGATAACACGAAGAGTCAAATACTTATTACAGTGGTACAGGGAACTGACCATTTTTCCTGCCTCTTTACGAATGGATTGTATGTATGAGTTCCACTTGAGGTCTGAGTTAAGTTTAACGCCCAATAGTCGCACAAGTCAAATCTCTAAGAGAACATACATTCATCTTGACTAGTGGTAGTTATAAAAAAATTCTAATTCTTCACACTAATCCCCACATGCCCCAAGAATTAAATATGCTCAATTATAAAGGTTAAAATTATGATCAGAAATCAAAATGGGACACTTCCTGTCTTTTTCTCTCTTCACTCTCTTTTCCTTCTAGGCTTACGGCCACATCACATTTAAACACCAACTCCCATACGATCATCAAAGTTAAGAAATGTCGAGCCTGGTCGGAACCTAGACGGGTGACCACTTGGGAATACCAGGTGCTGTAAGCTTGGATGTGCAGGTGGTGTAATGGATAATCACTTGGAATTGTTAATCAGGTAGACGAGTTCCAATTCTCACTGTGTTTCTTATATTCACTTATGTTCAATATCCTTGGGAAAGTATGACTCCACCTTTCTCCATCCAGCTATGGGTTAATTAGTAAGACTTGTATCACTAAGCCATTATTGTCTACACAAAAAAAGAAGAGATGCTTATCAAAATATATTTTCTGCCTTTAAATAACATGCAAAGGGTTGATAAGTCATAAAAAATGTATCAATTAATCAACCTGATGACCCAGAATAAGATGTACATATATAAAGGGAAGTTGTCTGTATGTGCGTGTGTCTGGCTAAGATGAAAAAACTACAATAATTAAGACAAAATAGATATATATACAGACTCAGTATTACTCAACCCATCTTTTTGCAAAAGAAATATCATTGTATGATTTGTATTTGCAAAGATATTTTTAAATTAAAAATACATAATAATTGCATCTTTTTTTAGCCATGTAAGTGTTTTGAAACTCTCAGAATTAAAAAGTAAAAACGAACGGGAATAAGAATTATTCCCGTTCGTTTTTACTTTTTAATTCTGCTGATAATTTCGAAATGCTACAGATTTTCTATTTTCATATCTATAGCAAATAAAAGTGTAACTTTGAAAAAAGTGAATATTAAAACAACAATGTAAATTTAAAAGAAGAAGAATATTAAATACAATTATTCAAAACAAAAATTGTAAAAACACAACAGAATAAATTCCCATAGATATCTGGGGGCAAATTTTCAGTAGCTTTATTAATATAATCAGATATTCCTCAAACATAAGTCATCTTTTTCAATATTTTTAATTGGGAAATTTTTAACTCTCTTTTGTCATTTTATTGAAATTAATATTTTTTAAAGGTTTAGATATTACATTTTTAAAATGAATGCAAAAACAAACAAATTATTCTAAATATACACAATCATTTTAAACATACTGGGGCAGGGATCATAAAAATTTTGCAAAACTTTAATTTAATTTTCTAAAAATTATTTATGCTTTCAAAAATATTCTGTTTGTTGAATTATTTTTTAAATTTAAATTTTCAAAAAATACATATGCGTTCAAAAATATTTATATTTTTATATTATATTATATATAATTTTTTCTGTTGTGGACAAGACCTGAAAGACAGTTTAAGCTTTATATATATATATATATATATATATATATATATATATATATATATATATATATATATATATATATTTATTTTTTAATTAACAATATTCTTTCATGAAATCAATCTCTGTCTTTACTTTTTTTTATTTAACTGACAAAAACAATTTAAGCATGAAATAACTTTTTTTAAGAAAGCAATATGAAACAAAATAAATTATTTTAAATGAAGTTATTATTTTCTGATTTAAGGAAAAATAATTACTAGTGTTAATTTGATAAAATATATCGATAATATATTTACCTTATTAAATAGTGGAATGTCAATCCTATAATTATTTTCTGTTTAAAAAAAAAAGATTTGTACATAATTCCCTCCAACCATCTAGCATGACACTTCACAATTTCATTTGGAAAAAGAGACACCTCCAGTCATATTCTTGAGAAATCTAGAACCCTGAGTCTTTGCAATGGCATCGGATTGATTATCAAAATGAGTCAACATGTTATTGAATTTCAACATAGTAATGAAACCTAAGATGAAGTTATTTCTTCTGGGCAATGCTGGGTACCCCCACTAGTATGATTATGAAGGATTAAATTATGATTAAAAATCAAAATAATGTTCAAATCTATAATTTATATATTTATCTTATTTATTCTTTATTTATTAAATAAAGAAAAACTAGGAAAACTATGAATTTAACATGTTTCATTATTTAGTTAGTTTCATAGCTTCATTAGAAAGTTTTGAAAGTGGAATAATCTCAATTTTTAGAATCTATATTTTGTTTTCAATGGTAATGATAAAAGCAATATTAGCCATTTCCTTAGAAGGAAACGTTTGGCATTCAATGACAAAGCAGCCAGTACTGTCGTTGGCTGAAATTTATAAAATCTTTTTGTTAAAACAATTTTTCCAGAAAAATAAGTTTCTCAACTCCACTAACTGTTATTGTACTTCCCAGTATTGGTGGAGGTTTCCTTCCTGACCTTTTGTTTGAAGTAGTGTGGAATATCAACATCTTGATTATATCATTATTTTCTCTGCAAGTTACATCCTTACTCTACACACACATCCTCACTAATCATTGATCTTTGTAATCACTCAAGGAGTCACTGTCGTCTTGAAGTCATTTCTTATCATAAGTTGTAGTGGAACTAGGGGTTGTAGAGAATGAGGATAAATTTGGAAGTTGTGAGGGTTGACAGGGTTAAAAAATAGACTTAATACTAAGTATGATCGGTTCAATAAGATCAAATTGGCAGCTGATCTAAAAAAATGACCTAAAATCTGTTGTTAACTGGGGCAACAAATGGCTTGTTAATTTTAATGCCTACAAAACAAAACTTCTTTCTGCCATCCATCAACATGGCTGAAGCTAACCTCCAAGAAAGTGACTTGTTGCACCTTACTGGGCTAACTTTTTCTGCTGTCATGAAGTGGAAACATTATATTCAATCAGTTACTAGGTTTGCTGCTAGGAAAGTTGGCTCACTGTGTTGTGCTAGACAAATTTTCTCTCCAGAATCCATCTTACATGTTTATAAGTCTACCATTCATCTATGCTGCAAATATTTCTGCTATATATGATCTGGTGCTTCTGCTATTTATTTAGAGATTCTTGATAAAATGGTCCAAAAGTCTTGTCACTCTCTACTAATAAGAACAAATAATACAGTAACACGTAGCAGATGTACTGGATTCGGGTGGTCCGAAAAGCTTGTCACCCTTACCAAAATGTAATGAGAACAATAGAACAAATAATACAATACTACAAAGCACATGGACTGGATTCGGGTGGTCCGAAAGTCTTGTTACCCCCTACCAAATGTTTTCATTACTTTTTGGTGAGGAGTGACAAATCTTTTGGACCACCTGAATTCACTACGTGCTTTGTATTACTTGTTCTATTGTTCTCATTACTTTTTGGTAGGGGGTAACAAGACTTTCGGACCACCCTAATTCACTACACGTGATGAGAACAATAGAACAAGTAATACAATGTGCTTTGTATTACTTGTTCTATTGTTCTCATTACTTTTTGGTAGGGGTGCTTGGAATGGATTCGGGTGGTCCGAAAGTCTTGTTACCCCCTACCAAAAAGTAATGAGAACAAAAGTAATACAAAGCACGTAGTGAATTCGGGTGGTCCAAAAGATTTGTCACCCCTCACCAAAAAGTAATGAAAACAATAGAACAAGTAATACAGAGCAGATGTACTGGATTCGGGTGGTCCGAAAACCTTGTCACCCTTACCAAAACGTAATGAGAGCAATAGAACAAGTATTACAGTAATACAAAGCACATGTATTGGATTCGGTTTATTCACTTTCATTGACGAATGAATGATGGCCTAAAAGATTTCAAATCAAGATCCTTTGTCATGCATGTTAACATTGTGTTTTGGGGAATTCCTAGCTCGGAAGATCATTTTTGTAGTGACTTCTTCAGTGATCATAGAACAGATTCCTCCACCTCTGCACGTTCGTCCGTTCACGTTGAGGGTTGTCCTGTCCTCAGTTTGTCCTTAATTGATTCTGTGAGAAACAGTTTATGTTCTTCCCATCACAGTATCGTCCTCTTTGGAATAGCTGGTTTGCTGAATCTTGCAGTGAAGTCATGCCACACATCTTCCATGCTCTTGCCAGAATACACGTGATCATGTGTCCATACACTTACAAGCAGCCTCGCTTCCAAACTGTAGGAGCTTGTGTCAGCCATCTGAAATAGAAAATTATATTATGTAGGCATGGCAAAAATTTCACAATAACTAGAAAATAGTGATTTACAGCTATATCACATGTAAAGATTGGTTCTTGCACAAACACTGAAGTTAACGCATGTTAAGCTTGGCCAGTACCTAGATGGGTGACTACTTGGAAATGCCAGATGCCATAAGCTTGGATATAAGCAATTTTTCCACGTGCATAACAAAACACAATAAATAGGATCGTGATAGTCAATAAAATGGAAAAAATATATTTTATTCTTTCTGTGTGGCCTGGTACTGAAAGGTCTGTGGCCTGGTGGTTAGGGACTGCTGGGGTAATGAATAATGGTCTGAGAGCCAAGTTCCAATTCCAGTTGGGTTCATTATATTCTCTGATGCACAAATGCCCTTGGGAAAGGTATGAAAGCTCCTCTTCTCCTCAGCTATGGGTTAATTAGTAAGACTTGTATCAGTAAATCATTATTATCTCAAAAATCTCTAACAATCTAAACATATTTTCTAGCGTTAAATAACCTGCAAAAATTTGATAAGCTGTAAAAATACAAATCAATCTAAACTAGAAAGTAGATTTACTTCAAAATTTTCAATCTTCATCCTTTCAGGTCATGGGCAACCATGGCTCTCCACAACTTCCTGTCTTAATAATTTGTACTTTTTGTATCCCTCTTTGTTCCTATTCTGCTATCCATCCACACAAAGTAGGTTACACACTGTTTCTCTTACTTTTCTTGTGTTCAGTGTGTCCTGTGAATGTTAAATTTTCCAGGCTCTCTTTCCTCATTATATATCTTTTATTTTTTTTAATTTAGTTCACCCAAGGGCAACTCAAGATAGAATATTACTGATTGAAATTGTTGTAAGACAGGGGAAAGGAGGTGGTAGAAAGTGCATATTAGAAGAATATATCAGATAAATAACAGTTGACCCTGAACTTGAAGAGGTTAAGATTGTAGTGGTCAGGGAAGCAACCTCTTGGGAGTTTGTTCCACAAAGTAACAGTTTGAGCAATAAGCTTACTGGGTGGAAATTCCTCCTTAACAAAGGAACACAAAGGGAATGGGGATGATTTGAAACTGTGAACATGGTATGACAGATGAATGCTAATAATGGCACAAGTAAAAAAAAAACAGACTCTTTAAACATTTTAAAATTAAACACCAGTAGCTGTTTAATTTTAAGCTATTTAAAGTTAAATTTCTAATCGGAGGACACTTGTTTGTTTATTTACTTCTTGTTCAGTTGTCCATGAACTGTTAAAACACACACTATTGATCTCAGTGGCTCTTCCACCACAACCCCATCGTGGAAGTCATATTAAGTAATAAAGGAAAAGAGAAGATTTGCTTCTAAGGAAACATGCATGCAACACAGATTATAGGATCAACTACTATCAGATGGTGATGTGTTAAGAGAACATCTTTTTATAAAAGTACCATGACCACTAGCCTTGATATGACTGATCTTGAACCATGACCTCACCAGCTTTTATATGACTGATCCTGAATCATGACCACTGACAGATTTGATGTGACTGATCCTGAACCATGGCCGCCAGCCTTGATATGACTAGTCCTGAACCATGTCCTCACCAGCTTTGATGTGACTGATCCTGAACCAGTGAAAAAGTGAGTGATCGTGCAGCTATTTCAGCCATAAAATGCATCAACAGCATGAAAAGAAAAGCAACAGAAACAGAAGATAAACCTGACCAAATTTAAAGCAATAACCTGGATTGCCTTATCAGCTGGAGCAAAGGTGTTATTTCCAAGTGAGGACATTATAAAGAGAATTTTGCGTAAAGATCAAAACTCTAAATAGTTTAAAATTAAACAGCTACTGGTGTTTAATTTTATATTTTTTCAATTATTATATAAATATGTAATAATTGGTAAATGGTAATATTGGCACAGGTAAAAAAAATAGGAAAAAAATGGTACAAATGAAAAACAAACTCTTGAAACAGCTTACAATTAAACACCAGCAGCTGTTTCAAGTTAAATTTCTAATCAGTGGACAGTTGTTGTCTGTTTATCTATTTCTAGTTCAGTTATCTGGAAACCGTCAAGTATAAACCATTGATCTCAGTGGCTCTACCATAAACCCATCATGGAAGTCATATTAAGTAATAAAGAAAACAGAGAAGATTATAGGATCAACTACTATCATATGGTGATGTGTTAAGAGAACATCTTTTTATAAAAGTACCATGACCACTAGCCTTGATATGACTGATCCTGAACCATGACCTCACCAGTTTTGATATGACTGATCCTGAACCATAGCCACTAGCCTTGATATGACTGATCCTGAACCATGACCTCACCAGTTTTGATATGACTGACCCTGAACCATAGTCACTAGCCTTGATATGACTGATCCTGAACCATGACCTCACCAGTTTTGATATGACTGATCCTGAACCATGACCTCACCAGTTTTGATATGACTGATCCTGAACCATGACCTCACCAGTTTTGATATGACTGATCCTGAACCATGGCCACTAGCCTTGGTATGACTGATCCTGAACCATGACATCACCAGTTTTGATATGACTGTTCCTGAACCATGGCCACTAGCCTTGATATGACTGATCCTGAACAAAGACCTCACCAGTTTTGATATGGCTGATCCTGAACCATGGCCACTAGCCTTGATATGACTGATCCTGAACCATGACCTCACCAGCTTTGATATGACTGATCCTGAACCATGGCCACTAGCCTTGATATGACTGATCCTGAACCATGGCCTCACCAGTTTTGATATGACTGATCCTGAACCATAGCCACTAGCCTTGATATGACTGATCCTGAACCATGGCCTCACCAGTTTTGATATGACTGATCCTGAACCACGGCCACTAGCCTTGATATGACTGATCCTGAACCATGGCCTTACCAGTTTTGATATGACTGATCCTGAACCACGGCCACTAGCCTTGATATGACTGATCCTGAACCATGACCTCACCAGTTTTGATATGACTGATCCTGAACCATGGCCACTAGCCTTGATATGACTGATCCTGAACCATGACCTCACCAGCTTTGATATGACTGATCCTGAACCATGGCCACTAGCCTTGATATAACTGATCCTGAACCATGACCTCACCAGCTTTGATATGACTGATCCTGAACCATGGCCACTAGCCTTGATATGACTGATCCTGAACCATGACCTTACCAGCTTTGATTTTCTTCCAAAGGTAGATGTATACAAAACAGATTATAAGATCATTGACTATCAGATGGAAATTCTTTGCTATTTTTCCACTGTTGCCATTATTATCAGTGCCATTATTACCTAAATTCAGCATGGTATGGTGGGTCCTAGCTATGAAAATCTGAGCTGGTGTGTAAGGAGTGTAGCTCGATTGAGCATGTGCAAGTGTAATAGAAATAGATTAGTAACAGGCTTGCAACGTTTGGTCTGATCAATAAGAGTTGGAGAATAATCCATCACCTACAAGGCTGTATTATTGCTTTTAAACTCTGTCAAGGCTGGACGGTGAAGATTGGATAACACCAGCCCAGATATGGCATCAACAGTCCATTCTTGGATGGACTGTTGTAAAAATAAAACATGGCAGATATTTTCTGGAACGGTACAAGGAGCTGGCCATTCTTCCAGCATCTTTAGCGATCAATGTACCAAATGTTTTCAAATACTTTACAGCAATCATATGAAGTATCCATGGTTACATATCGTGTGATTTTTAATCAGCATTTCAATTTGGTCATTATCGATGTCTGCAAGATGACCAGAACATACTTGGTCTTCCAGATCAAAACTTCTGTTTTTCTGAACCTGACAAGCCACTTGACAACTCTCAGGTATGCCGACATCTACAATTTCTGGGAAATAGCACTTTCCCTAAATTTATTAATCTTTATCTCTTCTTTATATGTGTCAAGTCGTTTCAGGACATAGGCGGTCATGGCTCTCGCATAACATCCTATATCGGTTGACTCTGGAGTTGAAAATGTTAAAAAGCATCCCCTTGGATGTGTGTCCCAGAAAGTAACCGTTCTGTGGAAGATGTCCGAGGGGAACTTACTCCTTATCAAAGGAACACAAAGCCATTGGGAATCTAAGTAATTTTTGGCCCTTCAGCAGGATGCGCATGTGGTGCAATGGTTGGTCTTCACCTGGCATCCCAGCTTCAGTCACTTTTGCACATTCCTGTGCTTTTTCTATTAGGTTGGTGCAAAAATAATGTCGTTTTCTCACATGAAGTTGAACGTCAAAAAACGACATTATTTTTGCACCAACCTAATATAAATACTTAAATGGTAATTGTTCTGATGAATTCTTTGCTATGGTGCCTAGGCTTTATAAATGTAAGCCTAGTACTAGATTGAAGACAAAGTCTCACGAATTCATGGTAGATGCAACTGTAAGTTCTTTGCTAGTAGTTTCTTTTCTCGCACTTCTTGCTTGTGGAACTCTCGTCTGATTCCATACTTTCCGGCCAAATTCCATTTTCAAAAAATTCAGATACAATTTCTATCGCTATCTGCGGTGCTCTTCTATTGTTCTCACTACCTAATAATGTTTCTCTTTTTTTTCCTATTCTTTCACTTTCAGTAACCCCTTGTGTCTTAGTGGCTTTATTACCTTTCATGGGGTGATATGATTAAATATATAAATAAAATAAATATCCATCAGGCACACTTCTTTCTACACCAAATTGTAATAAAAACCAATACTTAATGAATGTAAGATCCAATTAGTTGCCAATGATGTAACCTTACTTTACAATGTTATTGATCCTGACGTCTCGGCTTCAGTCACTTTCCCACTGACATAATGTAGTTTCCCTGTGCTTTTTCTATAAATACTTTCATGGTAATTATTCGGATAAACTCTTCACTATGGTAGCTAGACTTTATGAATTTAAACCCAGTACAGTGTAACCCGGATATAAGAGAGTTGTCGGGACCGGAGAAGAAGTCTCTTATATCTGGGTTTCGTCTATTTTGTTTAGGTAAGTATGGCTCTAATTTGGGACCAGAGAAAATCTCTCTTATATCCGGGTTTATCTTATATCCGGGTCTATCTTATATCCAGGTCACACTGTACTAGATTGCCAGCATGGTCTTATCAATTTACATTTGAAGTAGCTAGATGTAACCGTAAGTTCTATGCTAACAGTTTCTTCTATCTCACTTCTGGCTTGTGGAAATCTCTTCCGGCTTCACGCTTTCCAATCAACATTGATCTTGAAAAATTTAAATGCAATGTCAATCATTATCTACTGTCTTCTTGATTACTTTTTTTTTTCCTCACTCCTTAATGTTTTTCTCATTTTTCCTATTCTTTCACACTCAGTACCCACCCCACTTCGTTGTCTTAGTAAGCTTTATTGATTTGCATAGGGTGAATTGATTTAAAAAAATGTTTAAAACAAGCTTTTATACTAAATTTAAATTTTGGTTAACCAGCCAATGCTCACCATAAAATCTGGTATTATAAATTAAATATTAAAATAATAAAAAACATTAATTGTAAGACTTATTTTTTAATCACAAGGTTCAAGTGTTAAATTTTTATTGTATTGTAAAATAGTAAAATGTAAAAGGGGAACGTAAGTTTATTACTTTTCTTTATATTTTTGCTATGACCTCATTTGCATGTGATTTTTTTATTATGAAAAAAATTGATCTCGTTGAGGTAAAATGGCTGCTGTTATTAAGATTTTTTTTTTGTATTATTGTATTTACGATTAATCTGACATTATATTTCTTTAAGCTTTTTTTTTTAATAACGATTGACTGGTAAATGATAGCCTCGCCATTTTATTTGTCTTGAAATTACCTGAAACGTTACTGGATGTGCTAAAACCCGCAATTTATTAGGCAAATTTAAAATTACAACTGTTACTAATTCTTGTTGGATATTCGAGGGCCCTACGAAAGAAAGGTAAGGGTGTAATTCATTTCTTTTTGCTCTTTCTTTCTTAAGTTTTTGTTTCTAAGTCCTGGTTAATGATTTCTACATATTTAATTTGTCAATCCCAAAATCTTAAAGCTTCTTAACTTTTGATAAACGGCGGTTTTATCCCAAACAGAGAAACAAGAGTTCAAACAAACACAGCTCCGAAATCTTAACTCTGCTGAAATAAATTAAAAAGGTAGGTACGTCCAAAGATTGGTTAAAAAAAATGAGCATACATGATGTAAAAATGCCCCCCAAAACTTAATAAAACAAAGTTTTATCGTCATAGTTTTTAGTCTTTGTTTGTTATTATTAAGAAGAGGAAAGATAAAAGGATTTTTTTTTTATGTCGAAATTATTTTTTTTAGGACCTTCGAATTTATTGGTTTAAAAATCTTGTTTTTCTGGTGTCAAATTGTGACGATATTAGTATCGGAAATTTAAGTCTCTTTTTGCGGTGAAAAACACATTGATTTGGAAATTCTTGAAAAAATCAGGTAATTGTCGGATTTTAATGAAACTTTCAGGACTTATTTACAAGTGAATTATTTTTTTACACTTTTTTTTTTTTTAACAACTGTTACCCCCACTTATTTAGTTTATTGAAATTTTTGAGAAATTTTCTTTTTGTAGCGCTTAATGTTATCAGGACACTTCCTCTGAGAATTCCATCAATTATTTTGAAATCGGGATCCCAAGTTACAGAAAAACTGCTCTGAATCGTAAAATAAAAAGTGCAATAAAATTAAGAAGACATTTTATTAAAAATTCTTTTAATTGCTTTTTATGAGTAAAATAAATTCGAAAGAGTCTCAAAGAAGACGTTTCTAGTACCACTTACGTCTGATTGCGGAGAATAAGCCAGGGATGCCCATACACTTATCCCCTTGATGATGCGACACATCCGACCAGGATCAATCATATTTTATTTTACAGTGATTGCTGGTCGGCGTATGTGCGGATATCGGAACATGGATACACGCACAAGCAAATAAACAAGAAGAGTGAACATTTTGGGTCTGTCTATATTTCTGAGATGAGGTATTTATGTAAAACTGTACAGTATTTACATTAGTCGGACTATTGTCCTCATCTTTGTCGCCATTTTTGTCACAACGTTTCGGCAGTTGTACAAAATGAAAATTTATAAAATGAAATAGTTTTAGGGTCCTGGATACAATCTGCTCGCCTCTCTCAGGAGAATGTGAAGGCGCTGACGATGTTCAGGGATTGCTTTTAAAAACAGAAAACGAGCAATATATTGTTTTAAATAAGCAGTTCTGTGTCCCGATCTTTTATAGCCTTAGTCATCCTCCACATTCTTTCAATCGTTTGTGTGTGGATATTTTGGTCTGTTGGATGTACAAAATGTTCACTGTATTTACATTAGTCGGACTATTGTCCTCATCTTTGTCGCCATTTTTGTCAGAACATTTCGGCCGTTGTACGCTCCGGCCTTCTTCAGGTGGTTGGAATTTCGAACCGAACCTTTTATTTCGATCACTGGGGTAGACTGTTCTAGTTCCACGATCCATGTTTGATGGATGTCAGTTATCAGTTATCTCCTGCTAATTTTCCCTCTGAAAGTTCTCCACTGCCTGAACCGGGTATTGAACTCAAGGACACATGGCACAGTGGATAAAGGCGTTGGTTAGATCCAGTGACAGACCCAAAGAGTGTGAGTTCAATACCCGGTTGTCTTTTAGTCATCTTTCCTTAATCCAGTTCTGCCAGCCATTTACTTAAGCTCATCACGTATGTTATGCACTGTTTTCCTCTGTTCCTCTTTCCCTCAATCTGTCCTGTGAGTATCAGATTTTCCAAGCCCTCCTTCCTCATTATGTGCCCCAGAATTTTCAACTGTCTCTTCCTGATGTTAAAATATAAGCTTGCTTTTTAGTATCTAAGTATAGGCTTGCTTTTTGTTTCTATTCTCTCCAAAATCTTGTTGCTTACATGTCTGATCCATGGTATCCTCAGCATCCTTCTGTAGAAGCACAGTTCTGTTGCTTTAAGTGTCTTCATCTTTGAGGAGATTGTTCAGCATTCACTGCCATATTGGAGCACAAATATCAAGCTGTTGAGTACTCTTTTCTTTGTTTCTAACAAAGTTGTTCTTGTTTTGTGATACTCTGCTCAGTTTTTGGAATGCATTTTTGGCTTTCCCAATGCACCTTCAGATCGCAGTGTTGCATTTTGTAATTTGCATTTTGGGCTCATCCTTTTGCTGACGACCATCCGTTCTGTCTTCTCGCAGTTTTATGTGCTTTTTCTTGCTTTTCTCACTCACTCCTGTAGGAGTTATTGTAGTTTTCTTTTCTGCGTCTGCTATCAACACTGTGTCATCTGCATATCTTATGTTGTTAAAATTATGGTTGTCAGTAATGAATCTTGGCAGGACTTCTAATTCTTTCAGAATCGTATCATTGTATAGGTTGAATAAGTCCGGTGAGAAGACACATCCTTGCCTCACACCCTTTTCTATTTTTGTATATCTGCTGAACTCATTTCTATCTGTATGCAGGCAGTTTACTGCCAGCATAAGCTCTTGATTATACTGATATACTTCCCAAATATATCATGGTTGCTAAGCAGCTCCAACAGATCTTTGTGACGTGCTTTATCAAACACCTTTGCGTAATGTATAAAACATAGGTACACGTCCTTCTGCATTTGTATTGCTCTTTCTGATAACATTTTGGGCATGGATATCATGAGAACATTCATGTATGTGTCTTCTCGCTGGACTTATGTATATTCGAAGGCATCATGACACCAGAAGCAGAAAAACATAACATTTTTTTTATTACTGAATAAAAGTAATTTATTATGGATTAGTGAATTTTTTTTTTATTTAAGTGATTAGTGAATATTTTTCCTCATATAAGGCGTCATGTAAAATACGATCCAGTTTTTGAAAAGGCGTCGTGTAAAATACGATCCAGTTTTTGAAAAGGCGTCGTGTAAAATACGATCCAGTTTTTGAAAAGGCGTCGTGTAAAATATGATCTAGTTTTTTGTTTTTAATTATTGTTGATAAAGTAAAAATTGTAAAGAAACTTATTTTTTAATGAAGTTGTTTAGAAATAAAGTGTTGCTGCCAACACTGGAGTTTGAACACGGATCACCAGAGAGCAAACACAGGTGATCCCATTTTGAATAAGTAGATCACTTGACGGTAAAGGAAATGTATATATGGGAATTAGCGTGGCGTCTAATTGATCAATATTCCTACATTATCCTTTATTACTATATAGATCGCTATTCTCTATACTATTTCTATATACTGATCACTGTACAGATTACTATTCGGTGGTTACTTTTTGAACGAGTATTATCGAGCAAGTACTATTAGTGTGAGTGTTATTCGAAGGCATCTGACACCAGTATTGTTCAACAACATTACTATAGTTCTATCTGTGATTACAAAGTCTCTACTGCAACGAGCATTACAGAAGTGACAACGAGTATTTGTTGACATTACAAAAGTGGCAATGAGTGCTCCTTGACATCACAAAAGAAGTAAATTGACATATAAAAAATAATTCAATAAAACAGACTCGTTTTTAATTATTTTTAATAAAGTTAATTGAAAAATGCAAAACAAAATGAAACAGTTTTTTGTTTTTAATAATTATTAGTAAAGTAAATGATAATTTTTTTTAACGAAGTAAATCTAAATTCTTATTTTTTATATGTCAGTTTACTCTATTAAAAAAAATAAACTTCTTGTCAGAGTCCATCTTGTACATTTATAAATCTACCATTTGTCCATGCATTGAATACTGCTGCCATATTTGGTCTTGTGCTCCTGCTACTCCTTTTGATGTTCTTGAAAAAAATCACAAGAAGGATCTGCAATATAATTGGTCCTGACTTGGTATCTCGACTTGACGTAGTTTCCCTTTGTCTTTTCTACAAATATTTTCATGGTTACTGCTCTGGCAAGCTTTTTTCCCTGGTGCCCAGACTACGTGAGTTTAAGCATGCTACTAGACTGGCATTTAGGTCCTACCCTTTTACTATTGAATCAGTTAAATTTAACTGCCACTTCTACTTTGACAGTTTCTTTTCTCGCACTTCTAATCTGTGGAACTCCTTTCTGTTTTCTTACTTCCCTGATAACTACAATCTTCAAAAATTTAAATGCAACATCAGTCACCATCTTCTATCTTCTTGAACCCTGTTCATCTTTTATCCTTTCTTCAATCCCCCTTTACCCAATGTTTTCTCTCCCCTTAATTCTTTGTAACCTTCTGTGTACTAGTGGCATTCCCACCTTGCTTGGGGTGAAATGATTAAAAAAAATTCTTCCCCACCCCTCAATCCTCCATAAATAAGTTACTTTAAAAGTTAAATTGAAAAAATGATTATTTAACCCTTTACAAACCATGAATGTATTTTCCTAAACAAAACTTACATCATCCTGGGTATGACAACAGACTACATCTGCGTCCAGGATAAGACGATAAACTATGTCCAACAGCAAGGCCTCTGATCAGGAGGCTTTGAGGAGCATGGAACGCCCTCTTAATTGCTGATGTTCCCAGGTCCACCCTGACCTGGGGTGGTAGCACCTGCTAGGGTCCCAGCCATGGGCAAATAGTTACCCCCCACACACACACACTGGGGTAAAAAAACACTATGGAAGTGTAAAAATAGGTTTTAATACCAGAAATACTTTGTAAAAAAATTATTACCAGAAATAAATTTTTGAAGAAAAAATACATATTACCAGCAATACGTTTTTGAAAAAAACTATTACCAGTAATACGTTTTTGAAAAAAAAAAAAAACTATTACCAGTAATACGTTTTTGAAAAATAAAAAAACTATTACCAGTAATACGTTTTTGAAAAATAAAAAAAACTATTACCAGTAATAGGTTTTTGAAAAAAAAACAAACTATTACCAGTAATACGTTTTTGAAAAAAAAAAAAACTATTACCAGTAATACGTTTTTGAAAAAAAAACAAACTATTACCAGTAATACGTTTTTGAAAAAAAAAAAAAACTATTACCAGTAATACGTTTTTGAAAAAAAAAAAAAACTATTACCAGTAATACGTTTTTGAAAAAAAAAAAAAACTATTACCAGTAATACGTTTTTGAAAAAAAAAAAACTATTACCAGTAATACGTTTTTGAAAAAAAAAAAAAACTATTACCAGTAATACGTTTTTGAAAAAAAAAAAACTATTACCAGTAATACGTTTTTGAAAAAAAAAACTATTACCAGTAATACGTTTTTGAAAAAAAAAAAACGATTACTAGTAATACGTTTTTGAGGAAAATAATATTAACAGAAATAGATTTTTGACAAAACAAATAAATTACCAGGAAAAAAAAGTTGTCAGCCTTAATTTTTTTATGGACAGGGACAGTATAATTTTTTTATTTTATTTATGTATTTCTTTGTGGACACAACAGTAGTAAAACAGTTTTTTTTCCTGGGAGGGAATGGGAAAAAGAGAACATTTCCTCTCTTATCCTGAACATTAACAAAGGCACGTACAAACAAGACTCGTAACGTCTATGTGAAAATTAAAAGAACAAAAATTTGTTAGAAAACATTAAAACAATATTGCAAAATGTAATTTTTTACAAGATGGGTTTGCACAAAAATTTCCTTTTGTGTGACTTATTTAAAAAAAAAACAACAAAAAACAGGATAACATAGCAAAAAATAATATAAGTGATTTTAAAAGATTTCAAAACAATCCCCGTAAAAAAATAAAATAAACTTTGTGAAGGTAATACAAAATTTCAATAAGGCAGATCTTTTAAAAAGAAAGGTGCACCCATCTAATCATAAGACAAGAAAAATCACAGAGCACAGGAAGCTTTGGCAATTTCAAACCACCAGTATCACAGGGACTTTTTATAATTTATCTTTTCTAGAGCACAGATCTATTAACAGGTTTCAGTTCCTTTTTTATGTAAACTTTTCTGGTGGCAGTCAAAAACTGCTTTCCCTTCTGGGTCCTTATTATTCAGGATGAAATTTTTGTGTCATTTTATATTTTGCCTTGGTTGAAACATTCAGTTCTTCATTGAAAATCTGACCTTCTTCCTTGAATTTTGAATAGCTTCTCCCCTCAAACTTGAATCCCTTCTGAAGCTTATACGCTAGCCCTTCACTTTATATAAGAAATGAAGGGGCTCCAGACAGACCTTAACTTTAAATTCACTTGGGTGTAAACTCACACTTTCGATTGGATAATAAATAGTAATAGTGTTAAATAATAGTTTAGCAGACTATTATTTTTTACAGGAAGTGTATCTCTACTTTGACTTCCTGAGATTGACCCTGGGGTCAGATGCAAGCCATAATATGGGAAGTTGATTTTGATTGGTTGAGCTAGCATGGGAAAGGAGATAGGAGAATAGCTTCAGTGAGTCGAGTCTTAATTGTCAAGGAATGTAGATGTGTTCTCTTTCATGTCTGAAATGGCTCCCCAGTGAGAGGGAACGACCCCTACTGGATAGTTTAGTACATGTCGACATTAATAAAACAGTTAGGTTAAAATTCTCTGTGTTTGATGTCAATCATTGCTGCCCCAAAACATTTAGCGATCACCACCTGAGAAAGAAGATGCAACATTTTATTGAACTGGTGCCATTGACCAGGATCTCCCACCATGAGGGGGCTATACAACAATAGTAATATATTTGAATTTAAAAAAATGAATTTTAAATTAGCCACCTTCACTGAACTAATTGTGCTGGTTCTTTAATAGTCAATTCTAAAAATAGTAAATTTACTACACAAATGTAACAAATTTTTCATGAATCTCGCTTTCGTGAAAATACATTTCCCTAGAAAGTTTGTGTAAAAGACAACGCTAAATGATTATAATATTTATTTATTTGTTTATTTACAGTTTAATTAACTGTTATTTTTAATTATTTTGCATTATTAATTAATAAAAATTTTCATAGTTGATATGTGAAAAATGTAACTTTTATTTATATTTTTTTTCTTACTTAAAAAGAGCTTCTTTGTTGATATTGATAAAACTTGGCTGATTCTAAATTAAATTTTGACCAATGACTTGGTATTTATTTCTCAACGTTGAGTATAAAATTGCCCAAACATTCTCTGAAAATGTGTTTACATGATTTGAAGTCTTAATCATTTTCTGCTCTAGAAAGCAAATACTTTTTTCCGGATTTGTTTTTATCTTAAAATAAATTAAGCAAAGAATTTTATTATCTTTTTTAATAGTTTTTTTTATTTTTTTTTTTTAATAGTTTTAATGTTTTGGCAAGCATCAAAATGATAATGAAAAGAATAATAAATGAATCCCTTGAAAAAAAAAAGGCCCTTGTCTCATTAGTTATAAAATTAGCTGCTGGAGGTTCACAGGCCAGCCAATATGCTCTAATGAAACTTACAATTATTTTGATTAGAGCTTTTTTTTTTATTGTTTTCTTATCTTTTCTGGACACTTTTTATTAAAATGTATAGCAAATCATATATCCACAGCAGGAGCTGTAACCTTATTTACCCACTTGTTTATATTTATATATATATATATATATATATATATATATATATATATATATATATATATATATACACACACACACTCACACATATCAAGATGTCTTACACCTCATTTGTTGCAGCCTGGGTATGACGATAAACTACGTCCAGCAGAAAGGCCTCTGATAATACGTTTTTGAGAAAATAATATTACCAGGTATACGTTTTTGGAAAAATAGTAATACCAGCTATACGTTTTTGAAAAACAACATTACCAGCTATACTATTTTGAAAAAAAATTTTTACCAGCTATACGTTTTAAAATAAAAAAAAATTTTAACAGCTATACGTTTTTTTACAGAAAAAAAATTTTACCAGTTATACATATTTGAAAAAAAAAAAATTATACCAGTTATACGTTTTTGAAAAATAAAATAATTTTACCAAAAACTCAAGGAAACTAAAGGAAGAAGGAAAAACACCTAAAGTTAATGAAAAATGTGTTTCTAATTTCATTGTGTATTATACAATGACAAGAAGAAATTAAAAAAAAAATAATCTATTGCTCAGCCTGCAGCTAAGAAGGTTTGTTCAATGTGTTCTTCTAGACAATTTTTCTCTCCTGAATCTATCTTGCATATGTAGAATTCTGCTATTCATCCTTGCTTTTAATATTGCTGCCATATATGGTCCAGTGCTTCTGGTGTTTATTCAGAGATTCTTGATAAAATCCTGAAAAGAATCGGCAATATTACTGGTCCTTGCCTGGCATCTCAGCTTTGGTCACTTTCTCACTGCCAAAATGTTACTTTATAAATTTAAGTGCAGTACTAGATTGGCAGCAAGGTCTCATCATTTTACAGTTGAAATGACTAGATGTACCCGTAAGTTCTATGCTAACAGTTTCTTCTATCACACTTCTCATTTATGGAGCTCACTTCCAGCTTCTTGCTTCATAGCCAGTCTTTAAATTTAAATGCAATGTCAATTGTTATCATCTGTCTTAATTTCTATTCATTTAATCTTCTTGCTCTCTAATAATGTTTTTCTTTTAGTCTTTCACACTCAGTAACCCTATTTCTTAGTGGCTTTAATCCCTTGCTTGGGGTGAAATGATTTAAAAAAAAAAAATCAGCTGGTTTTAAACAACGCCTTAAATTTACCAGAACCTCAATATTTGTAACTGTCAATTTATAGTATTAACTGTTCAAGGAAGCACCCATGTGGGATCCTGTTCCATAAAGAGGTAGTTCTTGGAGAAATACCTGTGATATGATATAACATATCTGTACTGTATCTATCTATATATAATGTTGTAGCCTCTGTCTGTCTGCCTGTTTGTTATCAAACTCCTCCTAGGGTCTTTGGAGATAGATCTCCATAACCATATATTTTCTGAAACAACATTACCCAGGGTACTTAGATAAGTATATTTCATTTTGATCAGAGAGGGTCCCCGGGGGGCATAAACCCTCCTACTGAAATTCTTTTTCCCTTTGATTTCAATTAAATTTAGATTTGAACAAGAGAATGACTCCTATTCAAAATATAGAAGGAGAAAGCCAGAAGATGGAGGTCACATCGGCAAGTTCATTGAGTAATATTGAAATGCATCATTTTCGTCCACAAATTATAATAATGATGTAAAATCAATGATCATTTTCTTAGAAAAAGATGTGTGACATGCAGCAAGGTGTGGGTAATTCAGCTAGTTATTTATATAGTTATAGTCTATATTTCTGAGATGAGGTATTATGTACGCTATTTACATTATTCGGTCAATTGTCCTTATCTTTGTCACCATATTCATTACAACGTTTCGGCTGTTGTACACTCTGGCCTTCTTCAGGTGGTTGGAATGTCGAACTGAACCTTTTATATAGCACAGTGGATAAAGGCGTTGGTTAGATCTAGTGACAGGACCCAAAGAGTGTGAGTTCAATACCCAGTTAATGCAGTGGAGAACTTGGAGAGGGGAATTAACAGGAGATAACTGATAACTGACATCCATTAAACATGGCAAGTGGAACTAGAACTGTCTAGTGAGCAAAATAAAGGTTTCAGTTCGACATTCCAACCACCTGAAGAAGGCCAGAGCATACAACAGCTGAAACGTCGTAATAAATATGGTGACAAAGATGAGCACAATAGTCCGAATAATGTAAATAGTGTATATAGTTACAGTTGAATAGTATTAGTAATGATGTGTTTTCATGCTAAACTTAATACAATGCTCAAGAGCCAGTGAAGGTAGAGGGTTACTTTCAAAATGTTTATGATGAATATAGAATGAGATCTGTGATACAAATGAACGTGGAGACTGTAGAAAATGAAGATTATGAGGATGAGGTGGATAGATAATGATTGACACTTGAAGGAGTCAAAATTGAAGTGTTTCGAGAAGCAACCAGTGGTTTCACTGCCTTGCCCGGGGTGAAATGATTAAAAACAAAACCACAAAAGTTCTTCTGGTTCAAAACTCAGTTCAAAACATTGTCTCAAAATTGCCAGAACCTCAATGCTTGTAACTGTCAAGGCATTTTTTGTGGGGGGGAAATATCTGGGATACGATAGAACACATTGGTCTGATAGTCTCTAGATAGGTACACTAAATAAGTTTTGGTGGACAGAATTGTACAATTAAAAAAATTAACCATTTCATGCGGAAATGAAACAAAGTGCATTTTATTCAGGGCTGTAGCAAAGACAAATGTTTTGTGTGGGCCAAAATAATTTTGAATTTATTCTTAAATTCTCAAAGGCTGCCAACATGGTTAACAGCAAGAACGTTTAAAATTTCCAGTACCTCCTTGCTTTGATAGTTTTTTTTTTTTTTTTGTATGTCTTTCTTTATTGTATTTTGTTAAAATAAAACCCTGTTAAAAAAAAATAAATAAATACAGCAATTGGTAAACATTTTGGGGGAACCAAGGCCCTACTCCTGTTATTCCAATGCTTATTTCACTTACAAAAGAGTATGACTTAATAAAATGACTTTGATTTCACTATATAATTATTCTTATAAAAAAAAAAAGAAAGAATTGCTTTTGATGCACCCTAATATTGGAAATAGTTTGATTATTTGATAAATCATCCTTTCCAGAATTATCTATTTCTTTATCTGGCCACATTTCAAAATTTATAATTATCATAGAACATGGTGCTTCTAGCTTTTCTGGAAGCCTTGGAGAATTTTTCCCCCTGTATCAATACTTGCATAAATAACTCTTCATTTGTCATATAAGCAAAGATTACATAACTTCTTCTTACTCACTCACACACACACACACACACACACACACACACACACACGCGCGCGCTCACACACATTCTCTATTGATTTATATATTGAAAATGATTTTATATTTCTATGTAGATGTACACACACACACACACACACACAGTTTTAAGGTATGCTATATTTATGGGATAAAGTGCTCAATATCAGAGATAGCATGTATGCAAATATAAATATAAAAGTGATCATTGAAGTCCGCGCTCAGAGGCGACAGGCTGTTTCATGCTGGATGCAATCCTCGGCCTGACAATTGTGTCCAGCATGAAACAACCTGTCGCCTCTGAGTGTTGACTTCATTGTTCACTTTACTTGGTTGGTGAATAAAAACCTGGATAACAGAATTTGCAAATAAAAAATATATTAAAACAAATAGGTATCTGAGGAAAATAACTTGAATAAAACAAACAAAAGGACTAAAACTATTCTAGTAGGCTAAAAAAACTTGTCCAGTGCCGTAATTTCTAGTTCAAAGAAAAAACCCACAAAAAACAAACAATCATGTAAATAAGAAAAACAAAGTGCTCAATACACTAAAGAGAGAGAGAGAGAGAGAGAGAGAGAGAGAGAGAGAGAGAGTGTATATATATATATATATATATATATATATATAATCTCCAAATGAGAGAAAGAACAAATGGAGTAAAAATCCACAGTTCATAGCATTAATAAAGTGCTCAATACAAAGTAGAGCAATATATAATTATATTTTTATTATAAGAGCTTATCTAACCACTTTCGCCCCAGCCCCTCAACCTCCAACGTCTTACTCTCTGGGTTGAGGTGTCTACTCGGTCTTAACCGAACTTAAGGGAGTAACCGTAGGTCCCCTGAGCATCCGTAGATCATTCGACAGGTCCACTGGTTTAATCCTGCTTCCTACCCACATTGTGTTTGGTTTGATCCAGAAAGCAGAAGTGATGTTCATCCATTCACGGTCGACTGAAGATGTAGACACGGCTGAAGAGTCTGTGCTAAGAAATTTAGAAAGCACCAAAAATATATATATATATCTGCAGTAAGCCGAACAAACAACTATTCAATGGTTGAATTGTTAATGTCTTTTATATAGCAGAAGAGAATAGTATAGAAAAGAAACGTGTTACAGAAATGAAAATAATTGATGTAAAAACTCATACACTGGATACTAGACAGAGAGAGAGTGGGTTGTGATTAGCTTGTTGTGAAATCGTCTCAGAACGATATGTGACACTTGATTATTGTAGCTTGTTTGACGTTTCCGTTTCCAGTGGTAGTAATAATAGTAGCTGTAGTAGTCTTAGACATTGGAGGAGTAATTCGCTTCTTCGTATGTATATCAACAAAATATGTAAGCGGGTGCCTGGCTTCAACCTCTGACGTCACTCCCAATCTCCGACTGCACTCGACGGCAGACCAGCCAACCACTCCCTCAACAGATTTCTGTGCACGTTTATATAGATAAGCCTGGCTGATCACAAATCAACTCTTGGTCCACAGGCAATTATCATGAGTGTCGCTGTCAACCCAAAACCATGGGAATTTCGAAGTTCTCATAGCCTGAGTAAGCTCTATTTAAATTTTAACTGATAAAAATTATCTCGATCAACTTCCATTGTATTCCTAATGACCCAATTCCAAATGGCTTAGATCAGATTCCCATCAGTAAACAAAATTTTTCTGATCTAATTTCACTGTTTAAATCTACTCCAATTTCAATAAAAAATAAATAAAAATATGTATGTATGTATGTATGTATGTATGTGTGTTTGTGTGTTTCCCAAACTCTCTCTGTCACACTTATAATAAAAATATTTTGAAATCGCTACACAAAAGCTTTCATGTTTCAATACTATTACTTATTATACAGTTACTTACCATCACCTGAAGAAGTACAGTCATAGTATTGAAACATGAAAGCTTTTGTGTAGTGATTTCAAAATGTTTTTATTATAAGTTCTTATAATAAAAATATAATAATATATACTGTACTGATTATTGAAAATCTTATATTTCTATATGGATGCGTGTGTGTGTATGATATGTATATTATTTTTGTGCTATCGTTGTCACTTTTGTAATGCTTGTTGTAGTAGAAACTTTGTAATTACAGATACAACTATAGTACACTGTTGAACAATGCTGGTGTCAGACCCCTTCGAATAGCCCTCACACTAATAGTACTTGATTTATAATACTCGCACGAATAGTGATGCAAATAGAGAAATAGTATAGTGAATAGAGTAGAGAATAGTGGTCCGTACAGTAATAGCGTAGAGTAGAAATAGTGATTATTTAGATGTCACGCTACTACATACTTATGAATTTCTCCCATGGTTGCATGAAATACTTAATTCAATAATGGGATCACCTGTGTTTGTTCTTTTGCAATCTATGTTCAATCTCAAGTGTCAGCAGTGACACTTTATTCCTACATAACAATTATATATAATATTGTATATATTATAAATTTACTAATTTAAAAATATGGTTCCATCACTACACAGGAATTACCATGTTTCAAAAACAGAAACTAAAAACTTCAAATTTAATTATAGAATGAAATTAAAATCCCTTGTACTGTTTCATTTTCAAGCTTATTTTGAAATTTACTGAGTTTTCTAAGCACATACATTCTTAATATTAGTTTCTAAGGATACAGGGAAATTCATTTTGACAAGGGGTGGTAGGGTATTCATTTTCACTGACAACTATTGTATAAAAAAAAGCTGAAAAATGAAACCTATATATTTATATTTGATACTTTAATACTAATTTTTAAATAATAAAGTAATTCTAATACATTTATTTGTTTTAAAAGAAGTATAGTCCATTAGTAATTAAAATTAGAAATAATATTTTAAAATTGTATTTTAATATGATGTACTCATATTCAAACAACCCTTTTGGAAAAAATCTTTATGTCTACAGTCACAAATTTAACGGAAAAAAAAAGTGCCGAAAAACTTTTATCATTGAAAAAACCAGACGACATGCGAAAAACAGATGTCAACATTTGTTGAACAGGCACCTGTACCCTACCTTAACTTAACCTCTTTTCGAAAGTAACTCATATTTTGATACAATAGTTGTCAGTAAAAATGAATACCCTACCACCCCTTGTCAAAATGCTTGAATTTCTCCATATCCTTAGAAATTAATATTAAGAATGTATTTTAAAATTCACTTGAAAATGAAACAGTACTATGGATTTTAATTTAATTATATAATTAAATTTGAAGCTTTTAGTTTGTTTTTGAAACATGGTAATTCCTGTGTAGTGATGGAACCATATTTTTAAACTAGTAAAGATTTTAAATTTTACTGTTCTTTCTCTTTATTTTAATATATATATATATATATATATAAAATGCTAACTATTAATACTAGCAAGTAATATGCATAAAAAATGATATAATTTAATGAATTTCAAATTGTTATATAGGAATAAAGTGTCATTGCTGACATTGTAGTTTGAACATAGATCACCAGTGAGCAAACACAGGCGATCCCATTATTGAATTAAGTGGATGACGTGACAATAGAGGAAATGTATATGTAAGAAGTCATGTGTCATCTAGATTGATCTGCATTTCTAGTCTATCCTCTATTACTATACGGACTGCTATTCTTTACTCTGTTCACTATACTATTTCTCTGTTCAGATCACTATAAGCATTCCAAAAGTGACAAGAAATAATCATTGGCATTACAAAAGTGGCAATGAGTGTTTGTTGGCATCACAAAACTAATACTCAGTGCTCAATATTAGTGTCGAGTGATACATATTATTAAATTAGATATAATAATGTTCAATGCTCGTTGGTTCTTCTAACAAGAATGTTAAGAGTCTTTTTGAGAGACCTGATGAGTGATTTTAAAAAGCATGAATCTCTGAGTTAGCCTTCAATAAGTAACTGAAAATTTGCCACATCGATGTTTATATTTAGCTTTTTTGTACAGTGTAACCCGGATATAAGAGAGTTGTCGGACAGGAGAAGAAGTCTCTTATATCCGGGTCACACTGTAAATGTCAGATCCAATCTTCAGGAAGTTTCAGAAATTGTTGTATTCTGCATTTTGTGCTTCTTTTTTGCTTTTCTTTAACTTAGTTTGTTGATGTAATTAGTTTCTGTGCTAACTGCGATGCTCTAATTATTGGAGTTAGGTAGATATTTTTTTTTTCTCTTTGTGCGTATATATGTGTCAGATGTCATTATTTTTCCTTTTCATTATTTTTTATCTCCTTATACTCTCTCCCTCTTCTTTTTCTATTTTGGTTTTGAGTGTCAAAGATAATGTAACAATGTTATTTCCGGTATCACAGACAGAACATTTTTTTTTTTTTTTTTTAGGGCAATTTGTTTTCTTGAATGTTCTGGGGTTTTTCTTAAGTTATGGTTATTTTGAGAAATATAGTTATATTCCTTTAAAAATCCATTACTTGCTTAAATGAGAAAGGATGCAGCAGAAACACCTCCCACACAACGGTAAGACATTAGTGGTAATGATGCCTTCATCTCGCTCAATATCTTACCCCGTTCTGTGGGAGGTGTTTCTGCTGCACCCTTTCTCATTTAAAGAAGTAATGGATTTTTTATTTATTTGAGATGAAAATGCCTCAGTCATCAAACAAAATTCTGGTTCTTGAACAATATTGCCCGACCAAGTTAACCCGAATGGAATAATTTCCGAGTCAACCGCCATGTTGTATACATTCGTGTGTTGTGCTGTGCTTTTCTTTTCCAATTTTATTGTACTCTGACTTTTTTCTCTACATTGATTCCTATTGGAAAAATAGTTTCGGTTTCCGAACATTTCAAGTTACAAATGGCCTTCAGGAATCAATTAAATTTGTGAACCAAGCTTCTACTATATATATATATATATATATATATATATATTGTTTAATTTTAATATCTATACTCAGACGGTGTGAAGAAAAAACAGATAATACAATCTGTAAACAAAAAAAATACTGAACAAATTGATATCAGGGAAAAAAAATTCAATAAAAAAAAAAGAAAAGACTAAAACTATCCGTGCCAGTTGAAATGTAAATGTGTGAGTGTGGCATCTGTCAGTCTTGAAGAACCTTGGATCTATGCCCAAATAGTTATGCCTCAACTGCTGACGGCACTGCAGCGACTGTTATGGCTATACAGGCCCATACTAGAGAGTAACAGTCTCGATTGCAATGACTGCATGTGAAGACAATTTCCCTTCATGTCCCCTTATTGTTTTCTTTAGGTCATGCATGTTGGACATGTACACTGTATGTCAGATGGGAGGATCCAGAAGGGGTCCTCTTCTGTATCGGGAATTGGCAGTGGTGACTCAGTTGAACCAAATGATGCTCCCCCCCATATATATATATATATATATATACATACATATATATATATATATATATATATATATATATATATATACATACATATATATATATATATACATACATATATATATATATATATATATATATACATACATATATATATATATATATATATATATACATACATATATATATATATATATATATATACATATATATATATATATATATATACACACACACACACACACAGAGGAAGTGGAGGGGAAGTATAAAAAGACAAGCTTTGGTTATAATATGCACAGATTATTCAAATTCTCAAAATGTTGGAATGCTGAAATTTTTAAACTTTTAAATAGGTCTATATTTAAATTTAAATAGACATATTTATTTTTATGTGTCTGGGTTTGACAAATGCATAACAAAACTGAATGAAATCGGCTAGACTACATACTTGGATATATCTTAAAAAAATGATATTCTTCCAAAGATTTGTGGAAAAAAAAAGGAAGACTAGCATCCATGTTGAAAAAATGCACCTTAAATAATAAAAACAAAGTTTTATCATCCAAATCTTGTTATTATTACTACTTTTTCGCCCATTAAAATGGACTAATGGAATTTATTTCTATTAAATTTATTAATAATCTTCACCCATTAAAATGGATTAATGGGATTTATTTCTATTAAATTTATTAATAATCGTCACCCATTAAAATGGATTAATGGGATTTATTTCTATTAAATTTATTAATAATCTTCACCCATTAAAATGAATTAATGGGATTTATTTCTATTAAATTAATTTTTTTTTCTGTTTTCTATGCATATTTAGTTATTATGCATCTGTGGATAGTTAATTATATGAAAATTATGTTTATTCATTACTTGTAAGTACAATAAATTTAAAATTTGTATGTGCATGAATATTCGTTTCCTCCCACTATATATCTATATATATATATATATATATATATATATATATATATATATATATATATATATATATATATATATATATATACACACACACACGCACACTTCATTAAAGACAACAGACCAGGTACTAAGATTAAGTTTTTTATTTAATTCATATAAGTGTTTTCTTTTCTGGGCATAAAGTGTGTAAAAACTGTCCAAATGTTCTTCATATCTGACTGCATTCAGCTATTCTATTAGACATTATCAAGGATGTTTTTTTTATTTTTAACTGAATATGTAGATTTTTATACATATATACCTACAGTGATGGGTATGTTGTTTTTTGTTTTTTTATCTAAACATGGTGAGTGTTGGAACTTTTCTTTGTTATTATTATTGCTTTCATTATGTTTAGTTGTTTGTTTTTTTTTTGTTTTTTAATGTGATTGAAGCTTGTTACGGTTGTATATTTATATATACTAGATTTAACCCATGAAAATTTCATGGCTTTACTATTTGGAATTTCTGATGAATCTTAATTCTTCAGTTAATGATTGAATAAGCTCATGGGAATTTCTAAAGAAAATATCTGTAGAAATTCCATCATTAAATATTTGAGCATAACAACTTCAACAAAATATTGCAATCACAATCATAAATATGAATGCAGGTCATTATTTTAAGAAGTAAGTGGGTACAAATGAAAAGATTTGAAATTAACAACTGAAATTTGGCAGTTGTTAAATGCTTCTATCTTCCTTTCTTTCTTTCATTTTCTCACTGAAACCAAGTAGCATTTGATATGTCTTTTGTCTTCTCAAGTCATCAAAATGGAATAGCCCATTATTTGTAGGATATTAGTAGGAGACATTAAACACTTCTTCCTTTCTTTTTCATTGAAACCAAGTAATATCTCTGATAAATCTTTTGTCTTTCCAGGCCATAAAAATGGAATAGTCCATTATTTATATAGCAGTGGCAAGGTCAAACGGTCATGAAAATTAAGTGAGAGAAAGGCACAATTATTATGATATATAATTTTTTTTTTCATTTTATGAATAGATTCACGTTTACATGTGTGTGTGTACATTTGTTTTCCTATATGAATGTAGTTCTGTATATATTAATACGTAGATAGAAATTATAGTAAAATATTTGCATGTACCTTTGGACATCTATATAAATGTGGATGTATATTTGTATTTAAAATTATAGTTATATGTTTGCATTTGGATATACATAAGTGTCTATTGGAGTAGAGATGTTCATCTATTGCCTGACTCACAATCCTCCTTGGCTCTTTGAACAGGAGTATGGGGTTTATCCCTTGTTTCCTGTTCAGGATTGGGTTTCTGGTTCCTTCTAAAATCTGCTCCAGCTCTGTGCTCCTAACGTCTACACCTGACCTCTAAAATTTTGTTCACTATTTGATTTTATAATTTTCCTTGCTCTCTTCCACCAATAGGAGTAAATAGGTTTGCCTATCATCCGGTTCACACGCCGGTCTTTTGAACAGGAGTTTCTTGTTTCCTTTTTAGGATTGGGCTTCCGGTTACTTCTAAAATCTTCTTTTCTGGTTATTTCTAAAATCTTCTCTTTTCACTCCCAGTAGCCCCTTGCATCTTAGTGGCATTATCACCTTGCTTGGAGGGGAACTGATTAAAAAATAAATAAATGAATTAGACATTCTTCGAATGTCACCTTGTGCTGAAGTTGGTTTCATCCAGGATATATCTATATTTGGATATACACAAGTGTCTATTGGAGTAGAGATGTTCATCTATTGCCTGACTCACAATCCTCCTTGGCTCTTTGAACAGGAGTATGGGGTTTATCCCTTGTTTCCTGTTCAGGATTGGGTTTCTGGTTCCTTCTAAAGTCTGCTCCAGCTCTGGCTTTTTGAACAGGAGTTTCTCATTTACCTTTTTTGGATTGAGTTTCTGGTTACTTCTAAATTTTTTCATTCTCCTTCCCTCCCAATAGCCCCTTGCATCTTAGTGGCATTATCACCTTGCTTGTAGGTGAACTGATGAAAAAAAAAAATAGACATTCTTTGAATGTCACCTTGTGCTGAAGCTGGTTTCATCCAGAATATGTTTAATATGAATGATCTTGATATATATATATATATGCACAGTTGTCGACAGAATTATACAAAAACACCAAAAACATTTAACATAGGGCAAAATTATTGCCTTAATAATCAGTTGCGTAATCTTTATTCTTGATTATTGCCGTTAATCATCTTTTATAGTTCCTTTCAAGATCACTACATACACTGATATGTATTTTGCAACTATTCTTCCTTGATAGTAGCTTCAGTTTGAAGGACTTCTTTCTCTTAATTTTTTTTTTTCAAATATGCACTTAAATTTTTAATGGGGTTTAGGTCAGAACTTTGTGTAGGGTATACCAATACTTTAATTTTGCTGATATCTAAGTATTTTGTAACAATTCTTGCTATGTGTTTTGGGTCATTGTCATGTTGTGACGTCCAAAGACATCTTTTGTGCACTTAGTTTTATATTATTTTTTAAGAATAGCCAAACACTTCTCTTTATCCATGATACCCTGGACTCTCACTAGTTCTCCTGGTCCTGAAGCAGCAAAACATCCCCAGAGCAGATGCACCCACCACCGTGCTTAATTGTAGGGTGGGTATTTTTTGGTTTGCGAGCTTCATTCACTCTCCTCCATACATAATGGGAACTCGTGTAACCAAATATATCTAATTTGGTTCCATCTGACTATAAAACAGAGATCCAATATTTACTCCCATGTTTTAGATGAACATGGGAATAAATATTGGAGCATTTTAGGGGTTTAACCATAAGCAAGTGAGTTTTCTCTGGGTGCAAGCTTAAAGTCTAGTGACTGTCTTTGCCGAAACATTCAACTCTGATGTTTTTACATCATTGACAGTGTCCTTTGTCATTAAGTGGGGATTCTTTGAGACATCTATAACAATTTTCCTTTCCATTCTCTCAGGAATTAACCGTTTTCAGCCAGTCCTTAATTTATTCTCAACAAAATGAGTCTTGTACTTCTTGATCATGCTACAATCTGTCGATCTATGAACATTTAAACGCTTGGAAAAGTTTTGTATATCCATCACCTTGTTTGTAAGCATCATCTATTTTCATTTGGAGCTTCTTGTCAAGTCCAACCGTCTTCACCATGGTTGCAGAATGAATGAGATATCGCGGTATGTGGCACTCACATGTTATCTTCTTCATTACCTTTTAGAATGTTATAGAATCAGGTCAGTACTATTTCATTTTTAAAGGGTGTTTGTATTAAATGTCAAATTATGAAAAAAAAAAAAAAAAATTAGAATTGACATAGAGCATTATTATTTCATAATTTCCATAAGGAGTTAGGCGAATAATTTTGGACTGCCCTAATTTTTAGAAAAATCTATAACTGTGAATATAATAGATCGAAACTTCTAAACATTTTACGAATTATTCAAAGGTAAATACGGAATCAACTATTTATGGTAAATTCAGTAAGTACTTGCAAATATTCACATTTCCTTAGAAAATATGCAAATATTCAGTGGGAGAGAATAATTTTGTCTACAACTGAGATATAGATATATCTATATCTATCTATCTATCTATCTATCTATCTATCTATCTATCTATCTATCTATCTATATATATATATATATATATATATATATATATATATAAAATATTTTTGAGTCCATCCTACTTTGTATATATGTATATATATGTATGGTCATACCATTTACCATGTCAAAATGTACAGAAACAAATATCAAAATAAACAGTTTCATGCATAATTTTATTCATGGATGCAAGTGCAGTCAAAGAGGTTTACACAAATATCTGGAGGCTAATGGAGTGCCTGATAAATAGGACGTTGCTCATAAGTATTTTGTCCAACCAAAATTAGAATTTGTAACTTTTACTTCTCTCTTGTGCTTTCTCTTTCCTTCTCTCCCTCAAGCCAAGAAAAAAAAATTGAAGGGGAGAAATCTTTTGCGAAGCCCCAAGGCAAAATCACTTGTGAATTTGTCCAATCAGCCCACTTTGGGAAGGAGTTCACTGAAAAAAAAACAAAAACTACCATCTTTCACCAAATATTGGTAATAATAATAATAGTTGCTTAATCCAATGTGGAATGTCCTTCTAGAAGTTGTTTAAAAAAATTTTCAAATATGTCTTTCCCAGAAGACACGAACAAGAAAAAGCATTCTTCAATCTGATTCACAGGTACTTAAGATTTGTCAAAAGACAGTTTTATTTTACATTCAATGAGAACAAGAATAGGAAAAAAAGACAAAGAAAAATTTTTATATAATAAAAATAATTTAAATAATAATAATAATAATAATAATAATAATAATGGGAAGAAGAGGATGATGGTGATTTGGATGGAGAAGTAGAAAAAGAAGAAGGAAAAGGCAGAGGAGAATAATAATAATAATGGGAAGAAGAAGATGATGGTCAATAGGATGGAGAAGTAGAAAATGAAGAAGATGAAGATAAAGAAGAAGGAAAAGGCAGAGGAGAATAATAATAATAATAATAATGGGAAGAAGAAGATGATGGTCAATAGGATGGAGAAGTAGAAAATGAAGAAGATGAAGATAAAGAAGAAGGAAAAGGCAGAGGAGAATAATAATAATGGGAAGAAGAAGATGATGGTCAATAGGATGGAGAAGTAGAAAATGAAGAAGATGAAGATAAAGAAGAAGGAAAAGGCAGAGGAGAATAATAATAATGGGAAGAAGAAGATGATGGTCAATAGGATGGAGAAGTAGAAAATGAAGAAGATGAAGATAAAGAAGAAGAAAAAGGCAGAGGAGAATAATAATAATAATAATAATGGGAAGAAGAAGATGATGGTCAATAGGATGGAGAAGTAGAAAATGAAGAAGATGAGGATAAAGAAGAACGAAAAGGCAGAGGAGAATAATAATAATAATGTGAAGAAGAAGATGATGGTGAATAGGATGGAGAAATAGAAAATGATGAAGATGAGGATAAAGAAGGAGGAAAAGGCAGAGGTGAATAATAATAATAATAATGGAGCAATGCTGATAGGAGACATAGAAATGAAACTTCAGGAACTCCAACAGAAGGTAGTAAAGGAAAGCGAGAAAAAAGCACTAAATATCAATTGTAAAAAAAAAAAAAAAAAAAAAAAAAGGTAGAATCTTTGGTTGTCAGCAAAGGGATGAGCCCAAGATTAGAGACATCAAAAATTTCAACATCTTGGAAGTGTTTTAACAGCGGGCCGAAAAGGTGACACTGAAATCTGAAGGTGCATTGGGATAGCGAAAGATGCCTCCCAAAAGATAAGCAAAAGTATTTAAGAAACAGTAAAAAATTTTCTTAGAAACAAAGAAAAGAGTACTGAGGTGTTATGTAATATCAGTCCTCAGATAGGGCAATCTCCTCACGGATGATGAGAGAAGACTGGTAGCAACAGAAATGTGGCTCATATAGCTTGAGTGCATAAGCAACGAAGAACTCTTAAGGAAAATGTCAATAAAAATCAGAAAGAGAAAACAGAAATTTCTTGGACACTTAATTAGTGCTTGGAGAATTTGATACTCACAGGACATATAAAAAGAAAAACTGACAAGGGAAGACAATGGACTATGTCGCTGACATGCTTATCTGAATGGATGGCAGAACCTGGGGTAGCAGGTTTGGCAAAGGGACAAACTTTGCAGATAACTACAAAGGATAGGGGCTTGGGGATAGTCAAGATTGCCCATGTCCTGAATATATTATCAATAACTGCTCTCTGTCAGTTATTTTCTGTCTATTCCACCTGGTTCTCTTCTTGTACACATGATCTGCCATTTGTGATTTTAGCATTTCTCTATGCATCACTGCTTTCTGATGTTCATCAGTGTTAGTACATTTAGCACTTTTTTAAATCATATCACCCGATGCAAGGTAGTCAAGCCACTGAAACACAATTACTCAGTTACTGAGTGAGAAAGAATAAGAAAAAAAACATTATTAAGAAGCGAAAACAATAGAAGATTAATCAAGAAGACGTTGGATAATGATGGACATTGCATTTAAATTTTTGTAGATCAAATTTGACCGGAAAGCATGGAGCCAGAAGAGAGTTCAACAAGCATGAAGTGTGAGAAAAGAAACTGTTAGCATAGAACTCCTGGTTATATCTAGCCAATTCAACTGTAAATTGATATGACCTTGCTGCCAATCTAGTTCTGAGCTTATAGTCATAAAGTCTAGGTATCATAGTGAAGAGATCATCCGATCAGTTACCATAAAAGCGTTTATAGAAAACGTACAGGGAAGCTACATTACTGCAGTGAGAAAGTAACTGAAGCTGTTATGCCAGGTCAGAAACAATCACATTGGTGACTCTTCTTTTGATTTTATAAAAAATCTCTAAATATATAGCAGGAACAGGACCAATATTCAAGGTAATTGCAAATGGCAGTCTTATAAATATGTAACATAGACTCTGTCAAGTGAAATTGTCTAGCATGAAACAGTGAACTAATTTTCTTAGCAGTAGATGTAGCACTTGATTCAATATAGTCATTCCACTTCATGCAAGCTGAGAATGTTAGCCCCAGAAGGTGCAACGAGTCACTTACATGGAGGTTAGTATCAGCTATGTTGATGAGGGGCAGGAAGGGGGTTTTTTAGGTGGTTGATTTGGAAGTGTTAAGAAAAATTAAAAAGCAATTTTGGAAAATTAAGAAGCAATTTCTTGCCCCAGTTAACAACAGACTATAGGTCATTTTTGAGATCAGCTGCCAATTAGACCTTAGTGTACTTATCAGACATACTATCTAGCAAATAAATAATGAAGCAAGGTTATGGATCTATATGAATGATTATAGGCTTAATGGAAGTTTTTGTTTATTGAAAAGGGAAGAAAGTTGGGTACTATTTAAACTGACAGGTCCACTTTTAAAAATAGGATATAATTTTTTTTTTAGCAGTTTTGCTCCAAGCATTTGTGAGAATGAAAATAAATTTATATTTAAAAAAAAATTTTTTGTAATCATTTTAGAAGGGAGGTTCTGTTCATAATATAAATACAGTGTCCAATCAAACCCTGATTATTTTTTTTTTTAAACGATCTCTGTAATTCGTTTTTATTTAGTAATATAAACTTTGAAATTGTACTTATTTTCTCAATAACTGCATACTATTACCAATTGAGCAAAAGGACAACATCACAGGTTTATATACAAAGTCTGGTTCACTCTTATTGCTATTTTATATAATAAATTCCCTCTGTGGTAGGTGTGCAGGTGGTGTAATGGATAGTCGCTCCAAATGAAAAATCGGAAAAACAAGTTTGAGTTCACATACTCACTATACCTTTGGGAACGATATGAATTCATCTTTTTCCATAGCTATGGGTTAAATAGTATGACTTGTATTTAGAAAAATCATTGTTAATTTTCAAAAGACTTGTTAATGTAATATTCACTTGTAAAGAAAAAAAATGATTCTTAGAATAAGTCTTGACTTTAAATAACTTTAAATGATAAGCTGAAAAAAACAAAACAAATCAATCACTCAGTGGTTTATGTTTAAAGTCTGTTTCAGTCTTGTTGCTATTTTATATGACAAATTCCCTCGTAGGTTTATATATAAAGACTTGTTCAGTCTTGTTGCTATTTTATGACAAATTCCCTCGTAGGTTTATATATAAAGACTTGTTTAGTCTTGTTGCTATTTTATATGACAAATTCCCTTGTAGGTTTATATATAAAGACTTGTTCAGTCTTGTTGCTATTTTATATGATAAATTCTCTCCAAGATTTATATATAAAGTCTGGTTTGTTCAGTCCTGTTACTATTTTATATGAGAAATTCCCTTGTAAGTTTATATATATGGTCTGTTTTGTTCAGTCTTGTTGCTATTTTATATGACAAATTCCCTCGTAGGTTTATATATAAAGACTTGTTCAGTCTTGTTGCTATTTTATATAATAAATTCCCTCATTGTTTTTATATATATATATGAAGTCTGAACTAGATATTTTATGCTAAGCAGTATCATTCATACTTTAAATAATTGTAAATCAGTTTCTTTGCAGATTTTATTTATTCTAATAATAACCTCAAGCTAAGTCTTGGTAAGTGTTATTCAAATATCAGTTGGCCATTTACTGTATTCATTTCATATTGTATGGAATGTGGGGAACTGATTTCAGAATTTGGTTTTTATTCTACTTTTCTGTTCATATTAAGAAAACAATGAATATTGTTTAGTGCTGTTGGCTGGGAACTTTGATTGGTCAATTAATTCTTATTCTAATCTCATATCTGTTGTTCTGGTTCAAATAAGCTTTTATTATAAACTTTGGTTAAGCAAATTCCATGAGTAAGCAACAAAGAAGTTTTAAAGAAAATGGCAACAGAAAGAACACTTGTACTTGGAATCAGGAAAAGACAACTGAAATTCCTTGCATGCATGATGAGGAATGATGGTTTGGAAAACTGAACTGTCACAAGGCATATTGGGGGTGAGAGCAGGGAAGGCAGTGAACCGCTTAACTGATGAGCTTGTGTGAATGGATGGTGAAACTGGGTGGAGTTAGTAAAGAGAGAAATATTGCTAAGATCTTCATGAGATCGTGGCTCTCCACAGCTTCCTGAAAGGATGCAGCACATAAAAGAAGAAAAGTTAAGCAAATTAAAAAATGTCATATTATTATTTTTAAGAGTGGACTGAGAATTGGTAATTATTATTGGAAGGATATCAAAAGAAGGATCTATAATGTAATAAATCCTCTGTTCCTCAATTTATAAATCTACTGTTTGTCCATGCGTTGAATATTGCTGTCATATCTGGTCTGCTGCTCCTACTATATATCTCAAAACTTTTGACAATATTTTATCTAATTCAATCTTTATCAAATCACAAAATGAGAATTGTCTTGAATGGCCACTCTTCTGGATGTTTTAGCATTAATGTAGGTGCCATTCAGGGCTCTTATTCTGTGGTGAAAAAGAAAAGTCATTTGCTTAGAAAAAGAGCACATATTCTGTACGATATGCTAAGGACAGGATAACAAAAATAGAAACCAGTCAGTCACAGGTGTTGCCATAAATGCATCACGGATATACTAATATTATGTGTCCTTTCCCACCTGTCGACCAATAGAAAATAATCGTTCCATCGATAAAAGCAGTTAGTGTTCTCGAAAGAGGGGAAGTCATTATTTTTTCTGCCTCGTCTGTCAGCTTGTATGGCAATTTGTGACTGGTTAAATGTATTGGGATTCGTGACGTTGGATCTGCGATCCATGATTTCAACATTTTTTTTCTGCCCCTGGATCTTCGAGTTTGGACTTGTGATTTGTTTATTTCATTGTGGAATTGGACTGCCATATCAATTTTTTTTTTTTTTTTTTTTAAGCTTATCACCCCAAGCAAGGCTGGAAGCCACTAGCACGCAAGGGGTTACAGAAGGTTTGGAAGAAGAGCAGATAGGAGTGGTAAAGGAGAGGATGTGGAGAAAGATAGTGGATCGATCAAGGCAAGGGGGTTACAGAAGATTTGGAGCGAGAGCAGATAGGAATGAAAGATGAAAAGATGTGGAGAAGGGAAGTGGATAGATCAAGGCAACTGGAGATGTCGATTGACGTTACACTTAAATAGTTGGAGATTGTATTTGTCAGGGAAACAGGAATAGGGAAAGGAGTTCCACAGGCGAGATGTGCGAGACATGAAGCTATGGGAGTGGAAGAGACGTCTGCATCTAACAGTTTCAACGGTGAAGGGGTGGGAACGGGATGCCAGCCTCGTATTTGAACACATTGTTTGCAAAGGAAGAAACAAAGTTTAAAGCTTTTTTGCTACATATACTTAGACATATGTTGTTCCTAATTTTTATAAATGATCTTCGCGATTCCATCATTTCTCGACATGGTGTCTATACTGATGAAACATCCATTTACTTCTGTCTTAATGGTAAGTCTGATCAGGGTCAGTAAGGTCAAATCGGCAGCTGATTTAAAAAATGTACCCACAATCTGTTGTCAACTGGGCCAAGCAATGGCTTGTTAATTTTAACCTCCTTGCCTTCCATCAGCATGGCTGATTCTAACCTTCAGGAGAGTAACTTCTTGGGCTAATGTTTTCCACTCACAAGAAGTGGAATGACTATATTGAATCAATTGCTGCATCCATTGCTAGGATAGTTGATTCACTGTTGCGCCAGAATCCATCTTTCATGTTTACAAATCTACTATTTCTTTATTCATTCAATACTGCTGCCATATCTGGTCTTCTGTTCTTGCTGTATATCTCGAGATTCTTGACAGAATTCAAAGAAATTCCTTTATTGTAATTTATCCTCACCTAGCATTTCAGCTTCAGTCACTTTCCCATTAATATGACATAGCTTTCCTCTGTCTTTTGTACAAATACTTTCATGGAAATTGTTCTGATGAGCCATTCTCCTTAGTGCCTCAACTACATGAATTTAAGTTTGCTACTAGATTGGTAATCAGGTCTCATCATTTTACTGTTGAGCCAACTAGTTCTATTCTAATAGTTTCTTTTCTTACACTTTTCACCTGTGGAACTACCTTCCAATTTCTTGCTCCTCTGCTACTTAGAACCTTCAAAGATTTAAATGCAACATCAATTACCATCTTCTGTCTTCCTGAAACCTGCTCTTTTATTGTCCTTTCTCCTCACTAAAGTTTTCTCCTTCTCTTTCATTAAACTCCCAGTAACTCCTTGTGACCTAGTAGCATTCTTGCCTTTCTTGGGGTGAAATGATAAAACAAAAACACTGAGAAGAATGATAATCCGTCATCATACAAATTGACACATGTGATATGAACTATTTTTTTGTAAATTGTAAACTCAGAAGGATGATGACAAAAACTTCTAGAGAACATAGTGAATGAAAGCCAGAAGAAAAAACAAACTGTGGATGAAGACAGAAATAAACACCAAGACAGTTAATGATCAAATGACAAAAAATGGTTTCTGAGTTGGAGGATTTGCATATCATTCTGGTTAATAAATTAATCCTTTGAAAATAAATATTTAACACTTTTCAACCAATAGGTCATGTTCCTGCCAACAATAAAAAAAAACATGCTTTGTGATCCCTTTAAAGAGTATATAAGTAAAGTCTGTAGACAAACAAAATCAGTAAAAGTAAGGAACAGCACAGATGGCAGCAGTTCATGACGACTAGTGCAGCTTCATTCACCTATCTTCCTTACCAAGCTACATGACACTTACACTTTCCTCCTCCACTTTCTCCTTTTTTCACACCTTCATGTGAATAAATCCCATTTCTTTTCATCTTAACAAACAAGGAACTTTAATATTGTAGATGCTGAGAAACATTTATTTGTAAAAACACAAAATTAAAATATCAAATATGTTTATATTTAAAAAACCTCTCTCACCTTTTTCTTTTCTTCTGGATTGATTCAAATCTGCAGCAAAACCATAAACTTGAATATATGGTCGTTAGCAAGAAAGGCAGCCAAAGATGTGAGCTTTGAGCTGGAGACATTAGAATCAAGCAGATGTTGAAATTTAATGAGTTTAATAACGTTAGTGACAAAGAAATCTGAAGGCTCATTGGAAGTGGGAAAAGGGCTTTCCAGAATCTAAGCAAAGTATTAAGAAAATTTCATTTGAAATGATGAAGAGTGATGAACTGCTATGTCAGATCCTGTCTACCTGATAGCTGTGAATATTGGATAATTTCTTTACAATGAAGAGGACTCAAAGTGACAAATCTGATTATACAGAAGAATACTGAGAATGTCATGGACAAAACATGTGGGCAACAAGGAAATTCTAAAGAAAACAAAATGGTTATGAGAAAAACACTCAATTAAAATCAGAAAGTTGAAATTTGTGGTACATATTATGAGGAAGGAGGGCTTGGAAAGTTTAAGACTCACAGGATGTATTAAAGAAAGGAGAGGGTAGAGGAGGAAACTTAACGAGAGTGTGAATTAATAGGAGAGTAGGGACTAAGATGTCAAAGAACCAAATGTTGCTTAGAGAGAGAAGGGACATGTGGTTGTGGAGAGCCATGATTATCCATATACTTAAAGAACATGGCATATTAATGCTGATGAATGAACTTATGTGTATTGGGGGAGAGAGAGAGAGAAAAAGAAATTCTAAACAAATATTTTTTTTTTATCTTAACAGTCTAGCAAATGTTTTGGAGTTTGCATAAACATTTTTCAAAATAACATCTGGCTAAAATTAAAGCCAAACTGACAAAGACAATTTTTATTTTATTATTATCTCTCTCTCTCTCTCTCTCTCTCTCTCTCTCTCTCTAAATAAAAGTGTCAAGCACAATTATTTCCTTCAGTTTCACTCACCACCTGGCACGGTACCCGTTTGAACTGGTATACTTATTCTGTATGCTGAAAAATTCACCCTAGCATGACTAGTCCAGGTTTATTTGGTATCAAAGAGTAACTTGTAAATTAATTAATGTCCCTAACTGTTGAACCAATTAATAAACTAAAGAAAATTCACACACCGAAGATATGATATGTGCCTGCCCCCCCCCCCCAACTCTGCTATATCTCAATTTTCATAAGGTAGTATTTATATAAAATACAAATTTTATTGCAACCTAATTATGTACAATAATGGACCATATGCAATATAGATGAACGATTCAAGTAGAAAAATTAAAAATAAATACAAATTAGATACAGGTCATAGTAGTTAATTTCCCTCTCCAAGTTCTCCAACCCCTTCTACCAGGTATTGAACTCACACTGTTTGGGTCCTGTCACTGGATAGAAGGAGGCCAGGGCATACAACGGCCGAAACGTTGTAATAAATATGGCAACAAAGATGAGGACAATAGTCTGAATAATGTAAATAGTGTACATCATACCTCATCTCAGAAATATAGACAGATCAGAAAATATTAACAGAGAGATAACACAGAGTCGGCATCATAATAAAACTGCCAACCCCGTGTTATTTCCTGGTTGGCAGTAGGGCTAATGAAGGGTCTCGTGCCCCCTAACTGAATCTATGGTGTGCTCTCCGAATCTAGGATACGGGGCACCCCCACTCTACTTCATCTAAATTTTCATATGGTAGTATTTATATGAAATATAAATTTCATTGCAACCTAATTATGTACAATAATGGACCATATGCAATATAGATGAACAATTCAACTAGAACAATAAAAATTATATAAATAAATATAATGTATTTAAATACAAATTAGAGACATGTTATAATAGATCATTTGACCTTAAATAAATCAATGTTCTGTGGCAATTTTTTTTACATCAACTTGAGATTTTTCTTGTTAAAAAGTCAAATAATCTTAATGCATTCAACATTATGTATGAAAATAGTGAATTTTATAAAATGTTTTTTCAAGACTGAACATTAACAAAATGAATTCACAGATGTGAACGCAAAAGGAATGACCCCAGAACACTGTCAAAACCTATGAAATTTTTTATCTTTTAATAGTCAGTTGTGCTTAGTTTAATTTGCAATGAATATAAATATAAAAAAAAATAGAAAATGATGATTGTAGTTGGAATTTAATTTGAGAACAATATTTTACAAGTTCACATTCTCGCTATTTTTTCTATCCTAACTCCAACCTCTTTTAATTTCAAAACCGGCTCCCAAGGCCTAATTCTTATCAGAGATAAGAATATATTTTCTGGCTAACGAGAGAACTGGAAAACACAAAAGGGAATTCCACCACCATCATTCTTTCCATGGTGCCATAAAGTCTGGGAGATACCTCACAGCTTCTTCACATCAACCTGTTTTCAGTACCTTTGAAACTGGCTCCCAGGGCACTGATTCTTATCAGAGATAAGAATGTGTTTTCTGACTAATAAAGGGGCCAGGAAATTTGTACACCGATTTTGGAGGGAAAAATCCCCGATCCATCGAAGCCTACCAAAACTCCATAAATTTGGAGAATCTTGCCTATTTTGCCAGTGAGAATTCTGCCCACCGTCTGTGAGGTCGACATTAGGGAGCTCCAGTGCCTCTTTCATCAAAGAAGAACTACTAAAGGGCTGTCAAGAATGAACATCGGTCCACTATTCAAGACCAATCCAAGGCTGCATCCCTTCACCACTCCTTCTGACGAGCCCACTGGACTTCTGTCGTCGACCTAGCAACTCACTCAACTGCAGGATTCCTTTATCTGCGAACGGGTTTCCAACTCTACAAGAACTGTGAGTGTATCTATCTGAACCTTAACAATAATATCTAATCGCTTAAAGAACTCTTTAGGCGCTCAGAGTAATATTTTGAGCAATCCTTTTTTAAGTCAAGAACATTTTCTCTTTTCCCTTTCTTTCTCTCCTAATCATCCCTTTTCTTTTCCTTTACCTTTTTTTCTGTAGATATTGTAAATAAACACTTTCTTCTTTTGTTGTTACTCACCGAGCAGGAGTTTTTTCTTTATCCGTACGCGCCTAAAAGAGAGAGTTTGTCCGCTCTAATCTTGGTGTATTACTTGCATATTTTTTCTCGCAATTATTTTCAGCCCTATTTTTAACGTCAACCCTTTGATGCGGGGAAAGCCAGGACAAATTTCCTAGCATCGTGGTTTCCCTCTGTCTCTTCTACAAGTATTTTCACAGCAACTGTTCCAACGAGCTACTTTTGCTGGTTCTCGGACTGTTCGGTCCCACCCTTCCACTGTTGAAACTGTTAAATGTAACCATCTCTTTTACTGAAACAGCTTCTCTTGCACTTCCCGCCTGGGGAACTCCCTTCCTCTTGCTCGCTTCCTTGATAACTATTATCTTCAAATATTCAAGTGTAATGTCAATCGACATCTGATACCTTGATCTTGTTCCCTGTCCTTCTCTGTGTCCTTTCCTCAAACACACCTCTTTACTCTTGTTTTGTAACCCCTTGCATCCTAGTGGCACTCCTGCCTTGCTTGGAATAGATTGCTTAAAAAAAAAAAGTTGGTGAGAGTTATAAAGCATTGACAGGGTCCACCCTGTTGGCTCTGGTGGTAGTATATACCAACCTTGGGAAGGTCAAATGTTATTTTCAATAAACAGCAAATTGAAGCCCTAATCATATTTATTTATGTATAATAAGGTCCCACTTAATTTTGTATTGAAAAAGGCAGGTTTTATTTCTCATGCTTAAATGGAAGATATTCCTCTTTTCAGTTTGTGTGTTTTGTGTTTTTTTTTAATTTATTTTTTAAAGGCAATTCACCCCCAAGCAAGGCGGGAGTGCCACTAACGCACAAGGGCTTACAGAGGATTGAGAACAAGAGTAAAGAGGCGTGTTAGAGGAAAGGATACAGAAGAATGGGGAACGAGCTCAGGGTGTCAGATGTCAATTGACATTACACTTGAATATTTGAAGATTATACTCATCGGGAGAAGCAAGTAAGGGGAAGGGAGTTGCACAGCTGCAATACCCCTGCTATTCATCTCGAGGTTCTTGACAAAATCCAAAGAAGGATCTGCAATGTAATCAATCCTGACTTGGCATCTCCGCTTCCGTCACTTTCTCACCAACTGTCTTTTCTCGATGTATTTTCATGGCAACTGCTCTGATAAGCTTTTTTTTCCTGGTACCCCCAACTATGTGAATTCAAGCATGCTACTAGATTGGTATCTAGGTCCCACCCTTTTACTGTTGAAATACTTAAATGTAACTGCCACTTCTACTCCAACAGTTTCTTTTCTTGCACTTCCCACCTGTGGAACTCCCTTCCATTTACTTGCTTCCTTGATAACTACAATCTTCAAAAATTTAAATGCAATGTCAATCACCATCTTCTGTCTTCTTGAATCTCATTCATCTTTTATCATTTCCTTAACCCCCCCACCCATACCCAGACTTTTCTCTCTCTGTACCCCCCCCTATATTAGTGACATTCCCACCTTGCTTGGGGTGAAATGTCTAAATTGGCTGCTTTATCCAAAGAAGGTGAAGGAATATTGATGTCTTTTTTTTTTTTTTTTTTTTTTTTTTAAAAACATTGTCAGATGTTAGATTTCAATTGTTAAATATCTGAGCTCCTGGCTAAAGTGTCGAAAAATCTGAATATGTGATGTCAGTGAAATTAAATTGATAGATCTCAAAAGCCATTGACATTTGAGTATCGGCATGTTGATTTTATATGAAAGTAAATTGGTTTTGGAAATCTACAACTTTTACGAAGTTGTAGACACCTTTAGTTAACACTGACAGGTGTTAACACAGTATGTTACAGCGCTCTTCAATTGCGGGCACATTCAGGCACTCTCAGACAGTAAGCATGTGAAACTTGCAGGTGCATCTGGATACTTTTCATTTGAAAGAGATAAACAATGAGGGAAGCCTAGTCAAGGGATTTCAACCCTGTGACAGCATTTCACTCCTTACATCAAAAAGAAAGGTTTGGTGGATACTAACACTATTTGGTGGATACTAACACTATTTGGTGGATACTAATACCAGTGTGGATGCACAGTGGAGTAATGGATAGCAGCTCAGATTGAGGAATCGGAGTGCCGAGTTTGAATTCCAGTTAAGTTTATTGTATTCACTTAGGTGCTAATATTCTTGGGAAAGGTATTTATCCATCTCTCTCCTGCCGAGCTATAGGTCAATAGCAGGACAGACTGGGCCCTAAAGCCTTGGTTGGCAACCAGTCTAGGTGAAGGAAAACTCTGAATTCAAACCACCTGCTGCCTTGCAGGTCCTGCTTCTTTTGGCAAAGTTTGCTTCATAAACAAATCCACCTCACATGTCCCGAAGGAAGTACCTGGCCTCTCTTCTTTGAGCTGTGACAGAAAATAATGCACTTCCTTGGGCTTAGTACAATGGTACAAATGAACACAAGACTGGGACACAGCACAGCACCATGGACCTCTCTGATTTTGGACCATTTGTCCATGGGTGTATCACCTATGGCACTTTAGATGATAAATACCAGTGGCCCAGATAGTAGAAATCTTTGCATTCCTTGACCACATGTTGTATCCTGTCACTGTTAGGAGGTAGGTAAAGACTAAGTGTTTATTCCAACATTGCATCAGTGCCTCCCTCATTGCAGCAATGATTTGCAATATGTTTGTGTATGGACACTTAATGTTAATCCTACCACGTGTCACATTCTACCTCCGTGGGTTTGGGTAGGTAACAACCAAAAAGTATGCTGTGTTGAAATAACATGAGATGCTACCTGGAGAATTAGAATTTGTCTGTTAATCTTTCTATAACCCAATCCCCTGGCTGTAGCTGCCAGACATAACCTGTACTTGTGCTGGTCACCAAACACAATACACCTGTTTAGGTTTCAAATGTCATATGGAATTACACTTTGGTGAAGGTGGCTTGATATGGTGCAATCAACTCATTTTCTTCACCGGAATTTGTTGTCTAGTGGATTTTGTTTCTTGTGTACTTGCCAGGAACGACAGATCGTGGCTTTGTTCATCTCGGTGAGATCTCGATTGTACTGTGTCTCCAAAGTTAGATGATCTTGCTAAAAAAAAGATGTAAACAGAAGAAACAATGCAGTTGAAAAATTGTCAACTATTTAATTAAAGGTGAAATGTAGAAACTGTACAACAGTTACGGGGCTGTTTCGTGTCTGTTACTTTTTTTCTTCCACCCGTGAGGCACTGAGTGTCATCTGTTAAGAAATGTGGGAGTTCTAACCTCTTAGCACCGAATGACTTCTACGGTGAATTTTCTCTACAGCGTGGGGCTGTCAGTTTTCTTTGTGAGCCTTTGACTTTGAAACACATGTTCTAATGATCTCTAGGTATCTCTGGTTTCTGCACATACAGTACTTCATTTAGATAGACTTCAGTCCAGAATGGATATGATTTAGTGTCTCAAAAAAAAAAAATCTCCTTTTAAGTAACCCAGATCATCATACAATGAAGTGCTTTTCAATTTTGGCTGGGATTTCTAAGTTTCCAAAATTTCATTACTACATCCGCGTCCTGGGTAAGATGATAAACTACATCCAACAGCAAGGCCTTTGATCAGGTTTTGAGGAGTGTGGAACCACCTCTTAATTGCTTGTGTTCCCAGGTTCACCCTGACCTGGGGTGGTAGCATGTTAGGGTCCCAACTATGGACAAATAGTTAACGCCAAAACTGGGATCAAAACACTATGAAAGTGTAAAAATAAGTTTTAATACCAGAAATACTTTGTAAAAAATTATTCCCGGCAATAAATTTTTGAAAAAAATATATTACCAGAAATAAAAATCTTGACAGCATTGAATAACCCATTGAGGTTGATATGCCATAGGGCAAACCAAAACAAACCAAAGTATACATTTGTGGAAAAAAAATATTACCAGGAATAAAAATTGTCGACATTAAATAATCCATTGTGGTTGATAAGCCATAAAACAAACCAAACCAAAATTCATGAATATGCCTGATGGGTTGTAAAACAAACAGACCCTAAAGTTACTGAAAATCCTGTGAACTTTTGGCAAACTGATTAATCATGTTATACTAATTTCCTTGTGGTTTTGGAGTTGAGTCTTGGGTGTTAGTTATACTGAATCTTATTAAATTATACTTTGTTTAATTTGAGTTCAAACTCTTCCGAGGCTTTTTAAAAAATTATTTTAGGGGTTTAAAATAATATTTTAAATTGGACTTTTTCTGTATCTGTCTATATTTCTGAGATATGGTATTATGTACACTATTTACATTATTCGGACTATTGTCCTCATCTTTGTCGCCATATTTATTACGTTTCCTCAAGGATACATGGCACAGTGGATAAAGACGTTAGTTAGATCCAGTGACAGAACCCAAAGAGTGTGAGTTCAATACCCGGTTAAGGTAGTGGAGAACTTGGAGAGAGGAATTAACAGGAGATAACTGATAACTGACATCCATTAAACATGGCACGTGGAACTAGAACAGTCTACCCCAGTGAGACGAAATAAAGGGTTCAGTTTGACATTTCAACCACCTGAAGAAGGCCGGAGCGTAGAACAGCCAAAACGTAATAAATATGGCAACAAAGATGAGGACAATAGTCCGAATAATGTAAATAGTGGACTTTTTCTGTCAGATGCCTGTTTTATTAACCACTCTCATATTTTTCTTCTCCTAATCTCTCTAGTTCTTTGCTCAGAATTATTAAGTCTCTCAATACTGCCAGTCACTAACCACTTTCCATGCACTAGTCTGACTCAACCAGGGCCATTGACTTATAACATCTCTACTTACCCAGAGTTTTTCATGTCTTTTTGGATGCTTCACACATACAGGAGAATCACTTCTCTATGTCTGTCGGTATTTTTTTCCTTTTGTTAAGCTGTTTTACATTTTAATCTCCCAGTACATTTGGGTAAGAATTCATAATTCTGCATAAAAATATTATGAAAATAGAAAGTAAAAATAAATAAATGAATAAATATAAAAATAAATTAAAAAAAAGATATAAATATAAAACACTTGATGCATTATGGGTAATTGCAAAACAGAAAAACTTTGAATTATGAGCTGTAAAAAGAAAAAAATTTCTATTTTTTTAATTTTTTTTTTTTTTTACTTGCAACAGTAAAAATTATAGCCATAAAGAAAAGCTCTTTGTTACATCAGGAATAATTGTAAATAAATAAATAAAAAAGCTCATATTTATAGATGAACTGTCCTCGATGGACTCGGTCAGCCATTTTGGTTTCTTGTGCAGAAGAAGATAAGACAGCAAATAGTAATCTGCCTTGAGCAGAAAGTGAACATGTGTCCAGTGAGAAAGCTGTACGAAGAAAGAAAATAAAAATAAACTGCTATTTTCAAAACTATTTCTTTGGAAGTAAAAAAAAAAAGTTTCTAAGATGTAATCCTGGAATCTTATGTCTGGGTAAATAATTGAGATACTTCATTCACTTTTCCATTTTTCATGTGCCATGTCCCTTCAAGATGCATGTGATGATGGCTCTCCACAACTTCCTATCCTTTGTAAATCTAATGTTTGTACCCGTACTATCCCTCCCAGTCTCTGTTCTGCCATCCATATACACAAACTCATTAGTATTGTTACTCACTGTTTCCCTCTGTCTCTGTGGGTGTGCAGGTGGTATAATGGAATGCAGTTCAGAATGAGAAGTTGGAGAGCTGAGTTCAAATTCCGGTCAGGTTATTCACTTAAATGCAAATACCCTTTGGAAAGGCACAAATCCATCTCCTTCCTCCAGCTTTGTGCTAAATAGTAGGACTTTCATATGGAAAAATCATTGTTATATTAAAAGAATCGTTAAAGCAATATTCAAATGCAAAAAAGAATTACTCTTAGAATCCAAAATATGTTTTGGCTTTAAAAACGCACAACGGATTGGTAAGCCTTAAAAAAATAAACTAATCAATCCCACTGTCCCTCTTGCCTTCATGTAAGTGTCAAATTCTCCATGCCCTCTTTCCTCATTATGTGTCCTAGAAATTTCAACTGCCTCATTCTGATTCTAAGTACAAGTTTTCTATAACTTTTTCTTTGTGCTGTGTCCCTTCAGAACATGGACGATCATGACCCACCACAACTTCCTATCCTATTTTTTTACAGCTTATCAAGCCTTTGTAGGTTAATTATAGCTGAAACATTCCAGATTGTAGGAGGTTTCTTACAGTGCTGGTCCCCTAACACCAGTGATGGAATGAGAACTGGTGTTACCTGGCACCAGAAAATTGCAAAGAACTGTACCAAAAGTCACATCACTTAAGGACTTTCAACAGTTGCAAGAGCAAAAATGGATAGCACATGTAACTGGAAGAGAAAGTAATATTTATATTCAAGATGTTGACTTCTTTTTTCTTCTTTTTTACTTTCTTTCATTTTTTTACTTTCTTTCATTTTTTTACTTTCTTTCATTTTTTTACTTTCTTTCATTTTTTTACTTTCTTTCTTTTTTTTACTTTCTTTCTTTTTTTTACTTTCTTTCTTTTTTTACTTTTTTATTTTCTTTTCTTTTTTACTTTCTTTTTTTACACTTTCTTTTTTTTTACTTTCTTTTTTTACTTTCTTTTTTTTTTACTTTCTTTTTTTACTTTCTTTTTTACTTTCTTTTTTTTACTTTCTTTTTTCCTTTCTTTGTCTTTCTGTTCTTCTTTGTCTTTTACTTTTTTTTTTTTTTTAAGCATTTCACCCCAAGCAAGGTGGGAAGCCACTAGCACGCAAGGGGTTACAGAGGTTTTGGAGCAAGAGCAGATAGGAGTGATAGAGGAAAGGATGAGGAGAAGGATAGTGGATAGATCAAGGCAACTGGAAATGTCGATTGACATTACATTTGAATAGTTGGAGATTATAGCTATCAGGGAAACAGGAAAAGGGCAGGGAGTTCCACAGGTGAGAGGTGTGAGATATGAAGCAATTGGAGTAGAAGAGATGGCTACATTTAACAGTTTCAACAGTGAAAGGGTGAGAGCGGGATGCCAGCCTCATAGGACGCTTGAATTCATGAAGTCTGGGAAACAGCGAAAGCAGCTCATCGGAGCAGTTACCATGAAAGTATTTGTAAAAAAGGCAGTGGTGATGGCACACCTGTGAGAGAGCGACTGCAGACGAGATGCCAGATCAGAGCCAATTACATTGCATATTCATCTCTGGATCTTATCAAGAACCCCGAGACAAACAGAATGGGGCTCCAGACCATATATGGCAGCAATATTCGGAAATCGGGTATGCGTACACCGGAAGAGTCGAGCGTTGAATTGAATGAAAATTTCCAAGCAAAGCATTCAGCGTTGTCGGCAGAGGAGGTCAGGACCTCAAACTGGTTGAACAAAGGAGGTATAGAGGGTTTGCTATTGTTAAGTACGCTCTTGCAGAGACGCCAATAATCCTTGGAGCCAAATTTGCGAGATGCGATACGTTCATTCATTCGAG
>OZ038501.1:66047531-66055031 GCA_964036315.1 Acanthosepion esculentum
CTCTTTTTCTCTTCAAATTTTATCCTACTAATTTTGCTTCTTTTACTTACTTTTTTTTTTTTTTAGTTTTTAAATTAATTTTTTAATTCTTTCTTTCTTAACCGTTTGTTTGTTTCTTGACACTGGATTTTTTGTTTCTTTCTCGGCTTTAGAAATACCAACAGAATAGCTAGAAGCTAGTAATGTTTCATCTGTTGGAAAATGGTTCATTACCCACATGGCCACATAATCACTTTTTACCTTTGTCAGGACTGGACAGTGAGGACTGAGTAGTTTCAACAATACTCCATTCTTGGTCTTATCTGATTCTTCTAAAGATAGATTGTCAGCAGGGGTCAAGTATTTTCTGGAACAATACAAGGTACCAACCATACTTGCACCATCTTCAGTGATGTTTCAAATATACATGTTTCACTTGGGTTCTGGAGTGAACTTTAGTCCCAATAGACCAGCATATCTGAACCAGTGTGCCCTGAAAGGTAGCCATGTATCACCCTCCCACATCACACCCACAGTTAACAGAAGAGTAATATATTAATTATTTTTAGATTTAAAAAAAAAATAAAGAATATTTTTTAAAGATTAAAAACACCGAGCACATGGATTCTATGTCTAAATCAAATCTTTGTCATTTGATGTTTTAAACTGGATGTTAAATTCCTTAATTTTTTAAGGAGTAGATAATCCTAACCCCTTTTACCTTCCCCAAAGGATTTAAATCTATTATTATCGACATCTCTAAAAAAAAAAAAAATACATTTATCCTATTGAAAACTGCAGGAATAATCTTCTTTGAGGATGCGAAACCAAAATGTCATTTTTAAATTCCATGATTAATTTATCCTTATTAAATTTTAAAGTGTGCCTAAGAATTTGTTATTCAACAAGTGCACCCTGAAGTAAAAATGGATGAGAAACACTGCAATAGATATTTGAGACAAGGGGCCTCATTGAGATTAGAAGCATTCATCAAGGCTGGAACAAATTTAGGGTCTGCTTGGTGGTGATGAGCTTTGTTTTGGTGGTATTGAATGTTACAAGCTAATCCTTCCCTCATTAAGCAGTAAGAGTCAGTTGAGACCTGAGTTGCCATACTCTGGTCTTCTAGATTATTGGAGGTGGCATGAGAATGTTCTTAGGCATATCGTTAATACAAAACAGAAAGAGGGTAGGGCCCTGAGGAGAGAGCCTTGTGGAATGCCAGCATTATCACTTCTCAACTTGCACATCACACTCCCCCACCCCAGCTCTGTCTCTTGTCCACTTTTTTCCTCTCGGTCACTAGGATCCGTTGAGTAATACCGACCTTATGGATCATCCGACTTTCTTTCTCTGCTTGTTTGGGACTGGTGGGTCATCTCGATAGGCTTAATTCAGGTTTCCCAAAATCCTGTGATATTGCGATTGATGGTGAGGTCTCGTGTGAATCCTTCTATGTATGTTGTGTACCACAGACAAAATTGCATAATTCCTGCCTGTGGCCAGGGTAAACTTCTCTCTTTATGTCTAAGTGCAACTTCTGAATCAGGTTGGAATAAGAACTCTTTCAATAAAATGTGCAATACTGTTGACAACTCTAAAAACAGGTTTATTGAATCGAAGGAAAAACTGGTTGAATAACATGTCTCTGTTCTCTACTGCAGGATGTTGATTTGAGAAAATGTCACAAATGATAAAGTAATAAGCAGCCAGTCAACTCTTCCTCAATTCTTCAAAGTAATAACCAGTCTTTCGACTCTTCCTCAATTCTTCAAAGTAATAACCAGTCTTTCGACTCTTCAAAGTAATAACCAGTCTTTCGACTCTTCCTCAAAGTAATAACCAGTCTTTCGACTCTTCCTCAAAGTAATAACCAGTCTTTCGACTCTTCCTCAAAGTAATAACCAGTCTTTCGACTCTTCCTCAAAGTAATAACCAGTCTTTCGACTCTTCCTCAAAGTAATAACCAGTCTTTCGACTCTTCCTCAAAGTAATAACCAGTCTTTCGACTCTTCCTCAAAGTAATAACCAGTCTTTCGACTCTTCCTCAAAGTAATAACCAGTCTTTCGACTCTTCCTCAAAGTAATAACCAGTCTTTCGACTCTTCCTCAAAGTAATAACCAGTCTTTCGACTCTTCCTCAAAGTAATAACCAGTCTTTCGACTCTTCCTCAAAGTAATAACCAGTCTTTCGACTCTTCCTCAAAGTAATAACCAGTCTTTCGACTCTTCCTCAAAGTAATAACCAGTCTTTCGACTCTTCCTCAAAGTAATAACCAGTCTTTCGACTCTTCCTCAATTCTTCTGTCATGCATGTGTCAGTGTTTTCACTTTAGCCTAGGAATTGTGGGTGTGCTCTTTAGTGATGACTGTCTTACGAGCAATCCTGGGATGCTCTAAGCTGACTTCTGAGCTTGTTTTTGCCCTGATCTAAGCCTTCCTTATTGGCCCTGATCTCTGACGGTGAGTGTTTTCATTCCAGCTACAAGAAAAGCAACTGGAGCAAATCTCTGGCAACCTTTATTGTTGGTCCAATTTTCCATCTGCCCATTGGTCTGGGGTGGTGGGTATGCTGTCATATAAATAGATGACTCCCCCTCCAAAATTTGATATTAATATTTCTAATTTCTACGTCATATTAATCTTAGGTGACCTTGTTAAAAAAAAAATTGATACTCTTTTAATTGTTCAGAATTTTCTTAGGTAAGATATTGGTAAAGATAATTGTGTTCTTGGGTGATCAACATAAACAAATCTCAAGGCATAGCAGATGTTTCATTCTTTGTCCAAAATAATTTGTAAGAATGCACACATTCTGGCATAAGTAAACAAATTTTCAAATTTTAATTTCTAGTGAAGTAAGAAATTCAAACACATTAACCATGTTTTCTTCTTATCGGTGGGAAATGGATGGGGTTGGGAAGCCTGGTTTGTGCATTTTTACAAAATCTTATCTAGTTCACTCTGAGTTTGATTTTCGTTGGAACTGTTCTAAAATTCATTTCATTATTTTAAAACAAATTTTAATGAATTTTGTTTTTATTTTATTTTCAACCATTCAGCTCTTGAGAATTTTACTAATTATTATCCAATCGGGAGTTCCTTCAAATCACCATCCTGTAATTTCATGCAATTAAACATTTAAACAGGGTCAGTGCCCTGTTACAAGATGATTGGCCATTAGTAACAATGTTCATACACCTAACTGATAGGAATCTCTTCTGGAGATTCTATAGCTGGTGAGTTTGTCAAAGGCTGTTGAGATTATCTGTAGGCGATTGCTCTTGAGATGTGTTTCATATCAAAATGTTTCATATCAAATGTTTCATTGCTTCTGTGTATGATGGTAATTAAGACATCAGCAATTGATCTGGAGGAGTGAAAACATGGGAGATTTTTTTTCTGTTGAAGTGATAGTTTCAAAAAGGTTGCTGATGACACTACAGGGAAATGTTGTGATGGGGACAGCAGTAAACCTGCATCCTTCAGGGCATACAGCTGGCATCTTTCATGGGCTTGGAAAACATTTCTCTTTCAGGCAGCAGATTAAACAGCTTTGACAAAATTGTAGATATCTCTGGGCTAAGGTTCTTAAGAACGATGACAGGCATTTTTTTTATGGATCAGTAGCTTTCATAAAGTCAATGATTTTGATAAGTGTGGAAGCTTGTGCTCTGTGGGGAGGGGTGGAGAATTCAGGTAGATGGCCCTTGTTTTCTAACATGGATTTAAAAGGAAAGTTTGTTGCAAAGAGCTTACCTTATCTGACAAGGATGAGCTAATCTGAGATCATTTATAATAGAAGGCCTTGATGGGTTTACCTCTATTGAAAATTATGTTTGTTATTTTCCAGAACACACAGCATCTAAGTATTTTGTGTTCAACTTTGGCTCGGATTACCTGTGCATAATTGCTCTTTTCATTTTCTAGGACACTCTGGTTGCAAGCAGTTGTGAATGAAGCAAAATTTCAGCTCCCCTGTTTCCTCTGATAGTTTTTTTGTTTTGTATTTTAATCCTTTCTTTCAGGTTAAAAAATCTTGTTTTTTTTTTTGTCAGTAGGGCCAAAGATTAGTATTGGAAATTTTAATGTCTTTTTTGGTGTCAAAAACATATTGTTTTTGAAATTCTTGCAAAAATTGAATAATTGTCGGATTTTAATGAAATTTTCAGTATTTTTCTATAAAGGAATTTGATTATTTAAAGTTTTTTTTTTCCGAAAATCTTAGTAATATTTTTTTTATATCTGTTAGCCCCCACTTAGTTAATTTTATGAAATTTCAAAAAATTAAAATAATATATATTAAGGACATCATATTTTGATGAATAATGAATTTTTACTAGAATTGTATTCATTTAAAAAAAAATTTAAATAGAAAAATTTAGTAAGTTTTAATTCTTAAAATTCTGTATTAATTTCAGCCTTTTCGATTATAATATTATTAAGCGAAAACTATATTTACTAATCATAAATGTAAAAATTTATTATTGCAAAAATCATCAATCACCAATATTTTTAAGAGTTTTTTTTTTTTTCGCATGTGTATAAACATTCCAATTTTTGTAATTACAACCATACATAACATTATCAGAAAATAAGTGCAATAACTATAGTAAATTTAAAGCCAACTTTTCCAAAATTCAATAAAACATTAGATTATGGAGTATATTTTCCCAAATTTGTAAAATTACTGAATATTAAAAATCATATAAAAATGATGCTCCTGTCATTTTCTACATTTTTGTTTTACAGATAAAGTCTCCATAGAACATTAGATTCAACATCAGTTGTCAATACAGCCATTATTGGATTAAGTTGTCAATACAGCCATTATTGGATTAAAAAATGCATTTCTACAATATTTAACTTAAAGTAAATAATATCTGTTTCAAATCAGATTAATTATACTTTAAAACAGCTAATATTTCTCAGATAAAGCTTCAGAAAAGTATGTTTTATTCTTGGAATGTGTGACGTCACAAATTTGTTGTTGCTTTGAAATTTTTCATGCAACAAAAACAGACAATCATTATTGTTTCGTCCGTGTTTTGTTGGATATATTGAAATGTAATTGTCATCTTTGATAATGGCTTATGTAAGCCAAAAGCTTAGATTGGATTTAAACATGTATCAATATGGTGTTTTCCTTTCGTCTTTCAATGATAATGTTATTAAGCTTATCAGACAATATGAAAGGAACTTACTTAAAATAAATAGACAAAACTTGTCTATCTTATTTAATGAAACATGCATTAATGAGATATATATATATATATATATATATATATATATATATATATATATATATATATATACATTTCTGTTTATATGTTATTTTTTTTATAGATGCACTTATTTAAGTAAATTCTCAGGTCTTTGATTAAACAGTATAAATTACATTTACCTGCCTGAATGTTTGAGAAATTTAAAAGAAAATATGAGTTCTCTGGCAGGAATCGAACCTGCATCCTATGAGGAAACCCCATTAAGCCTGGCGTGCTATAACTGTTCAGCCACAGAGAACTTCCAGTTAATCAAAGCTCAAATTAATGCTTTTAAACACACACTTTCACTGACCTAATTTATACTGTTTAATTAAAGAAAAGACCATTTACTTCAATAAGTGTATCGATAAAAAAAATTATGCATAAACAGAAAATATATTAAATATCTATTGGATTTCATCCATTTCCTATGAGATATATATATATATATATATATATTTGTGTATTTAGGCAGCAATCCTTCTTTCATGCACATTTCATTAAAAACGACTGACAAGGTGCTTTTATTTGTTTTTTTATATAATTTCTCGTGCGATCTAATAAAGTTTTTCTTTTCAGAGGATAAATTATATAAAAACTGTCCAAATAATAATATTAACTTTGAACATGGACATAATATCTTGACCGTGTTTTGAAACAAAAAAAATGAATCACTTTATAAAACATACATATAACAAACTATTTCTAATTCTAACAGTTGAAATATAATCCTTGAAAATGGCTAAATGTATAGCCGAAAGCGCTCGGATAAAAAGAACATTCGGACATTCGAAGTTTTTATATAATTTATCCTCTGAAAAGAAAAACTTTATTAGATCGCATGAGAAATTATATAAAAAACTAAATAAAAGCACCTTCTCAGTCATTTTTAATGAAACGTGCATATATATATATATATATATATATATAAAAAAGAAAGAACAGTAAGATATATAATCCGGTGTTTTATTTTTACAAAATAGTGCTCAATGTAAATTTACAGAGCATTAATATTATAAATTAACTGATTTAAAATTATTTTTTTTCACTACACAGTAATAACCATGTTTCGAAAATGGAAGCTAAAAACTTCAAATTTAATTTTGTAATTAAATTAAAAACATTAGTTCCATTTCATCCTCAAGCGAATTTTGGACTCCAAAATTCACTTGAGGATGAAATTATGGCCTGGATCAAAGTTGTATTCTTTGACTTCAACATTTAATTTAAGTAGTTTTAGTTATTTTCAATATTTTTTTTTTTTTTGAACCGTTATAAAATATGCACCTCCAGAACTTTGTCTTAATTTTTCAAATTGTCTGTGGTAAATTTACTATTCATAACAAAATTAAACCCACTGTTCAGCAAATGTCTGCAAACATCAATTAAGCCATTGCAGGTATGTTCAGTGACTAAGCTAGTAGCTCTTGTTAATGACTTCATATTTTTCCTTGCTTTTCTTCCATTATTTTTTGTCATTTTCCCAAAATTAGAAAGAAATAACAGATGTTCATCATCTAAATCTGATATCACCTTTTTGAGTGGATCATTTTTCTTAGTGTCACCGTATATTTATTTGACACAGAGAATTCTCAAAAATGTTAAGACTTTTTCAATGAAATTAACAGTTTCTGTAGTATCCTTCCCATTTAATAATGGGTGTGTTTTAATGGCAGCTACAGTTTAATTGCAAAAAATCTCTTAAACAGTGGGGAACATATTGTCGCTCAACAGGTTTTGATAAACTGCTACATTAGTTTCAACACCTTAACAAATTGAGTTTTTTCACATTCAAAAAGACATTTTATAATTTCCCGTTTTGTTCTCATTTTTTTCCCTTCAAAATAAAACAGTAATTCAGAAGCAGATTCAGTAATCCAATTATTCCAAATATTTTTAAAAAGGTGGATATAATAAAAAGTACAAGCCATTTTTAGTTATCCAAGGTTTATTAAAAAGTATCAAATTGTTTGAAAAAAGATTGATGGGTCCTGTTGTTGTCACATGCAATTGCAATTACCTGACCATTGTTTAATTGCATCAACAATATATAAAATCTTATATGAAAAAGTTGCATCTAATTTTGCAACTGGAATCATATTAAGTAAAATTTTTGACCCACCATTTAAACATTGATGCCCAATACTGTTTTTTGGCAATCCCTCAGAATTTTCAGCCAAATCAAATAAATTTCCTCCATGATATTGTAGAGCAACTTTGGCATACATGTCATCAACTTAAAGAATACGGTTTTTCT
>OZ038501.1:66060031-66062531 GCA_964036315.1 Acanthosepion esculentum
TAAAATGATGTTTTTTAATAGATTTGCATTGTTTGCACCAACAGCAGGCATCATGCAGTCATATGCCGCAGTAAGCTGCAGATTTTTCTGCATTAGCTTGGAAATAGCAACTGCATCTTATTGAACTTTTGTGGCATTATTATTATAATGAATGCAGTCAGCGGAAATAAAAGTGATCTCGACTGACATGGGTGCAATAAACTAGACAGGAGAAAAGCAAGTTTCATTGTGACATTTTGAATGACATTATTACAGGTAATAATGAAATTCAGACTTAGTTTTAAAAATATGAAGATGAGGAATTCTTTTAAAATTGTTTACAGATTTTGAGATTTTTAATTATTAAATTGTATTTTGAAATAAAACCGACTTTATTTGTTAACGCTTCCCTTTGTATGTTTTGGCACAGCCCATTTGGCATGGCCGATTCGGCATTAGAAAAATAATTGGACTATTCGGTACAGCCATTTAGGCATCAGACTGTGTTGACATCACTGTCTTTGACTGGAGGGGAAAAAAAGGATAAAAGCAATGAAAGCCCCCAACTTTCAATATGACTTTTTATTAATTTAGAGAATTAAGGATCCTATTAAAACACAAATGAAATAATGTAAATTAAAAACCTTATCATATCACTTTTCCATCCTTCATATGTAATCTCACTATATATTGATCTTTTTGTTCACATTGCCAAAACTTTAATTCAAGATACCTTTTGATGTGTCAAAAATAAAAAGGTATCCATTGTGTATCACTTCGTTTCTTCCGTGTTTTGATAAAATATTTGCTTCCATTTTGGAATAAAAGGGCTTTGACAACTGAAAAATATGAAGCAGCACTGAAGGAAATATAATATAAAAATGCCTCCAACTACTCTTTTTCTTGAATTTAAAAATGCTTCCAATTGCTTCTTAAATATAAAAATGCCTCCAAACTATTCTTCTTAAATTGGACTATTCGAGCATATAAGAACGAAGTACTAATTTGACTACTAAATGAGAGAGAGAGAGAAAAAAAAAGTAATCTGATACCTAATCATCCCTATGCCCCCAAATTCCGATATTGAATTGGCTACACCGGAACGTCCCATTGTCCTTATATCTTTATGAGACTTATGTTGATGAATTTTGTTCACCCAATGCAAGGCAGTAAAGCCACTAAGACACAAGGTGTTATTGGGTGTGGAAGAATTAGAAACAAGCATTAATAATGAGTGGAAAGAGAAAAGAATAATCAAGATGACTGTAGATAGTGATTGACATTGCATTTAAATTGTTGCAGAGTAAAATTGGCCAGAAAGCATGGAACTGAAAGGGAGTTCCACAGGCGAGAAGTGCGAGAAAAGAAACCGTTAGCTTGTAACTTACGGTTACATCTAGCCCGCTTAAATTGATGAAATCTTGATGCCAGAATAGTACTGCCCTTAAATTCATAAAATCTAAGTACCATAGTGAAGAGCTCATCCACACAATTACCATGAAAGTACTTAAAGAAAAGCAAAGAGAGGCAACCTTATGGAAGTGGTGGGAAAATGGCTGAAGCTGAGCTACCAGATTAAAACCAATAATATTGCTGATTCTACTTTGGACTTTATCAAGGAGTTCTAGGTAAATAGCATCAGCCATATGTGGCAGCAATATTGTAAGCAAAGGGCGAATGGTAGACTTACAGATAGGTAATAGTGATTCTGGAGAGAAAATTTGTTTCCCCGCATAATATATATATATATATATATATATTATATAGTGTATTATATATATATATATATATTATATAGTGTATTATATATATATATATATTATATAGTGTATTATATATATATATATATATATTATATAGTGTATTATATATATATATATATATATTATATAGTGTATTATATATATATATATATATATTATATAGTGTATTATATATATATATATATATATTATATAGTGTATTATATATATATATATATATATTATATAGTGTATTATATATATATATATATATATTATATAGTGTATTATATATATATATATATATATTATATAGTGTATTATATATATATATATATATATATTATATAGTGTATTATATATATATATATATATATATTATATAGTGTATTATATATATATATATATTATATAGTGTATTATATATATATATATATTATATAGTGTATTATATATATATATTATATAGTGTATTATATATATATATATATATTATATAGTGTATTATATATATATATTATATAGTGTATTATATATATATATATATATTATATAGTGTATTATATATATATATATATATTATATAGTGTATTATATATATATATATATATATTATATAGTGTATTATATATATATATATTATATAGTGTATTATATATATATATAATGTAGTGTATAATATATATATATATTATAGTGTATAATATATATATATATATATATTATAGTGTATAATATATATATATATATTATAGTGTATAATATATATATATATATTA
>OZ038501.1:66070031-66132531 GCA_964036315.1 Acanthosepion esculentum
GCCCGGTTTATCTCAGATTGCCTTGGATTGGAACCAAATGTGAAAGTGTAGTTAGAAAAATTTCATCAAGTGTTTGTTGCTGTTTTTTCTCTGTTGAGGTTCGGATAGTTTTTCAAACCCGGCCCATGATTCGTACAGTGTGTAAAGATGTTCTCCCTCATCAAATTAATTCTGTAATTTATAAATACAGTTGTAGTTGTGGGGCTGACTACATAGGGAGGACGACACAACACCTAGACACGAGAATTAAACGGCACGTTCCTACCAAAATCAGGAACCCCACCTTGCCATTGAATGGACTCGTCCCAAACACCTACGGTTCCGCCATATGCGAGCACCTATTAAAGAGTAGATTGTGTGCAGCTAATTTTAATGTTGACCGGTTCACTGTGTTGTCCCGGTCACACTCTTTATTTCACCTTAAGGTCGTGGCGGCACTTTACATCGGGTCCCGTAAGCCTTCCTTGTGCAAACAGCGTGAGTGTTTGTTGGGACTCGCTGTCATTTGTCTCTAGCTCCTTTTGCTCATAATTTTTTTTTTTCTCCTCCTCCACATTTCTTTTTCATTGTACATTATCTGTGTTTTTTAATTTAAATTAAATCTCCCGTTGGAAGCCTGAAGAGCGATGGCAAAACTGGTTGCTTCGCCCGTTTTTAATATATCTAGTAATATCAAGCTTCACACTTTTATTGTTGTGATATATATAGGAAAGAGGTTATAGTTGTTCCAGTGAGAGAAAAGTGTATATATTAAAAAAGAAAAGAGAAACCTCAAATGTTTTTGGTTGTAATGTGGATTTTTTTTAAAAAATATATTATGCTTTATTCCCCATAATTTTGCAAAATTATGGAAAATAAAGCATAATATATTTTTTTTAAAAATCCACATTAAAACCAAAAATATTTGCAGTTTCTCTTTTCTTTTATTTATATATATATTATATATATATATATATAAATATAAAAGTGAACATAGAAGTGAACACTTAGAGGCTACAGTCAATATTATTTGCTTTACTCTGTATTGAGCACTCTTTTAAGAATAGTGTTTTTGGTTATTGGAATTTTATTCCATCTGTACCAACCCTGTACTTATGTGAGTCTCTCTTTAGTTATGTTTGGTGGTAGTGGGATGAAAAATTCTCCTCAGTGTCCATTTCAGGATGTCATTCATACGTACACAGACAGATATACATACATGCAGGTGTATGTATTATAGTTCACACAAACATATATATATATATATATATATGAATGTCAACATCATGATAATGTCATTGTTCTTAAAAATAAATCGGTGTGTCTGACGATCGCAAGGGCATGAAACTCGGTCACAAACTCATATCAGTACAACTAAGTATGCTAGCTCTATCACCGATATTGAGCACTTCCTAATAAGTACTGCACATATATAAATAATATATATATAAATTACACACACACACACACACACACACACTCTCTCTCTCTCTCTCTCTCTCTCTATATATATATATATATATATATATATATATATATATATATATATATAGTGCTGTTTGATAAAAGTGACTCACCTGATTTTTTTTACTTAAAATTTTTTTCGCCTATTGTTTTTGGGGTCAAACTAATTTTTAATCTTACTAATATAAAATCCCCTTACCGACCACCTAGTAAAAAAGTTTACTCACCATAAGGTATTCTATTGATAATTATAATTTTGGATATAAATGAGATTTAGGGAAAAACTCTGTACAAAAAAGTGACTAACTTATTTCCTGCAACTAGTAATCAATAGAAACATGACCGAACAGCTTTAAATAAAGAATAATAGAGGTATAATTTATTTATAATAGGTAATATAGTTCGAATTATTTAATAATCTATGGGTCCTCCTTTATTTTGAATAACCTTTTCAACCCTTTTTGGCATTGACTTGATTAGGTTCTGGCAAATCTCATCTCCAAGCATTGAATTCCATTCAGATATGAAATTCACAATCAAATCCTCTTTGTTGCTCAACTGCTTTTTCGAGAGCCTGTACATTATAATGCTCCATAAGTTTTCTATGGTTGAGGTCAGGAGATTGGGGTGGCCATGTCATAGCACTCACCTGCTTCTCATCAAAGTATTCCTTCTTCAATTTTGATTTGTGACAGGGAGCATTATCCTGCATAAAAATGAGCTTGGTGGGGTCAATTTTCACCCTTTCAGCAGAAGGGAGCAGACAAGACTCTAAAATTGTCTTGTACTGCTCGCTCCTGAGGGTCTTTTCAATAGGTTTTAAGAAACCAGTTCCATGAAAAGAAAAGCATCTCCAGAACATTATACTGAACGGATGCTTGACAGTACTTACTGCTAAATTCAAGGAGCTTTCAAAGCTTCTTCTTCAGATTTTAGATCGCTTATCCTTTGAATTTAGCTCAACTTTCATTTCATTGGAGAAGAGAACATTAGTAAAAAAATATCAGGTGAGTCACTTTTATCGAACAGCTCTGTGTATGTATGTATGTATGTATGTATGTATATATATATATATATATATATATATATATATATATATATATACTGCAGACTTAAAAACAAATATGAAATATACAATGCAACATACTTTAGACTAAACAAATAAGATGGCCAACCCTCACCCAAAAATATGAACAAAAAAATCTAAAACTAATTAAGAAATCCTGAATGGACGCACAAAGACAACTAAATATAATAATAATAAAAAACAATTAAGTAATCAATGATAAATACTGAGTAAAAAGTTAATAAACAGTACTATTCAATAGCTACAAATAACTGCATTCAGATTCACAATTATTTCTAGTAAACGCCCTCTAGAATAACTTGAAATATAAATATTACCATTGACCCAATAGCTACTAATTAGAAAATCATGTAGTACTTCAACGTGATGTAATGGCTAGCAATCATGTCTTGCTAGATCAATTACACCTGAATAGTGACTTCAGCCTCACTGGGTGCCCCATACTTTCGGCCTTATGATATTCCTTAGCTACACTTAGAAAATCACCATAAAATCTTTGAGCTTTATTTGTAAAGGTAAGTTTTTTATTAATTATTAAAAGACAACTTTCCCATGTAGGCTACATTTAAATTTAAATATTGAAGGCTTGTTATGAATCTCACCAAAATTCTATTTATGATTTTTTCTACCTGAAGGATGGCACTGCATGGACAAATGGAAATGTTACCAGTTTCCTTATAAGGAAACTTTCAGCATTCAGTGACTGAACTGTGAGTGCTACTGTCGATAGAAATTAATAAAATCTTTCTACTAAAACAATTTTTCAGGAAAATAAGTTTCTAATAAGTCCACTAAATGATATTGCTCTTTCCATTACTGATGGAGGTTTCCTTGCTAACTTTTGGTTTGAATTAGTGTGAAATGTCAACATTTTGATAATGTCATTGTTTTTTCTTCAAGTATCATATTCTATCCTTTTTAGTTGTTGCCATTATTACTCAAGTGATGTATTTTTTGTGATTTGCAATTCCATAGTGCCAGTCCATGAAGTTTAAAGAACGTTCCTATCTAAAATCTATGGATTTCATTCACTCTGATCCATTTTTAATCATTGATCCGAGAAGCCATTATTACTCAAGTGATGTATTTTTTGTGATTTGCAATTCTGTAGTGCCAGTCCATGAAGTTTAAAGAACATTCCTATCTAAAATCTATGGATTTCATTCACTCTGATCCATTTTTAATCATTGATCTGAGAAGCCATTATTACTCAAGTGATGTATTTTTTGTGATTTGCAATTCTGTAGTGCCACTCCATGAAGTTTAAAGAACATTCCTATCTAAAATCTATGGATTTCATTCACTCTGATCCATTTTGAATCATTGATCCGAGAAGCCATTATTACTCAAGTGATGTATTTTTTGTGATTTGCAATTCTGTAGTGCCAGTCCATGAAGTTTAAAGAACATTCCTATCTAAAATCTATGGATTTCATTCACTCTGATCCATTTTTAATCATTGATCCGAGAAGCCATTATTACTCAAGTGATGTATTTTTTGTGATTTGCAATTCTGTAGTGCCAGTCCATGAAGTTTAAAGAACATTCCTATCTAAAATCTATGGATTTCATTCACTCTGATCCATTTTTAATCATTGATCTGAGAAGCCATTATTACTCAAGTGATGTATTTTTTGTGATTTGCAATTCTGTAGTGCCAGTCCATGAAGTTTAAAGAACATTCCTATCTAAAATCTATGGATTTCATTCACTCTGATCCATTTTTAATCATTGATCCGAGAAGCCATTATTACTCAAGTGATGTATTTTTTGTGATTTGCAATTCTGTAGTGCCAGTCCATGAAGTTTAAAGAACATTCCTATCTAAAATCTATGGATTTCATTCACTCTGATCCATTTTTAATCATTGATCTGAGAAGCCATTATTACTCAAGTGATGTATTTTTTGTGATTTGCAATTCTGTAGTGCCAGTCCATGAAGTTTAAAGAACATTCCTATCTAAAATCTATGGATTTCATTCACTCTGATCCATTTTTAATCATTGATCCGAGAAGCCATTATTACTCAAGTGATGTATTTTTTGTGATTTGCAATTCTGTAGTGCCAGTCCATGAAGTTTAAAGAACATTCCTATCTAAAATCTATGGATTTCATTCACTCTGATCCATTTTTAATCATTGATCTGAGAAGCCATTATTACTCAAGTGATGTATTTTTTGTGATTTGCAATTCTGTAGTGCCAGTCCATGAAGTTTAAAGAACGTTCCTATCTAAAATCTATGGATTTCATTCACTCTGATCCATTTTTAATCATTGATCTGAGAAGCCATTATTACTCAAGTGATGTATTTTTTGTGATTTGCAATTCTGTAGTGCCAGTCCATGAAGTTTAAAGAACGTTCCTATCTAAAATCTATGGATTTCATTCACTCTGATCCATTTTTAATCATTGATCCGAGAAGCCATTATTACTCAAGTGATGTATTTTTTGTGATTTGCAATTCTGTAGTGCCAGTCCATGAAGTTTAAAGAACGTTCCTATCTAAAATCTATGGATTTCATTCACTCTGATCCATTTTTAATCATTGATCTGAGAAGCCATTATTACTCAAGTGATGTATTTTTGTGATTTGCAATTCTGTAGTGCCAGTCCATGAAGTTTAAAGAACGTTCCTATCTAAAATCTATGGATTTCATTCACTCTGATCCATTTTTAATCATTGATCCGAGAAGCCATTATTACTCAAGTGATGTATTTTTTGTGATTTGCAATTCTGTAGTGCCAGTCCATGAAGTTTAAAGAACGTTCCTATCTAAAATCTATGGATTTCATTCACTCTGATCCATTTTTAATCATTGATCTGAGAAGCCATTATTACTCAAGTGATGTATTTTTTGTGATTTGCAATTCTGTAGTGCCAGTCCATGAAGTTTAAAGAACGTTCCTATCTAAAATCTATGGATTTCATTCACTCTGATCCATTTTTAATCATTGATCCGAGAAGCCATTATTACTCAAGTGATGTATTTTTTGTGATTTGCAATTCTGTAGTGCCAGTCCATGAAGTTTAAAGAACGTTCCTATCTAAAATCTATGGATTTCATTCACTCTGATCCATTTTTAATCATTGATCCGAGAAGCCATTATTACTCAAGTGATGTATTTTTTGTGATTTGCAATTCTGTAGTGCCAGTCCATGAAGTTTAAAGAACGTTCCTATCTAAAATCTATGGATTTCATTCACTCTGATCCATTTTTAATCATTGATCCGAGAAGCCATTATTACTCAAGTGATGTATTTTTTGTGATTTGCAATTCTGTAGTGCCAGTCCATGAAGTTTAAAGAACGTTCCTATCTAAAATCTATGGATTTCATTCACTCTGATCCATTTTTAATCATTGATCTGAGAAGCCATTATTACTCAAGTGATGTATTTTTTGTGATTTGCAATTCTGTAGTGCCAGTCCATGAAGTTTAAAGAACATTCCTATCTAAAATCTATGGATTTCATTCACTCTGATCCATTTTTAATCATTGATCCGAGAAGCCATTATTACTCAAGTGATGTATTTTTTGTGATTTGCAATTCTGTAGTGCCAGTCCATGAAGTTTAAAGAACGTTCCTATCTAAAATCTATGGATTTCATTCACTCTGATCCATTTTTAATCATTGATCCGAGAAGCCATTATTACTCAAGTGATGTATTTTTTGTGATTTGCAATTCTGTAGTGCCAGTCCATGAAGTTTAAAGAACGTTCCTATCTAAAATCTATGGATTTCATTCACTCTGATCCATTTTTAATCATTGATCTGAGAAGCCATTATTACTCAAGTGATGTATTTTTTGTGATTTGCAATTCTGTAGTGCCAGTCCATGAAGTTTAAAGAACGTTCCTATCTAAAATCTATGGATTTCATTCACTCTGATCCATTTTTAATCATTGATCCGAGAAGCCATTATTACTCAAGTGATGTATTTTTTGTGATTTGCAATTCTGTAGTGCCAGTCCATGAAGTTTAAAGAACGTTCCTATCTAAAATCTATGGATTTCATTCACTCTGATCCATTTTTAATCATTGATCTGAGAAGCCATTATTACTCAAGTGATGTATTTTTTGTGATTTGCAATTCTGTAGTGCCAGTCCATGAAGTTTAAAGAACGTTCCTATCTAAAATCTATGGATTTCATTCACTCTGATCCATTTTTAATCATTGATCCGAGAAGCCATTATTACTCAAGTGATGTATTTTTTGTGATTTGCAATTCTGTAGTGCCAGTCCATGAAGTTTAAAGAACGTTCCTATCTAAAATCTATGGATTTCATTCACTCTGATCCATTTTTAATCATTGATCCGAGAAGCCATTATTACTCAAGTGATGTATTTTTTGTGATTTGCAATTCTGTAGTGCCAGTCCATGAAGTTTAAAGAACGTTCCTATCTAAAATCTATGGATTTCATTCACTCTGATCCATTTTTAATCATTGATCCGAGAAGCCATTATTACTCAAGTGATGTATTTTTTGTGATTTGCAATTCTGTAGTGCCAGTCCATGAAGTTTAAAGAACATTCCTATCTAAAATCTATGGATTTCATTCACTCTGATCCATTTTTAATCATTGATCTGAGAAGCCATTATTACTCAAGTGATGTATTTTTTGTGATTTGCAATTCTGTAGTGCCAGTCCATGAAGTTTAAAGAACATTCCTATCTAAAATCTATGGATTTCATTCACTCTGATCCATTTTTAATCATTGATCTGAGAAGCCATTATTACTCAAGTGATGTATTTTTTGTGATTTGCAATTCTGTAGTGCCAGTCCATGAAGTTTAAAGAACGTTCCTATCTAAAATCTATGGATTTCATTCACTCTGATCCATTTTTAATCATTGATCTGAGAAGCCATTATTACTCAAGTGATGTATTTTTGTGATTTGCAATTCCGTAGTGCCAGTCCATGAATTTTAAAGAACGTTCCTATCTAAAATCTATGGATTTCATTCACTCTGATCCATTTTTAATCATTGATCCGAGAAGTAATTGTATACAGTTGACAGTTTAAACATTTCTGAATGAGTTGGGTGCCTGCATGACGTCTATATTAATGTCTTAATCTGAGAAGTATTTAAGAACGTTAAAAGTTTTTAGTTTTCTTAGTTCCACCAGTTCTAACCTTCATGGCTAAGACACACCATGCCACGTCCATTGTAGCAAATCACCCTCATTCCCTCCGTATTCCATGGGTGAGATGTAAGTTTCACTCAAGCAGAACCGACTCCCAAGTGGTTGCTTCCCCAATCACTACAATCTTATCCTGTTCAAGTTTAGGGTTAATCATTATATCCCCCATATATCTATGTAAATTGTGCCTCTTATTCTGTACCCCTCTACCTCAAATGGCTCTCAGACTTTATACATCATTGTAAAAGAAAACAAATGACTCTATAGATCATAAAGATATCTGTCTATATTTCTGAGATGAAGTATTATGTACACAATTTACATTATTCGGACTATTGTCTTCATCTTTGTTGCCATATTTATTACAACGTTTCGGCTTTTCAATATCTGTCTATATTTCTGAGATGAGGTATTATGTACACAATTTACATTATTCGGACTATTGTCTTCATCTTTATCGCCATATTTATTACAATGTTTCGGCCTTTCAGTATCTGTCTATATTTTTGAGATGAGGTATTATGTACACAATTTACATTATTCGGACTATTGTCTTCATCTTTGTCGCCATATTTATTACAACGTTTCGACCGTTGTACGCTCTGGCACAAAACAATTAAACCAACTTTCCTAGCAGTAAATATAGCAGGTTATTTAATCTAATCACTCCACTTCCTGTCAGTGGGCAATGTGGGCCCAAGATGGCACACAGTGTTGCTCTCCTGAAGTTTAACATCAGCCATGTTGATGGCAGGCAGAAAAGGTTCTCTGTGGTGATTGAATAAAAGCAGTTTTGTTTTGGAGGCATAGAAATTCACAAACCATTTGTTTGAACATTATTTGGACTATTGGCCTCATCTTTGTCGCCATATTTATTACAACGTTTCGGCCGTTGTACGCTCCGGCCTTCTTCAGGGGGTTGTAATGTCAAACTGAACCCTTTATTTCGCTTACTGGGGTAGACTGTTCTAGTTCCACATGCCATGTTTAATGGATGTCAGTTATCTAACTTTATCCACTGTGCCATGTGTCCTCAACATGAAAAAAAAATGACCTCAAAAACCACCTGAAGAAGGCTGGAGTGTACAACAGCCGAAATGTTTTAATAAATATGGCGACAAAGATGAGGACAATAGTTCGAATAATGTAAATAGAAAAAAAAACTTAACAACCCCAATCTTCATAATCTGATTTTTAGTAAAAAAAATAACTTCTTTTTTTTTTTCAATGTTAAGCAATAAGAAAAAGACATTGTTCAGACAATATTAACATCGTTCCCCGCCTCTCCCTGTGTTAAGCAATAAGAGAAAGACCTATAAGCAATATTCAGACAATATTAACTTCTTCACAACCCAAGCTTAAGCAATAAGAAAAAGACAATGTTCGGACAATATTAATACAATAAATAAATTCTAATCTGTGAGCAGAGATAGATAAAACAGAAAGAAATAAACTGATATGAATAACGCTTCTTGCTTTGTTAATTATATATGCAACACTGTTTCCTGGAATTAAATGTTTCCCCAGGAAACATCTAGGAGTATAGGTTTATCTCTTGTTTCCTGTTTATGATTGGGTTTCCGTTTCCTTCTAAAGTCTACTTCAACTCTCTCTTTCTAATGTTTTTGCCTAAACTCTGAACTTTTATTTACTATTCTTTTATTTTTTCTTAATAGTAATAGATAAGTTCAACTAGAAGTGATTCACACTGCTCCCTGGTCTTTTGAACAGGAGTAGAGGTTTATCCCTTGTTTTCCTGTTTTAGATTGTGTTTCTGGTTCCTTCTAAAATCTACTTCAACTCTATATTTCTAATCTCTCTGCCTAAAACTCTGAAATTTTGATTTACTATTCCTTTACATCTTTTTTCCCTCCCCACTTTTTTAAATAGGAGTAGAGGTTTTTCCCTTGTTACCTGTTTAGGATTGGGTTTCCAGTCCCTTCTAAAATGTTTTCCTTTTCCTTCATTCCCAGTAAACCCTTGCATTTTAGTGGCATTATTGCCTTGTTTGGGGTAAACATCTGAGATGACCGTTTTTTTTAAAAGCTTTTCTTGCAGTTTTGATCTAATTTCTTTATTTCTTTTTATTTCTTTTCTTTTTTCTTTTTCTTCTTTTTTTCTTTTTCTTCTTTTCCTTCTTTTTTCTTTTTCTTCTTTTCCTTTCTTTTTCTTTTCCTTCTTTCTTTTTCTTTTCTTTCTTTTTCTTTTCTTTCTTTTTCTTTTCCTTCTTTTTCTTTTCCTTCTTTCTTTTTCTTTTCCTTCTTTTTCTTTTCCTTCTTTCTTTTTCTTTTCCTTCTTTCTTTTTCTTTTCCTTCTTTCTTTTTCTTTTCCTTCTTTCTTTTTCTTTTCCTTTTTTCTTTTTCCTTTTATCTTTTTCTCTTCTTTTCTTTTTCCTTTTTCTTTTTCCTCTTCTTTTTTTTTTTTTCTTTTTCAGCTAATATCCGATACTGACAAAGGAGAAAATTGCACAATATTAACTGCTTTTCACCAGATAAAATAATTTGGTAACAACAAAAGCAACAGTGAATTCAATAATCTATCAATGCTAATCATTCGTCTCAAAATTATAGACACTTAGATGACTGGATATGAGTGTAGGATGTCAATGTAGAAAGTGGACTCCATGTGAAGAGTTCAAATTCTGTTTGAGTTTACTGTATTCAGTTTTTCACAAATGACATTGAGAAAAGTATTATGTTATCCATTTCTTCTCTCTCATGCTATGGGTTAAATATCAAGGTACAGCGGGCTCTAGCCTAGGCTGGCAACCAGTTTAGGAAAAGGATAACTGTGAATTTAAAACCCGTTGGGTTTGAAGCTGCTGTGATTTTTATATCAAGTAGGTTTTTTCAAGGTGGCAAGGCAGGAGTGCCACTAGCATACAAGGGGTTACTGAGAATTGAGAACAAGAGTAAAGAAGCATGTTTGAGGAAAGGATACAGAGAAGGACAGGGAACAAACTCAGGGTGTCAGATGTCAATTGACATTACACTTGAATATTTGAAGATTATAGTGATCGGGGAAGCAAGTAAGGGGAAGGGAGTTCCACAGATGGGAAGTGCGAGAGAAGAAGCTGTTAGAAGAAACAGTTACATTTAACCGTTTTGACAGTGAAAGGGTTGGACCAAGATGCCAGCCGGGTAACTCACTTAAATTCTTGCAGTCTGGGAACCAGCGAAAGTAGCTTGTCGGAACAGTTGGTGTGAAAATACTTATAGAAGAGACAGAGGGAGGCCATGGCACATCTGTTTGATAGTGATTGTAGACTAGATGCCTTTTTTTTCCCCCCACAGTAGGTTGCCATTTCTTTCTGCAGTAGACCAGCCATCCAACACTATAGAACATAGTCTACCCTGCGATTTACACATAGCTTGGGGTAGAAGAGGAGGATTCATACCTTTCCCAAGAGTCAGGCGATCATGTATCTTTCAATACATAACTGATGAGGCAGATTTTTTTTTTCCATAGTTGCCATCCAATGCTATAGAACCTAGTCTGCCATGCTATTTACCCATAGCTGGAGGCAGGGAGAAGAAGAGTTATACCTTTCCCAGGGGTATTGGCATGTAAGTGAATACAATGGATTCGACCGGAATTTGAACTCGGCTCTCCGTTTCCTCAATCTGAGCTGCTATCTATTACTCCACCATGCCTCCTTTTTTATCCCAAGCAAGGCAATAATGCGGCTAAAACACAGGAGGTTACAGGGATTTTGGAAGGGAATGAGAAAACTGAGAATGGCTTTTGGGTTGAGGAAAGTACAAAAAAAGGACAGGGTTCAAGAAGACGGTGTATGACATTGCATTTACATTTTCGAAGATTGTAGTTGTCAGGGAAGCAGGAAATCAAGATAGATTTCCACAGATTACAAAAACTTATAGTAAAATTACTAACAATACCTATTTATAGTAAAATTACTAATGATACACATTATCTGTAGTTGAAGGCATACAGTTGTGTTCAAAATATATTTAATTGAAGCCATAAAACTGTGTTCAAAATATTTAGATTTTAGCAATAAATAACCGATAGAGGTGTTGATATGCCACTAAACAAACTAAGGCTTGTGAGGCTGTGGTTCTGTTCCCTGGAGGGGAGTCTGATGTCACTCTGGTCGAGAGAAGAGGTTACTATTATTTCTTTGACTAACCTTAGTTTAGTATGACATGCTGTCAAATTTCTGCCTCTGCGACACTCTCTCACTCTCATCCTCCCTCTGCAACACACTCTCTCTCGGTACCTGCCTCTACAACACTCTCTCTGTCGCACCATCTGCCTGCCTCTGCGTCACCCTCTCTCTCTCTGCCTGCCTCTGTGTCACCCTCTCTCTCTCTGCCTGCCTCTGTGTCACCCTCTCTCTCTCTGCCTGCCTCTGCGTCACCCTCTCTCTGCCTGCCTCTGCGTCACCCTCTCTCTCTCTGCCTGCCTCTGCGTCACCCTCTCTCTCTCTGCCTGCCTCTGCGTCACCCTCTCTCTCTCTGCCTGCCTCTGCGTCACCCTCTCTCTCTCTGCCTGCCTCTGCGTCACCCTCTCTCTCTCTGCCTGCCTCTGCGTCACCCTCTCTCTCTCTCTTCCTGCCTCTGCGTCACCGTCTCTCTGTCTGTCTCTGTGTCACCCTCTCTCTCTCTGCCTGCCTCTACAACACTATCTCACATACTCTGTCTGCCACTGCAGCACTCTCTCTCTTTGCAGGACTCTCTAATTTTGTGTCTCTCTCATGCTCCTTTTCTTTCTCTCTCTGCAACTCTCTAAACCTGTATATAACAATTTCTCCCTATTTCACTCCCTTTTTTTTTTTTTTTGAGATACCAACGATTTGTTAACCATTATACAACCCTATTTTTCTATCTTTTAATTCAAATGTTTTTCCTGATTTTCCCACGGTAGATATTTTTGAAGAAACTTTGTATTTTTTTTTTTTTTTTTTATCTTTGTCAGATTTTACTCCCACCTTCTCATAAAATAAAATAAAAAAAGAAGCAAAATCCCACAAATAATGAAAACCAGCCTTGGAGATGAGGCATTAAAAGAAGAGAAAAAGGGAAAATTACTGCGGTAAGAAAAACTAATTTACACTTCTTATTTTTGCTCATTAAATATTGCAAGACGATGTTTTTATAAGAATATAGATTCTGGTCCAAGCAGAATGCTGCTCTCTATCAAGACTGCCGGCTTGTGATACTGGAGCCCTACTTGCAGAATAGGATGTAATCACATTTTTTTTTAAAATCTTTTCTTCCCAATTGCATAGTTTATTTTTATTTTTTATCTCGCTTGCAATTTCTGGCATTAGCTTGTTCTTCATTTGGGTTCTCTTATTTTTGATTGTGTTTGTTTTTTTTTGTCTTTTTTTCCAAGTTGTCTAAGTCTTTTTTTTTTTCTATGACACTCTCAATATCTTTGATAGAACGTTTCTTACTCTCTCTCAGTATGCACTTCCTGCTGAATAGGCACTACTTCTCTCCCCCTCTCGATGCACGCTCCTTCTCTCCCCCTCTCGATGCACGCTCCTTCTCTCCCCCTCTCGATGCACACTTCTTGTCAAAAAAAACAAAAAAACTCACTCTCTCAATGTGCCCTTCTTGCTTTAAAGACTCTCTCTTGATATATCCTTCCTGCCGGAAAGACTCTCTCTCTCTCTCTCTCTCTCTATATATATATATATATATATATATATATATATACACACACTTCCTGCTCGAAAGACTCTCTCTCTCTCTCTCTCTCTCTCTCTCTCTCTCTCTCTATCTATATATATATATATATATATATACACACACTTCCTGCTCGAAAGACTCTCTCTCTCTCTCTCTCTCTCTCTCTCTCTATCTATATATATATATATATATATATACACACACTTCCTGCTCGAAAGACTCTCTCTCTCTCTCTCTATATATATATATATATATATATATATATATATATATATACACACACTTCCTGCTCGAAAGACTCTCTCTCTCTCTCTCTCTCTATATATATATATATATATATATATATATATATATATATATATATATACACACACACTTCCTGCTCGAAAGACTCTCTCTCTCTATATATATATATATATATATATATTTTCAGACACTTCCTGTCGGAAAGACTCTTTCTCAGTGTGTACTTCCAGCCAGAAGACTTTCTCTCTCAATCGATGTGCACTTCCTGCTGGAAACTCTCTCTCTCTCTTTCAATGTGCACTTCCTGTTAGAAAAGCTCTCTCTTTTAATGTGTGCCTACTCTCTCTCTCTGTTTCAATGTGTGCATCCTGCCAGAAAGACTCTGTTTCAATATGTGCTTCCTGCCAGAAAAAAACTCTCTCTCAGTGTGTGATACCTACTGAAAAAACATTTTCTCTCTGTCTCTCAATATGTGCTTCCTGTTTGAAAAACTGTTTCCCTCTGAATACATACTTTCACATACTCTTTCAGTTTGTGTGTGTGCGTCTCTAGACTTTGTTCGATTTTTCCTTCATCTTTCTCTTCTTTCTTTACTCCTCTGATTATATTTCTTCAAATCTTTCTTCCTGTATCCCCCCCCTCTGTTTTCTTCTTTCTTCTCCTCTCATTTCTTCTTCATACATTTTGTCTTTTTTTTTTCTTTTACTTTTCCATTCACCCCTCACACTCACATCATCAATCCTTGTTCTTTCCTTTTTGTTGAAACCACCTTGATCAGGCTGGTTAAGAAAACCCCTAAGGTTAAGAAAAAGAAAAATTACCTGAATATTGTCTCCCTAATTTCTTCTGATTCATTAGCTTATTTCTTCTGGGTGTGAAAACTGATAACACTTCCAAACCTCTAGGATAAACTGCGGGAAAAAAATGGAAGAGAATGATAGTGAGCTGTGGAAGAAAAAAATTGAGGATAAAGCTTATATGTAGAAATTTGGATGTAAAGAGAGAAGCCAGGTGTAGAAAGATTGGAAACATAAAAGAGATTGCATATATGACAAAGTATACTGAAGATGAAAAGAAATTGATCAAGGAATTAAAAACCCAAAAAGAAAAACAACAATATAATAACAGATGAGGAATTTTAAAAAAATGTGAGAAAACTAGAAAGGTAAAAAAAAAAAAAAATAAAAGATTAAATTGCAGAAAAAGTACAAAGAAAAAATGGAATAAAATCATGGAAAAAAATTGAGAGTAGGAATAAATCAAGAAGAGAGTTAATGAAAATTTAAAAGAGAACTGAAAATGAATACAGAAAATAAAAAAATATTAAAATATGGAGAGAAAGAGACTGTCTATCATTAGGCTTTTATATTTGATTGTCTGAAACTCTCTGCTTCTTAAAATTCCAGTTTAGCATCCAAATCAAGTTGAAAATATCTAAGTCAGTGTTTCCCAAACATTTGTGACCTGTTGGTCCTCAGTGCAGAAATGTAATTTCAGTATTTCATTGTTTAGCTTTATCAAATACATTTTATTTTAAGCAAAAAGAAAAACAAAATAACATCAAATTTCAAGCTGCAGAGAAGGGAATAGGAAACCAATCCAGTCTTTCCTATGAATGTATATATACGAGATCTGACCAAAAATTATCGGGACTATTGTTATTGTAAGGGAGCTAAAGTATGCAGTGTGAAGCTACTTGGCACAGATTGACATCGAACTCTGTTGTGCATACACTCTCACTTTCTCTCTTCCTTTTGTTGTTTATAGTAGTGCTTGGAAGGAATGTGTGTAGAGTGTGGTCTTCTCACTACATGACAGGGGTTCCATCAGTGACCATTGGCTAAGAAACAAAAACATTCCCCAGATCAAACAAACACCATTTCCTCATAAAAAAAAAAAAAATTACCTTTTGAAAGGAACAAGGTTTCAAAATTTCAAGGGAATCCAAGAAAATGGTATGAGGCAGATGCTTACTATCCCAAAAAAGGAGTTTCGGGAATGTTTCCATCAATGGAAATCATGCTGCATAAAGTGTGTGGTTTCAGAGAGGGACTATTTTGAAAGAGATTAAATGCCAAATTCATATGCATTGTAGTTTTCTTATTATAGCACCAGTACTGATACTTTTTGATCAGTTTGTTTAATATATATATATATATATATATATATATATATATATATATATATAGATGAAAAATAGGCAAAATCAAGTATAGAAAGCAACATCCCTCATGTGGTGTCCATTTTCATTGTTGCATTTATGATGGCATTCTTGGAAGTTTGCCTTCCTTCTTTCCAGCATAGCTCTGTCAATTTGCCATATTCATATTGAATTAGCATTTGACAAAATCAAGTATGGAAAACAACATCCCTCATGTGGTGTCCATTTTCATTGTTGCATTTATGATGACATTCTTGGAAGTTTGCCTTCACTCTTTCCAGCATTGCTCTGTCAATTTGCCATATTCATATTGAATTAGCATTTGACAAAATCAAGTATGGAAAACAACATCCCTCATGTGGTGTCCATTTTCATTGTTGCATTTATGATGACATTCTTGGAAGTTTGCCTTCCTTCTTTCCAGCATAGCTCTGTCAATTTGCCATATTCATATTGAATTAGCATTTGACAAAATCAAGTATGGAAAACAACATCCCTCATGTGGTGTCCATTTTCATTGTTGCATTTATGATGACATTCTTGGAAGTTTGCCTTCACTCTTTCCAGCATTGCTCTGTCAATTTGCCATATTCATATTGAATTAGCATTTGACAAAATCAAGTATGGAAAAAAACATCCCTCATGTGGTGTCCATTTTCATTGATGCATTTATGATGGCATTCTTGGAAGTTTGCCTTCCTTCTTTCCAGCATAGCTCTGTCAATTTGCCATATTCATATTGAATTAGCATTTGACAAAATCAAGTATGGAAAACAACATCCCTCATGTGGTGTCCATTTTCATTGTTGCATTTATGATGGCATTCTTGGAAGTTTGCCTTCCTTCTTTCCAGCATAGCTCTGTCAATTTGCCATATTCATATTGAATTAGCATTTGACAAAATCAAGTATGGAAAACAACATCCCTCATGTGGTGTCCATTTTCATTGTTGCATTTATGATGACATTCTTGGAAGTTTGCCTTCACTCTTTCCAGCATTGCTCTGTCAATTTGCCATATTCATATTGAATTAGCATTTGACAAAATCAAGTATGGAAAACAACATCCCTCATGTGGTGTCCATTTTCATTGTTGCATTTATGATGACATTCTTGGAAGTTTGCCTTCCTTCTTTCCAGCATAGCTCTGTCAATTTGCCATATTCATATTGAATTAGCATTTGACAAAATCAAGTATGGAAAACAACATCCCTCATGTGGTGTCCATTTTCATTGTTGCATTTATGATGACATTCTTGGAAGTTTGCCTTCACTCTTTCCAGCATTGCTCTGTCAATTTGCCATATTCATATTGAATTAGCATTTGACAAAATCAAGTATGGAAAAAAACATCCCTCATGTGGTGTCCATTTTCATTGATGCATTTATGATGGCATTCTTGGAAGTTTGCCTTCCTTCTTTCCAGCATAGCTCTGTCAATTTGCCATATTCATATTGAATTAGCATTTGACAAAATCAAGTATGGAAAACAACATCCCTCATGTGGTGTCCATTTTCATTGTTGCATTTATGATGGCATTCTTGGAAGTTTGCCTTCCTTCTTTCCAGCATAGCTCTGTCAATTTGCCATATTCATATTGAATTAGCATTTGACAAAATCAAGTATGGAAAACAACATCCCTCATGTGGTGTCCATTTTCATTGTTGCATTTATGATGACATTCTTGGAAGTTTGCCTTCACTCTTTCCAGCATTGCTCTGTCAATTTGCCATATTCATATTGAATTAGCATTTGACAAAATCAAGTATGGAAAAAAACATCCCTCATGTGGTGTCCATTTTCATTGATGCATTTATGATGGCATTCTTGGAAGTTTGCCTTCCTTCTTTCCAGCATTGCTCTGTCAATTTGCCATATTCATATTGAATTAGCATTTGACAAAATCAAGTATGGAAAAAAACATCCCTCATGTGGTGTCCATTTTCATTGATGCATTTATGATGACATTCTTGGAAGTTTGCCTTCACTCTTTCCAGCATTGCTCTGTCAATTTGCCATATTCATATTGAATTAGCATTTGACAAAATCAAGTATGGAAAAAAACATCCCTCATGTGGTGTCCATTTTCATTGATGCATTTATGATGACATTCTTGGAAGTTTGCCTTCACTCTTTCCAGCATTGCTCTGTCAATTTGCCATATTCATATTGAATTAGCATTTGACAAAATCAAGTATGGAAAACAACATCCCTCATGCGGTGTCCATTTTCATTGATGCATTTATGATGACATTCTTGGAAGTTTGCCTTCACTCTTTCCAGCATTGCTCTGTCAATTTGCCATATTCATATTGAATTAGCATTTGACAAAATCAAGTATGGAAAAAAACATCCCTCATGTGGTGTCCATTTTCATTGATGCATTTATGATGGCATTCTTGGAAGTTTGCCTTCCTTCTTTCCAGCATTGCTCTGTCAATTTGCCATATTCATATTGAATTAGCATTTGACAAAATCAAGTATGGAAAACAACATCCCTCATGTGATGTCCATTTTCATTGATGCATTTATGATGACATTCTTGGAAGTTTGCCTTAACTCTTTCCAGCATTGCTCTGTCAATTTGCCATATTCATATTGAATTAGCATTTGACAAAATCAAGTATGGAAAACAACATCCCTCATGCGGTGTCCATTTTCATTGATGCATTTATGATGACATTCTTGGAAGTTTGCCTTCACTCTTTCCAGCATTGCTCTGTCAATTTGCCATATTCATATTGAATTAGCATTTGACAAAATCAAGTATGGAAAAAAACATCCCTCATGTGGTGTCCATTTTCATTGATGCATTTATGATGACATTCTTGGAAGTTTGCCTTCCTTCTTTCCAGCATAGCTCTGTCAATTTGCCATATTCATATTGAATTAGCATTTGACAAAATCAAGTATGGAAAACAACATCCCTCATGTGGTGTCCATTTTCATTGTTGCATTTATGATGACATTCTTGGAAGTTTGCCTTCACTCTTTCCAGCATTGCTCTGTCAATTTGCCATATTCATATTGAATTAGCATTTGACAAAATCAAGTATGGAAAAAAACATCCCTCATGTGGTGTCCATTTTCATTGATGCATTTATGATGGCATTCTTGGAAGTTTGCCTTCCTTCTTTCCAGCATTGCTCTGTCAATTTGCCATATTCATATTGAATTAGCATTTGACAAAATGAAGTATGGAAAAAAACATCCCTCATGTGGTGTCCATTTTCATTGATGCATTTATGATGACATTCTTGGAAGTTTGCCTTCACTCTTTCCAGCATTGCTCTGTGAATTTGCCATATTCATATTGAATTAGCATTTGACAAAATCAAGTATGGAAAAAAACATCCCTCATGTGGTGTCCATTTTCATTGATGCATTTATGATGACATTCTTGGAAGTTTGCCTTCACTCTTTCCAGCATTGCTCTGTCAATTTGCCATATTCATATTGAATTAGCATTTGACAAAATCAAGTATGGAAAACAACATCCCTCATGCGGTGTCCATTTTCATTGATGCATTTATGATGACATTCTTGGAAGTTTGCCTTCACTCTTTCCAGCATTGCTCTGTCAATTTGCCATATTCATATTGAATTAGCATTTGACAAAATCAAGTATGGAAAAAAACATCCCTCATGTGGTGTCCATTTTCATTGATGCATTTATGATGGCATTCTTGGAAGTTTGCCTTCCTTCTTTCCAGCATTGCTCTGTCAATTTGCCATATTCATATTGAATTAGCATTTGACAAAATCAAGTATGGAAAACAACATCCCTCATGTGATGTCCATTTTCATTGATGCATTTATGATGACATTCTTGGAAGTTTGCCTTAACTCTTTCCAGCATTGCTCTGTCAATTTGCCATATTCATATTGAATTAGCATTTGACAAAATCAAGTATGGAAAACAACATCCCTCATGCGGTGTCCATTTTCATTGATGCATTTATGATGACATTCTTGGAAGTTTGCCTTCACTCTTTCCAGCATTGCTCTGTCAATTTGCCATATTCATATTGAATTAGCATTTGACAAAATCAAGTATGGAAAAAAACATCCCTCATGTGGTGTCCATTTTCATTGATGCATTTATGATGACATTCTTGGAAGTTTGCCTTCCTTCTTTCCAGCATTGCTCTGTCAATTTGCCATATTCATATTGAATTAGCATTTGACAAAATCAAGTATGGAAAACAACATCCCTCATGTGGTGTCCATTTTCATTGATGCATTTATGATGACATTCTTGGAAGTTTGCCTTCACTCTTTCCAGCATTGCTCTGTCAATTTGCCATATTCATATTGAATTAGCATTTGACAAAATCAAGTATGGAAAACAACATCCCTCATGTGGTGTCCATTTTCATTGTTGCATTTATGATGACATTCTTGGAAGTTTGCCTTCCTTCTTTCCAGCATAGCTCTGTCAATTTGCCATATTCATATTGAATTAGCATTTGACAAAATCAAGTATGGAAAACAACATCCCTCATGTGGTGTCCATTTTCATTGTTGCATTTATGATGACATTCTTGGAAGTTTGCCTTCACTCTTTCCAGCATTGCTCTGTCAATTTGCCATATTCATATTGAATTAGCATTTGACAAAATCAAGTATGGAAAAAAACATCCCTCATGTGGTGTCCATTTTCATTGATGCATTTATGATGGCATTCTTGGAAGTTTGCCTTCCTTCTTTCCAGCATAGCTCTGTCAATTTGCCATATTCATATTGAATTAGCATTTGACAAAATCAAGTATGGAAAACAACATCCCTCATGTGGTGTCCATTTTCATTGTTGCATTTATGATGGCATTCTTGGAAGTTTGCCTTCCTTCTTTCCAGCATAGCTCTGTCAATTTGCCATATTCATATTGAATTAGCATTTGACAAAATCAAGTATGGAAAACAACATCCCTCATGTGGTGTCCATTTTCATTGTTGCATTTATGATGACATTCTTGGAAGTTTGCCTTCACTCTTTCCAGCATTGCTCTGTCAATTTGCCATATTCATATTGAATTAGCATTTGACAAAATCAAGTATGGAAAACAACATCCCTCATGTGGTGTCCATTTTCATTGTTGCATTTATGATGACATTCTTGGAAGTTTGCCTTCCTTCTTTCCAGCATAGCTCTGTCAATTTGCCATATTCATATTGAATTAGCATTTGACAAAATCAAGTATGGAAAACAACATCCCTCATGTGGTGTCCATTTTCATTGTTGCATTTATGATGACATTCTTGGAAGTTTGCCTTCACTCTTTCCAGCATTGCTCTGTCAATTTGCCATATTCATATTGAATTAGCATTTGACAAAATCAAGTATGGAAAAAAACATCCCTCATGTGGTGTCCATTTTCATTGATGCATTTATGATGGCATTCTTGGAAGTTTGCCTTCCTTCTTTCCAGCATAGCTCTGTCAATTTGCCATATTCATATTGAATTAGCATTTGACAAAATCAAGTATGGAAAACAACATCCCTCATGTGGTGTCCATTTTCATTGTTGCATTTATGATGGCATTCTTGGAAGTTTGCCTTCCTTCTTTCCAGCATAGCTCTGTCAATTTGCCATATTCATATTGAATTAGCATTTGACAAAATCAAGTATGGAAAACAACATCCCTCATGTGGTGTCCATTTTCATTGTTGCATTTATGATGACATTCTTGGAAGTTTGCCTTCACTCTTTCCAGCATTGCTCTGTCAATTTGCCATATTCATATTGAATTAGCATTTGACAAAATCAAGTATGGAAAAAAACATCCCTCATGTGGTGTCCATTTTCATTGATGCATTTATGATGGCATTCTTGGAAGTTTGCCTTCCTTCTTTCCAGCATTGCTCTGTCAATTTGCCATATTCATATTGAATTAGCATTTGACAAAATCAAGTATGGAAAAAAACATCCCTCATGTGGTGTCCATTTTCATTGATGCATTTATGATGACATTCTTGGAAGTTTGCCTTCACTCTTTCCAGCATTGCTCTGTCAATTTGCCATATTCATATTGAATTAGCATTTGACAAAATCAAGTATGGAAAAAAACATCCCTCATGTGGTGTCCATTTTCATTGATGCATTTATGATGACATTCTTGGAAGTTTGCCTTCACTCTTTCCAGCATTGCTCTGTCAATTTGCCATATTCATATTGAATTAGCATTTGACAAAATCAAGTATGGAAAACAACATCCCTCATGCGGTGTCCATTTTCATTGATGCATTTATGATGACATTCTTGGAAGTTTGCCTTCACTCTTTCCAGCATTGCTCTGTCAATTTGCCATATTCATATTGAATTAGCATTTGACAAAATCAAGTATGGAAAAAAACATCCCTCATGTGGTGTCCATTTTCATTGATGCATTTATGATGGCATTCTTGGAAGTTTGCCTTCCTTCTTTCCAGCATTGCTCTGTCAATTTGCCATATTCATATTGAATTAGCATTTGACAAAATCAAGTATGGAAAACAACATCCCTCATGTGATGTCCATTTTCATTGATGCATTTATGATGACATTCTTGGAAGTTTGCCTTAACTCTTTCCAGCATTGCTCTGTCAATTTGCCATATTCATATTGAATTAGCATTTGACAAAATCAAGTATGGAAAACAACATCCCTCATGCGGTGTCCATTTTCATTGATGCATTTATGATGACATTCTTGGAAGTTTGCCTTCACTCTTTCCAGCATTGCTCTGTCAATTTGCCATATTCATATTGAATTAGCATTTGACAAAATCAAGTATGGAAAAAAACATCCCTCATGTGGTGTCCATTTTCATTGATGCATTTATGATGACATTCTTGGAAGTTTGCCTTCCTTCTTTCCAGCATAGCTCTGTCAATTTGCCATATTCATATTGAATTAGCATTTGACAAAATCAAGTATGGAAAACAACATCCCTCATGTGGTGTCCATTTTCATTGTTGCATTTATGATGACATTCTTGGAAGTTTGCCTTCACTCTTTCCAGCATTGCTCTGTCAATTTGCCATATTCATATTGAATTAGCATTTGACAAAATCAAGTATGGAAAAAAACATCCCTCATGTGGTGTCCATTTTCATTGATGCATTTATGATGGCATTCTTGGAAGTTTGCCTTCCTTCTTTCCAGCATTGCTCTGTCAATTTGCCATATTCATATTGAATTAGCATTTGACAAAATGAAGTATGGAAAAAAACATCCCTCATGTGGTGTCCATTTTCATTGATGCATTTATGATGACATTCTTGGAAGTTTGCCTTCACTCTTTCCAGCATTGCTCTGTGAATTTGCCATATTCATATTGAATTAGCATTTGACAAAATCAAGTATGGAAAAAAACATCCCTCATGTGGTGTCCATTTTCATTGATGCATTTATGATGACATTCTTGGAAGTTTGCCTTCACTCTTTCCAGCATTGCTCTGTCAATTTGCCATATTCATATTGAATTAGCATTTGACAAAATCAAGTATGGAAAACAACATCCCTCATGCGGTGTCCATTTTCATTGATGCATTTATGATGACATTCTTGGAAGTTTGCCTTCACTCTTTCCAGCATTGCTCTGTCAATTTGCCATATTCATATTGAATTAGCATTTGACAAAATCAAGTATGGAAAAAAACATCCCTCATGTGGTGTCCATTTTCATTGATGCATTTATGATGGCATTCTTGGAAGTTTGCCTTCCTTCTTTCCAGCATTGCTCTGTCAATTTGCCATATTCATATTGAATTAGCATTTGACAAAATCAAGTATGGAAAACAACATCCCTCATGTGATGTCCATTTTCATTGATGCATTTATGATGACATTCTTGGAAGTTTGCCTTAACTCTTTCCAGCATTGCTCTGTCAATTTGCCATATTCATATTGAATTAGCATTTGACAAAATCAAGTATGGAAAACAACATCCCTCATGCGGTGTCCATTTTCATTGATGCATTTATGATGACATTCTTGGAAGTTTGCCTTCACTCTTTCCAGCATTGCTCTGTCAATTTGCCATATTCATATTGAATTAGCATTTGACAAAATCAAGTATGGAAAAAAACATCCCTCATGTGGTGTCCATTTTCATTGATGCATTTATGATGACATTCTTGGAAGTTTGCCTTCCTTCTTTCCAGCATTGCTCTGTCAATTTGCCATATTCATATTGAATTAGCATTTGACAAAATCAAGTATGGAAAACAACATCCCTCATGTGGTGTCCATTTTCATTGATGCATTTATGATGACATTCTTGGAAGTTTGCCTTCACTCTTTCCAGCATTGCTCTGTCAATTTGCCATATTCATATTGAATTAGCATTTGACAAAATCAAGTATGGAAAACAACATCCCTCATGCGGTGTCCATTTTCATTGATGCATTTATGATGACATTCTTGGAAGTTTGCCTTCACTCTTTCCAGCATTGCTCTGTCAATTTGCCATATTCATATTGAATTAGCATTTGACAAAATCAAGTATGGAAAAAAACATCCCTCATGTGGTGTCCATTTTCATTGATGCATTTATGATGGCATTCTTGGAAGTTTGCCTTCCTTCTTTCCAGCATTGCTCTGTCAATTTGCCATATTCATATTGAATTAGCATTTGACAAAATCAAGTATGGAAAACAACATCCCTCATGTGGTGTCCATTTTCATTGATGCATTTATGATGACATTCTTGGAAGTTTGCCTTCACTCTTTCCAGCATTGCTCTGTCAATTTGCCATATTCATATTGAATTAGCATTTGACAAAATCAAGTATGGAAAACAACATCCCTCATGCGGTGTCCATTTTCATTGATGCATTTATGATGACATTCTTGGAAGTTTGCCTTCACTCTTTCCAGCATTGCTCTGTCAATTTGCCATATTCATATTGAATTAGCATTTGACAAAATCAAGTATGGAAAAAAACATCCCTCATGTGGTGTCCATTTTCATTGATGCATTTATGATGGCATTCTTGGAAGTTTGCCTTCCTTCTTTCCATCATTGCTCTGTCAATTTGCCATATTCATATTGAATTAGCATTTGACAAAATCAAGTATGGAAAACAACATCCCTCATGTGGTGTCCATTTTCATTGTTGCATTTATGATGACATTCTTGGAAGTTTGCCTTCCTTCTTTCCAGCATACCTCTGTCAATTTGCCATATTCATATTGAATTAGCATTTGACAAAATCAAGTATGGAAAACAACATCCCTCATGTGGTGTCCATTTTCATTGTTGCATTTATGATGACATTCTTGGAAGTTTGCCTTCACTCTTTCCAGCATTGCTCTGTCAATTTGCCATATTCATATTGAATTAGCATTTGACAAAATCAAGTATGGAAAAAAACATCCCTCATGTGGTGTCCATTTTCATTGATGCATTTATGATGGCATTCTTGGAAGTTTGCCTTCCTTCTTTCCAGCATAGCTCTGTCAATTTGCCATATTCATATTGAATTAGCATTTGACAAAATCAAGTATGGAAAACAACATCCCTCATGTGGTGTCCATTTTCATTGTTGCATTTATGATGGCATTCTTGGAAGTTTGCCTTCACTCTTTCCAGCATTGCTCTGTCAATTTGCCATATTCATATTGAATTAGCATTTGACAAAATCAAGTATGGAAAAAAACATCCCTCATGTGGTGTCCATTTTCATTGATGCATTTATGATGGCATTCTTGGAAGTTTGCCTTCCTTCTTTCCAGCATAGCTCTGTCAATTTGCCATATTCATATTGAATTAGCATTTGACAAAATCAAGTATGGAAAACAACATCCCTCATGTGGTGTCCATTTTCATTGTTGCATTTATGATGACATTCTTGGAAGTTTGCCTTCACTCTTTCCAGCATTGCTCTGTCAATTTGCCATATTCATATTGAATTAGCATTTGACAAAATCAAGTATGGAAAAAAACATCCCTCATGTGGTGTCCATTTTCATTGATGCATTTATGATGGCATTCTTGGAAGTTTGCCTTCCTTCTTTCCAGCATTGCTCTGTCAATTTGCCATATTCATATTGAATTAGCATTTGACAAAATCAAGTATGGAAAACAACATCCCTCATGTGGTGTCCATTTTCATTGTTGCATTTATGATGACATTCTTGGAAGTTTGCCTTCACTCTTTCCAGCATTGCTCTGTCAATTTGCCATATTCATATTGAATTAGCATTTGACAAAATCAAGTATGGAAAAAAACATCCCTCATGTGGTGTCCATTTTCATTGATGCATTTATGATGGCATTCTTGGAAGTTTGCCTTCCTTCTTTCCAGCATAGCTCTGTCAATTTGCCATATTCATATTGAATTAGCATTTGACAAAATCAAGTATGGAAAACAACATCCCTCATGTGGTGTCCATTTTCATTGTTGCATTTATGATGACATTCTTGGAAGTTTGCCTTCACTCTTTCCAGCATTGCTCTGTCAATTTGCCATATTCATATTGAATTAGCATTTGACAAAATCAAGTATGGAAAAAAACATCCCTCATGTGGTGTCCATTTTCATTGATGCATTTATGATGGCATTCTTGGAAGTTTGCCTTCCTTCTTTCCAGCATAGCTCTGTCAATTTGCCATATTCATATTGAATTAGCATTTGACAAAATCAAGTATGGAAAACAACATCCCTCATGTGGTGTCCATTTTCATTGTTGCATTTATGATGGCATTCTTGGAAGTTTGCCTTCACTCTTTCCAGCATTGCTCTGTCAATTTGCCATATTCATATTGAATTAGCATTTGACAAAATCAAGTATGGAAAAAAACATCCCTCATGTGGTGTCCATTTTCATTGATGCATTTATGATGGCATTCTTGGAAGTTTGCCTTCCTTCTTTCCAGCATAGCTCTGTCAATTTGCCATATTCATATTGAATTAGCATTTGACAAAATCAAGTATGGAAAACAACATCCCTCATGTGGTGTCCATTTTCATTGTTGCATTTATGATGACATTCTTGGAAGTTTGCCTTCACTCTTTCCAGCATTGCTCTGTCAATTTGCCATATTCATATTGAATTAGCATTTGACAAAATCAAGTATGGAAAAAAACATCCCTCATGTGGTGTCCATTTTCATTGATGCATTTATGATGACATTCTTGGAAGTTTGCCTTCACTCTTTCCAGCATTGCTCTGTCAATTTGCCATATTCATATTGAATTAGCATTTGACAAAATCAAGTATGGAAAAAAACATCCCTCATGTGGTGTCCATTTTCATTGATGCATTTATGATGGCATTCTTGGAAGTTTGCCTTCCTTCTTTCCAGCATTGCTCTGTCAATTTGCCATATTCATATTGAATTAGCATTGGACAAAATCAAGTATGGAAAACAACATCCCTCATGTGATGTCCATTTTCATTGATGCATTTATGATGACATTCTTGGAAGTTTGCCTTAACTCTTTCCAGCATTGCTCTGTCAATTTGCCATATTCATATTGAATTAGCATTTGACAAAATCAAGTATGGAAAACAACATCCCTCATGCGGTGTCCATTTTCATTGATGCATTTATGATGACATTCTTGGAAGTTTGCCTTCACTCTTTCCAGCATTGCTCTGTCAATTTGCCATATTCATATTGAATTAGCATTTGACAAAATCAAGTATGGAAAAAAACATCCCTCATGTGGTGTCCATTTTCATTGATGCATTTATGATGACATTCTTGGAAGTTTGCCTTCCTTCTTTCCAGCATAGCTCTGTCAATTTGCCATATTCATATTGAATTAGCATTTGACAAAATCAAGTATGGAAAACAACATCCCTCATGTGGTGTCCATTTTCATTGTTGCATTTATGATGACATTCTTGGAAGTTTGCCTTCACTCTTTCCAGCATTGCTCTGTCAATTTGCCATATTCATATTGAATTAGCATTTGACAAAATCAAGTATGGAAAAAAACATCCCTCATGTGGTGTCCATTTTCATTGATGCATTTATGATGGCATTCTTGGAAGTTTGCCTTCCTTCTTTCCAGCATTGCTCTGTCAATTTGCCATATTCATATTGAATTAGCATTTGACAAAATGAAGTATGGAAAAAAACATCCCTCATGTGGTGTCCATTTTCATTGATGCATTTATGATGACATTCTTGGAAGTTTGCCTTCACTCTTTCCAGCATTGCTCTGTCAATTTGCCATATTCATATTGAATTAGCATTTGACAAAATCAAGTATGGAAAAAAACATCCCTCATGTGGTGTCCATTTTCATTGATGCATTTATGATGACATTCTTGGAAGTTTGCCTTCATTCTTTCCAGCATTGCTCTGTCAATTTGCCATATTCATATTGAATTAGCATTTGACAAAATCAAGTATGGAAAACAACATCCCTCATGCGGTGTCCATTTTCATTGATGCATTTATGATGACATTCTTGGAAGTTTGCCTTCACTCTTTCCAGCATTGCTCTGTCAATTTGCCATATTCATATTGAATTAGCATTTGACAAAATCAAGTATGGAAAAAAACATCCCTCATGTGGTGTCCATTTTCATTGATGCATTTATGATGGCATTCTTGGAAGTTTGCCTTCCTTCTTTCCAGCATTGCTCTGTCAATTTGCCATATTCATATTGAATTAGCATTTGACAAAATCAAGTATGGAAAACAACATCCCTCATGTGATGTCCATTTTCATTGATGCATTTATGATGACATTCTTGGAAGTTTGCCTTAACTCTTTCCAGCATTGCTCTGTCAATTTGCCATATTCATATTGAATTAGCATTTGACAAAATCAAGTATGGAAAACAACATCCCTCATGCGGTGTCCATTTTCATTTATGCATTTATGATGACATTCTTGGAAGTTTGCCTTCACTCTTTCCAGCATTGCTCTGTCAATTTGCCATATTCATATTGAATTAGCATTTGACAAAATCAAGTATGGAAAAAAACATCCCTCATGTGGTGTCCATTTTCATTGATGCATTTATGATGACATTCTTGTAAGTTTGCCTTCCTTCTTTCCAGCATTGCTCTGTCAATTTGCCATATTCATATTGAATTAGCATTTGACAAAATCAAGTATGGAAAACAACATCCCTCATGTGGTGTCCATTTTCATTGATGCATTTATGATGACATTCTTGGAAGTTTGCCTTCACTCTTTCCAGCATTGCTCTGTCAATTTGCCATATTCATATTGAATTAGCATTTGACAAAATCAAGTATGGAAAACAACATCCCTCATGCGGTGTCCATTTTCATTGATGCATTTATGATGACATTCTTGGAAGTTTGCCTTCACTCTTTCCAGCATTGCTCTGTCAATTTGCCATATTCATATTGAATTAGCATTTGACAAAATCAAGTATGGAAAAAAACATCCCTCATGCGGTGTCCATTTTCATTGATGCATTTATGATGGCATTCTTGGAAGTTTGCCTTCCTTCTTTCCAGCATTGCTCTGTCAATTTGCCATATTCATATTGAATTAGCATTTGACAAAATCAAGTATGGAAAACAACATCCCTCATGTGGTGTCCATTTTCATTGATGCATTTATGATGGCATTCTTGGAAGTTTGCCTTCCTTCTTTCCAGCATTGCTCTGTCAATTTGCCATATTCATATTGAATTAGCATTTGACAAAATCAAGTATGGAAAACAACATCCCTCATGTGGTGTCCATTTTCATTGATGCATTTATGATGACATTCTTGGAAGTTTGCCTTCACTCTTTCCAGCATTGCTCTGTCAATTTGCCATATTCATATTGAATTAGCATTTGACAAAATCAAGTATGGAAAAAAACATCCCTCATGTGGTGTCCATTTTCATTGATGCATTTATGATGGCATTCTTGGAAGTTTGCCTTCCTTCTTTCCAGCATTGCTCTGTCAATTTGCCATATTCATATTGAATTAGCATTTGACAAAATCAAGTATGGAAAACAACATCCCTCATGTGGTGTCCATTTTCATTGATGCATTTATGATGACATTCTTGGAAGTTTGCCTTCACTCTTTCCAGCATTGCTCTGTCAATTTGCCATATTCATATTGAATTAGCATTTGACAAAATCAAGTATGGAAAACAACATCCCTCATGTGGTGTCCATTTTCATTGATGCATTTATGATGACATTCTTGGAAGTTTGCCTTCACTCTTTCCAGCATTGCTCTGTCAATTTGCCATATTCATATTGAATTAGCATTTGACAAAATCAAGTATGGAAAACAACATCCCTCATGCGGTGTCCATTTTCATTGATGCATTTATGATGACATTCTTGGAAGTTTGCCTTCACTCTTTCCAGCATTGCTCTGTCAATTTGCCATATTCATATTGAATTAGCATTTGACAAAATCAAGTATGGAAAAAAACATCCCTCATGCGGTGTCCATTTTCATTGATGCATTTATGATGGCATTCTTGGAAGTTTGCCTTCCTTCTTTCCAGCATTGCTCTGTCAATTTGCCATATTCATATTGAATTAGCATTTGACAAAATCAAGTATGGAAAACAACATCCCTCATGTGGTGTCCATTTTCATTGATGCATTTATGATGGCATTCTTGGAAGTTTGCCTTCCTTCTTTCCAGCATTGCTCTGTCAATTTGCCATATTCATATTGAATTAGCATTTGACAAAATCAAGTATGGAAAACAACATCCCTCATGCGGTGTCCATTTTCATTGATGCATTTATGATGACATTCTTGGAAGTTTGCCTTCACTCTTTCCAGCATTGCTCTGTCAATTTGCCATATTCATATTGAATTAGCATTTGACAAAATCAAGTATGGAAAAAAACATCCCTCATGTGGTGTCCATTTTCATTGATGCATTTATGATGGCATTCTTGGAAGTTTGCCTTCCTTCTTTCCAGCATTGCTCTGTCAATTTGCCATATTCATATTGAATTAGCATTTGACAAAATCAAGTATGGAAAACAACATCCCTCATGTGGTGTCCATTTTCATTGATGCATTTATGATGACATTCTTGGAAGTTTGCCTTCACTCTTTCCAGCATTGCTCTGTCAATTTGCCATATTCATATTGAATTAGCATTTGACAAAATCAAGTATGGAAAACAACATCCCTCATGCGGTGTCCATTTTCATTGATGCATTTATGATGACATTCTTGGAAGTTTGCCTTCACTCTTTCCAGCATTGCTCTGTCAATTTGCCATATTCATATTGAATTAGCATTTGACAAAATCAAGTATGGAAAAAAACATCCCTCATGTGGTGTCCATTTTCATTGATGCATTTATGATGGCATTCTTGGAAGTTTGCCTTCCTTCTTTCCAGCATTGCTCTGTCAATTTGCCATATTCATATTGAATTAGCATTTGACAAAATCAAGTATGGAAAACAACATCCCTCATGTGGTGTCCATTTTCATTGATGCATTTATGATGACATTCTTGGAAGTTTGCCTTCACTCTTTCCAGCATTGCTCTGTCAATTTGCCATATTCATATTGAATTAGCATTTGACACAATCAAGTATGGAAAACAACATCCCTCATGCGGTGTCCATTTTCATTGTTGCATTTATGATGGCATTCTTGGAAGTTTGCCTTCACTCTTTCCAGCATTGCTCTGTCAATTTGCCATATTCATATTGAATTAGCATTTGACAAAATCAAGTATGGAAAACAACATCCCTCATGTGGTGTCCATTTTCATTGATGCATTTATGATGACATTCTTGGAAGTTTGCCTTCACTCCTTCCAGCATTGCTCTGTCAATTTGCCATATTCATATTGAATTAGCATTTGACAAAATCAAGTATGGAAAAAAACATCCCTCATGTGGTGTCCATTTTCATTGATGCATTTATGATGGCATTCTTGGAAGTTTGCCTTCCTTCTTTCCAGCATTGCTCTGTCAATTTGCCATATTCATATTGAATTAGCATTTGACAAAATCAAGTATGGAAAACAACATCCCTCATGTGGTGTCCATTTTCATTGATGCATTTATGATGACATTCTTGGAAGTTTGCCTTCACTCTTTCCAGCATTGCTCTGTCAATTTGCCATATTCATATTGAATTAGCATTTGACAAAATCAAGTATGGAAAACAACATCCCTCATGCGGTGTCCATTTTCATTGATGCATTTATGATGACATTCTTGGAAGTTTGCCTTCACTCTTTCCAGCATTGCTCTGTCAATTTGCCATATTCATATTGAATTAGCATTTGACAAAATCAAGTATGGAAAAAAACATCCCTCATGTGGTGTCCATTTTCATTGATGCATTTATGATGGCATTCTTGGAAGTTTGCCTTCCTTCTTTCCAGCATTGCTCTGTCAATTTGCCATATTCATATTGAATTAGCATTTGACAAAATCAAGTATGGAAAACAACATCCCTCATGCGGTGTCCATTTTCATTGATGCATTTATGATGGCATTCTTGGAAGTTTGCCTTCCTTCTTTCCAGCATAGCTCTGTCAATTTGCCATATTCATATTGAATTAGCATTTGACAAAATCAAGAATGGAAAACAACATCCCTCATGCGGTGTCCATTTTCATTGTTGCATTTATGATGACATTCTTGGAAGTTTGCCTTCACTCTTTCCAGCATTGCTCTGTCAATTTGCCATATTCATATTGAATTAGCATTTGACAAAATCAAGTATGGAAACCAACATCCCTCATGTGGTGTCCATTTTCATTGTTGCATTTATGATGGCATTCTCGGAAGTTTGCCTTCACTCTTTCCAGCATTGCTCTGTCAATTTGCCATATTCATATTGAATTAGCATTTGACAAAATCAAGTATGGAAAACAACATCCATCATGTGGTGTCCATTTTCATTGTTGCATTTATGATGACATTCTTGGAAGTTTGCCTTCACTCTTTCCAGCATTGCTCTGTCAATTTGCCATATTCATATTGAATTAGCATTTGACAAAATCAAGTATGGAAAAAAACATCCCTCATGTGGTGTCCATTTTCATTGATGCATTTATTATGGCATTCTTGGAAGTTTGCCTTCCTTCTTTCCAGCATTGCTCTGTCAATTTGCCATATTCATATTGAATTAGCATTTGACAAAATCAAGTATGGAAAACAACATCCCTCATGTGGTGTCCATTTTCATTGATGCATTTATGATGACATTCTTGGAAGTTTGCCTTCACTCTTTCCAGCATTGCTCTGTCAATTTGCCATATTCATATTGAATTAGCATTTGACAAAATCAAGTATGGAAAACAACATCCCTCATGTGGTGTCCATTTTCATTGTTGCATTTATGATGACATTCTTGGAAGTTTGCCTTCACTCTTTCCAGCATTGCTATGTCAATTTGCCATATTCATATTGAATTAGCATTTGACAAAATCAAGTATGGAAAACAACATCCCTCATGCGGTGTCCATTTTCATTGTTGCATTTATGATGGCATTCTCGGAAGTTTGCCTTCACTCTTTCCAGCATTGCTCTGTCAATTTGCCATATTCATATTGAATTAGCATTTGACAAAATCAAGTATGGAAAACAACATCCCTCATGTGGTGTCCATTTTCATTGTTGCATTTATGATGACATTCTTGGAAGTTTGCCTTCACTCTTTCCAGCATTGCTCTGTCAATTTGCCATATTCATATTGAATTAGCATTTGACAAAATCAAGTATGGAAAACAACATCCCTCATGTGGTGTCCATTTTCATTGTTGCATTTATGATGACATTCTTGGAAGTTTGCCTTCACTCTTTCCAGCATTGCTCTGTCAATTTGCCATATTCATATTGAATTAGCATTTGACAAAATCAAGTATGGAAAAAAACATCCCTCATGTGGTGTCCATTTTCATTGATGCATTTATGATGGCATTCTTGGAAGTTTGCCTTCACTCTTTCCAGCATTGCTCTGTCAATTTGCCATATTCATATTGAATTAGCATTTGACAAAATCAAGAATGGAAAACAACCTCCCTCATGCGGTGTCCATTTTCATTGTTGCATTTATGATGACATTCTTGGAAGTTTGCCTTCACTCCTTCCAGCATTGCTCTGTCAATTTGCCATATTCATATTGAATTAGCATTTGACAAAATCAAGTATGGAAAACAACATCCCTCATGCGGTGTCCATTTTCATTGTTGCATTTATGATGACATTCTTGGAAGTTTGCCTTCACTCTTTCCAGCATTGCTCTGTCAATTTGCCATATTCATATTGAATTAGCATTTGACAAAATCAAGTATGGAAAACAACATCCCTCATGCGGTGTCCATTTTCATTGTTGCATTTATGATGACATTCTTGGAAGTTTGCCTTCACTCTTTCCAGCATTGCTCTGTCAATTTGCCATATTCATATTGAATTAGCATTTGACAAAATCAAGTATGGAAAACAACATCCCTCGTGCGGTGTCCATTTTCATTGTTGCATTTATGATGGCATTCTTGGAAGTTTGCCTTCACTCTTTCCAGCATTGCTCTGTCAATTTGCCATATTCATATTGAATTAGCATTTGACAAAATCAAGTATGGAAAACAACATCCCTCATGCGGTGTCCATTTTCATTGTTGCATTTATGATGACATTCTTGGAAGTTTGCCTTCACTCCTTCCAGCATTGCTCTGTCAATTTGCCATATTCATATTGAATTAGCATTTGACAAAATCAAGTATGGAAAACAACATCCCTCATGCGGTGTCCATTTTCATTGTTGCATTTATGATGACATTCTTGGAAGTTTGCCTTCACTCTTTCCAGCATTGCTCTGTCAATTTGCCATATTCATATTGAATTAGCATTTGACAAAATCAAGTATGGAAAACAACATCCCTCATGCGGTGTCCATTTTCATTGTTGCATTTATGATGACATTCTTGGAAGTTTGCCTTCACTCCTTCCAGCATTGCTCTGTCAATTTGCCATATTCATATTGAATTAGCATTTGACAAAATCAAGTATGGAAAACAACATCCCTCATGCGGTGTCCATTTTCATTGTTGCATTTATGATGACATTCTTGGAAGTTTGCCTTCACTCTTTCCAGCATTGCTCTGTCAATTTGCCATATTCATATTGAATTAGCATTTGACAAAATCAAGTATGGAAAACAACATCCCTCATGCGGTGTCCATTTTCATTGTTGCATTTATGATGGCATTCTTGGAAGTTTGCCGTCACTCTTTCCAGCATTGCTCTGTCAATTTGCCATATTCATATTGAATTAGCATTTGACAAAATCAAGTATGGAAAACAACATCCCTTATGCGGTGTCCATTTTCATTGTTGCATTTATGATGACATTCTTGGAAGTTTGCCTTCACTCTTTCCAGCATTGCTCTGTCAATTTGCCATATTCATATTGAATTAGCATTTGACAAAATCAAGTATGGAAAACAACATCCCTCATGCGGTGTCCATTTTCATTGTTGCATTTATGATGGCATTCTTGGAAGTTTGCCTTCACTCTTTCCAGCATTGCTCTGTCAATTTGCCATATTCATATTGAATTAGCATTTGACAAAATCAAGAATGGAAAACAACATCCCTCATGTGGTGTCCATTTTCATTGTTGCATTTATGATGGCATTCTTGGAAGTTTGCCTTCACTCTTTCCAGCATTGCTCTGTCAATTTGCCATATTCATATTGAATTAGCATTTGACAAAATCAAGTATGGAAAACAACATCCCTCATGCGGTGTCCATTTTCATTGTTGCATTTATGATGGCATTCTTGGAAGTTTGCCTTCACTCTTTCCAGCATTGCTCTGTCAATTTGCCATATTCATATTGAATTAGCATTTGACAAAATCAAGTATGGAAAACAACATCCCTTATGCGGTGTCCATTTTCATTGTTGCATTTATGATGACATTCTTGGAAGTTTGCCTTCACTCTTTCCAGCATTGCTCTGTCAATTTGCCATATTCATATTGAATTAGCATTTGACAAAATCAAGTATGGAAAAAAACATCCCTCATGTGGTGTCCATTTTCATTGATGCATTTATGATGACATTCTTGGAAGTTTGCCTTCACTCTTTCCAGCATTGCTCTGTCAATTTGCCATATTCATATTGAATTAGCATTTGACAAAATCAAGTATGGAAAACAACATCCCTCATGCGGTGTCCATTTTCATTGATGCATTTATGATGACATTCTTGGAAGTTTGCCTTCACTCTTTCCAGCATTGCTCTGTCAATTTGCCATATTCATATTGAATTAGCATTTGACAAAATCAAGTATGGAAAAAAACATCCCTCATGTGGTGTCCATTTTCATTGATGCATTTATGATGGCATTCTTGGAAGTTTGCCTTCCTTCTTTCCAGCATTGCTCTGTCAATTTGCCATATTCATATTGAATTAGCATTTGACAAAATCAAGTATGGAAAACAACATCCCTCATGTGATGTCCATTTTCATTGATGCATTTATGATGACATTCTTGGAAGTTTGCCTTAACTCTTTCCAGCATTGCTCTGTCAATTTGCCATATTCATATTGAATTAGCATTTGACAAAATCAAGTATGGAAAACAACATCCCTCATGCGGTGTCCATTTTCATTGTTGCATTTATGATGGCATTCTCGGAAGTTTGCCTTCACTCTTTCCAGCATTGCTCTGTCAATTTGCCATATTCATATTGAATTAGCATTTGACAAAATCAAGTATGGAAAACAACATCCCTCATGTGGTGTCCATTTTCATTGTTGCATTTATGATGACATTCTTGGAAGTTTGCCTTCACTCTTTCCAGCATTGCTCTGTCAATTTGCCATATTCATATTGAATTAGCATTTGACAAAATCAAGTATGGAAAACAACATCCCTCATGTGGTGTCCATTTTCATTGTTGCATTTATGATGACATTCTTGGAAGTTTGCCTTCACTCTTTCCAGCATTGCTCTGTCAATTTGCCATATTCATATTGAATTAGCATTTGACAAAATCAAGTATGGAAAAAAACATCCCTCATGTGGTGTCCATTTTCATTGATGCATTTATTATGGCATTCTTGGAAGTTTGCCTTCCTTCTTTCCAGCATTGCTCTGTCAATTTGCCATATTCATATTGAATTAGCATTTGACAAAATCAAGTATGGAAAACAACATCCCTCATGTGGTGTCCATTTTCATTGATGCATTTATGATGACATTCTTGGAAGTTTGCCTTCACTCTTTCCAGCATTGCTCTGTCAATTTGCCATATTCATATTGAATTAGCATTTGACAAAATCAAGTATGGAAAACAACATCCCTCATGTGGTGTCCATTTTCATTGTTGCATTTATGATGACATTCTTGGAAGTTTGCCTTCACTCTTTCCAGCATTGCTATGTCAATTTGCCATATTCATATTGAATTAGCATTTGACAAAATCAAGTATGGAAAACAACATCCCTCATGCGGTGTCCATTTTCATTGTTGCATTTATGATGGCATTCTCGGAAGTTTGCCTTCACTCTTTCCAGCATTGCTCTGTCAATTTGCCATATTCATATTGAATTAGCATTTGACAAAATCAAGTATGGAAAACAACATCCCTCATGTGGTGTCCATTTTCATTGTTGCATTTATGATGACATTCTTGGAAGTTTGCCTTCACTCTTTCCAGCATTGCTCTGTCAATTTGCCATATTCATATTGAATTAGCATTTGACAAAATCAAGTATGGAAAACAACATCCCTCATGTGGTGTCCATTTTCATTGTTGCATTTATGATGACATTCTTGGAAGTTTGCCTTCACTCTTTCCAGCATTGCTCTGTCAATTTGCCATATTCATATTGAATTAGCATTTGACAAAATCAAGTATGGAAAAAAACATCCCTCATGTGGTGTCCATTTTCATTGATGCATTTATGATGGCATTCTTGGAAGTTTGCCTTCACTCTTTCCAGCATTGCTCTGTCAATTTGCCATATTCATATTGAATTAGCATTTGACAAAATCAAGAATGGAAAACAACCTCCCTCATGCGGTGTCCATTTTCATTGTTGCATTTATGATGACATTCTTGGAAGTTTGCCTTCACTCCTTCCAGCATTGCTCTGTCAATTTGCCATATTCATATTGAATTAGCATTTGACAAAATCAAGTATGGAAAACAACATCCCTCATGCGGTGTCCATTTTCATTGTTGCATTTATGATGACATTCTTGGAAGTTTGCCTTCACTCTTTCCAGCATTGCTCTGTCAATTTGCCATATTCATATTGAATTAGCATTTGACAAAATCAAGTATGGAAAACAACATCCCTCATGCGGTGTCCATTTTCATTGTTGCATTTATGATGACATTCTTGGAAGTTTGCCTTCACTCTTTCCAGCATTGCTCTGTCAATTTGCCATATTCATATTGAATTAGCATTTGACAAAATCAAGTATGGAAAACAACATCCCTCGTGCGGTGTCCATTTTCATTGTTGCATTTATGATGGCATTCTTGGAAGTTTGCCTTCACTCTTTCCAGCATTGCTCTGTCAATTTGCCATATTCATATTGAATTAGCATTTGACAAAATCAAGTATGGAAAACAACATCCCTCATGCGGTGTCCATTTTCATTGTTGCATTTATGATGACATTCTTGGAAGTTTGCCTTCACTCCTTCCAGCATTGCTCTGTCAATTTGCCATATTCATATTGAATTAGCATTTGACAAAATCAAGTATGGAAAACAACATCCCTCATGCGGTGTCCATTTTCATTGTTGCATTTATGATGACATTCTTGGAAGTTTGCCTTCACTCTTTCCAGCATTGCTCTGTCAATTTGCCATATTCATATTGAATTAGCATTTGACAAAATCAAGTATGGAAAACAACATCCCTCATGCGGTGTCCATTTTCATTGTTGCATTTATGATGACATTCTTGGAAGTTTGCCTTCACTCCTTCCAGCATTGCTCTGTCAATTTGCCATATTCATATTGAATTAGCATTTGACAAAATCAAGTATGGAAAACAACATCCCTCATGCGGTGTCCATTTTCATTGTTGCATTTATGATGACATTCTTGGAAGTTTGCCTTCACTCTTTCCAGCATTGCTCTGTCAATTTGCCATATTCATATTGAATTAGCATTTGACAAAATCAAGTATGGAAAACAACATCCCTCATGCGGTGTCCATTTTCATTGTTGCATTTATGATGGCATTCTTGGAAGTTTGCCGTCACTCTTTCCAGCATTGCTCTGTCAATTTGCCATATTCATATTGAATTAGCATTTGACAAAATCAAGTATGGAAAACAACATCCCTTATGCGGTGTCCATTTTCATTGTTGCATTTATGATGACATTCTTGGAAGTTTGCCTTCACTCTTTCCAGCATTGCTCTGTCAATTTGCCATATTCATATTGAATTAGCATTTGACAAAATCAAGTATGGAAAACAACATCCCTCATGCGGTGTCCATTTTCATTGTTGCATTTATGATGGCATTCTTGGAAGTTTGCCTTCACTCTTTCCAGCATTGCTCTGTCAATTTGCCATATTCATATTGAATTAGCATTTGACAAAATCAAGAATGGAAAACAACATCCCTCATGTGGTGTCCATTTTCATTGTTGCATTTATGATGGCATTCTTGGAAGTTTGCCTTCACTCTTTCCAGCATTGCTCTGTCAATTTGCCATATTCATATTGAATTAGCATTTGACAAAATCAAGTATGGAAAACAACATCCCTCATGCGGTGTCCATTTTCATTGTTGCATTTATGATGGCATTCTTGGAAGTTTGCCTTCACTCTTTCCAGCATTGCTCTGTCAATTTGCCATATTCATATTGAATTAGCATTTGACAAAATCAAGTATGGAAAACAACATCCCTTATGCGGTGTCCATTTTCATTGTTGCATTTATGATGACATTCTTGGAAGTTTGCCTTCACTCTTTCCAGCATTGCTCTGTCAATTTGCCATATTCATATTGAATTAGCATTTGACAAAATCAAGTATGGAAAAAAACATCCCTCATGTGGTGTCCATTTTCATTGATGCATTTATGATGACATTCTTGGAAGTTTGCCTTCACTCTTTCCAGCATTGCTCTGTCAATTTGCCATATTCATATTGAATTAGCATTTGACAAAATCAAGTATGGAAAACAACATCCCTCATGCGGTGTCCATTTTCATTGATGCATTTATGATGACATTCTTGGAAGTTTGCCTTCACTCTTTCCAGCATTGCTCTGTCAATTTGCCATATTCATATTGAATTAGCATTTGACAAAATCAAGTATGGAAAAAAACATCCCTCATGTGGTGTCCATTTTCATTGATGCATTTATGATGGCATTCTTGGAAGTTTGCCTTCCTTCTTTCCAGCATTGCTCTGTCAATTTGCCATATTCATATTGAATTAGCATTTGACAAAATCAAGTATGGAAAACAACATCCCTCATGTGATGTCCATTTTCATTGATGCATTTATGATGACATTCTTGGAAGTTTGCCTTAACTCTTTCCAGCATTGCTCTGTCAATTTGCCATATTCATATTGAATTAGCATTTGACAAAATCAAGTATGGAAAACAACATCCCTCATGCGGTGTCCATTTTCATTGTTGCATTTATGATGGCATTCTCGGAAGTTTGCCTTCACTCTTTCCAGCATTGCTCTGTCAATTTGCCATATTCATATTGAATTAGCATTTGACAAAATCAAGTATGGAAAACAACATCCCTCATGTGGTGTCCATTTTCATTGTTGCATTTATGATGACATTCTTGGAAGTTTGCCTTCACTCTTTCCAGCATTGCTCTGTCAATTTGCCATATTCATATTGAATTAGCATTTGACAAAATCAAGTATGGAAAACAACATCCCTCATGTGGTGTCCATTTTCATTGTTGCATTTATGATGACATTCTTGGAAGTTTGCCTTCACTCTTTCCAGCATTGCTCTGTCAATTTGCCATATTCATATTGAATTAGCATTTGACAAAATCAAGTATGGAAAAAAACATCCCTCATGTGGTGTCCATTTTCATTGATGCATTTATGATGGCATTCTTGGAAGTTTGCCTTCACTCTTTCCAGCATTGCTCTGTCAATTTGCCATATTCATATTGAATTAGCATTTGACAAAATCAAGAATGGAAAACAACCTCCCTCATGCGGTGTCCATTTTCATTGTTGCATTTATGATGACATTCTTGGAAGTTTGCCTTCACTCCTTCCAGCATTGCTCTGTCAATTTGCCATATTCATATTGAATTAGCATTTGACAAAATCAAGTATGGAAAACAACATCCCTCATGCGGTGTCCATTTTCATTGTTGCATTTATGATGACATTCTTGGAAGTTTGCCTTCACTCTTTCCAGCATTGCTCTGTCAATTTGCCATATTCATATTGAATTAGCATTTGACAAAATCAAGTATGGAAAACAACATCCCTCATGCGGTGTCCATTTTCATTGTTGCATTTATGATGACATTCTTGGAAGTTTGCCTTCACTCTTTCCAGCATTGCTCTGTCAATTTGCCATATTCATATTGAATTAGCATTTGACAAAATCAAGTATGGAAAACAACATCCCTCGTGCGGTGTCCATTTTCATTGAAGCATTTATGATGGCATTCTTGGAAGTTTGCCTTCACTCTTTCCAGCATTGCTCTGTCAATTTGCCATATTCATATTGAATTAGCATTTGACAAAATCAAGTATGGAAAACAACATCCCTCATGCGGTGTCCATTTTCATTGTTGCATTTATGATGACATTCTTGGAAGTTTGCCTTCACTCCTTCCAGCATTGCTCTGTCAATTTGCCATATTCATATTGAATTAGCATTTGACAAAATCAAGTATGGAAAACAACATCCCTCATGCGGTGTCCATTTTCATTGTTGCATTTATGATGACATTCTTGGAAGTTTGCCTTCACTCTTTCCAGCATTGCTCTGTCAATTTGCCATATTCATATTGAATTAGCATTTGACAAAATCAAGTATGGAAAACAACATCCCTCATGCGGTGTCCATTTTCATTGTTGCATTTATGATGACATTCTTGGAAGTTTGCCTTCACTCCTTCCAGCATTGCTCTGTCAATTTGCCATATTCATATTGAATTAGCATTTGACAAAATCAAGTATGGAAAACAACATCCCTCATGCGGTGTCCATTTTCATTGTTGCATTTATGATGACATTCTTGGAAGTTTGCCTTCACTCTTTCCAGCATTGCTCTGTCAATTTGCCATATTCATATTGAATTAGCATTTGACAAAATCAAGTATGGAAAACAACATCCCTCATGCGGTGTCCATTTTCATTGTTGCATTTATGATGGCATTCTTGGAAGTTTGCCGTCACTCTTTCCAGCATTGCTCTGTCAATTTGCCATATTCATATTGAATTAGCATTTGACAAAATCAAGTATGGAAAACAACATCCCTTATGCGGTGTCCATTTTCATTGTTGCATTTATGATGACATTCTTGGAAGTTTGCCTTCACTCTTTCCAGCATTGCTCTGTCAATTTGCCATATTCATATTGAATTAGCATTTGACAAAATCAAGTATGGAAAACAACATCCCTCATGCGGTGTCCATTTTCATTGTTGCATTTATGATGGCATTCTTGGAAGTTTGCCTTCACTCTTTCCAGCATTGCTCTGTCAATTTGCCATATTCATATTGAATTAGCATTTGACAAAATCAAGAATGGAAAACAACATCCCTCATGTGGTGTCCATTTTCATTGTTGCATTTATGATGGCATTCTTGGAAGTTTGCCTTCACTCTTTCCAGCATTGCTCTGTCAATTTGCCATATTCATATTGAATTAGCATTTGACAAAATCAAGTATGGAAAACAACATCCCTCATGCGGTGTCCATTTTCATTGTTGCATTTATGATGGCATTCTTGGAAGTTTGCCTTCACTCTTTCCAGCATTGCTCTGTCAATTTGCCATATTCATATTGAATTAGCATTTGACAAAATCAAGTATGGAAAACAACATCCCTTATGCGGTGTCCATTTTCATTGTTGCATTTATGATGACATTCTTGGAAGTTTGCCTTCACTCTTTCCAGCATTGCTCTGTCAATTTGCCATATTCATATTGAATTAGCATTTGACAAAATCAAGTATGGAAAACAACATCCCTCATGCGGTGTCCATTTTCATTGTTGCATTTATGATGACATTCTTGGAAGTTTGCCTTCACTCTTTCCAGCATTGCTCTGTCAATTTGCCATATTCATATTGAATTAGCATTTGACAAAATCAAGTATGGAAAACAACATCCCTCATGCGGTGTCCATTTTCATTGTTGCATTTATGATGGCATTCTTGGAAGTTTGCCTTCACTCTTTCCAGCATTGCTCTGTCAATTTGCCATATTCATATTGAATTAGCATTTGACAAAATCAAGTATGGAAAACAACATCCCTTATGCGGTGTCCATTTTCATTGTTGCATTTATGATGACATTCTTGGAAGTTTGCCTTCACTCTTTCCAGCATTGCTCTGTCAATTTGCCATATTCATATTGAATTAGCATTTGACAAAATCAAGTATGGAAAACAACATCCCTCATGCGGTGTCCATTTTCATTGTTGCATTTATGATGACATTCTTGGAAGTTTGCCTTCACTCTTTCCAGCATTGCTCTGTCAATTTGCCATATTCATATTGAATTAGCATTTGACAAAATCAAGTATGGAAAACAACATCCCTCATGTGGTGTCCATTTTCATTGATGCATTTATGATGGCATTTTTGGAAGTTTGCCTTCACTCTTTCCAGCATTGCTCTGTCAATTTGCCATATTCATATTGAATTAGCATTTGACAAAATCAAGTATGGAAAACAACATCCCTCATGCGGTGTCCATTTTCATTGTTGCATTTATGATGGCATTCTTGGAAGTTTGCCTTCACTCTTTCCAGCATTGCTCTGTCAATTTGCCATATTCATATTGAATTAGCATTTGACAAAATCAAGTATGGAAAACAACATCCCTCATGCGGTGTCCATTTTCATTGATGCATTTATGATGGCATTCTTGGAAGTTTGCCTTCCTTCTTTCCAGCATTGCTCTGTCAATTTGCCATATTCATATTGAATTAGCATTTGACAAAATCAAGTATGGAAAACAACATCCCTCATGCGGTGTCCATTTTAATTGATGCATTTATGATGACATTCTTGGAAGTTTGCCTTCCTTCTTTCCAGCATTGCTCTGTCAATTTGCCATATTCATATTGAATTAGCATTTGACAAAATCAAGTATGGAAAACAACATCCCTCATGTGGTGTCCATTTTCATTGATGCATTTATGATGGCATTCTTGGAAGTTTGCCTTCCTTCTTTCCAGCATTGCTCTGTCAATTTGCCATATTCATATTGAATTAGCATTTGACAAAATCAAGTATGGAAAACAACATCCCTCATGCGGTGTCCATTTTCATTGATGCATTTATGATGACATTCTTGGAAGTTTGCCATCCTTCTTTCCAGCATTGCTCTGTCAATTTGCCATATTCATATTGAATTAGCATTTGACAAAATCAAGTATGGAAAACAACATCCCTCATGTGGTGTCCATTTTCATTGATGCATTTATGATGGCATTCTTGGAAGTTTGCCTTCCTTCTTTCCAGCATTGCTCTGTCAATTTGCCATATTCATATTGAATTAGCATTTGACAAAATCAAGTATGGAAAACAACATCCCTCATGTGGTGTCCATTTTCATTGATGCATTTATGATGGCATTCTTGGAAGTTTGCCTTCCTTCTTTCCAGCATTGCTCTGTCAATTTGCCATATTCATATTGAATTAGCATTTGACAAAATCAAGTATGGAAAACAACATCCCTCATGCGGTGTCCATTTTCATTGATGCATTTATGATGACATTCTTGGAAGTTTGCCTTCCTTCTTTCCAGCATTGCTCTGTCAATTTGCCATATTCATATTGAATTAGCATTTGACAAAATCAAGTATGGAAAACAACATCCCTCATGTGGTGTCCATTTTCATTGATGCATTTATGATGGCATTCTTGGAAGTTTGCCTTCCTTCTTTCCAGCATTGCTCTGTCAATTTGCCATATTCATATTGAATTAGCATTTGACAAAATCAAGTATGGAAAACAACATCCCTCATGCGGTGTCCATTTTCATTGATGCATTTATGATGACATTCTTGGAAGTTTGCCTTCACTCTTTCCAGCATTGCTCTGTCAATTTGCCATATTCATATTGAATTAGCATTTGACAAAATCAAGTATGGAAAACAACATCCCTCATGTGGTGTCCATTTTCATTGATGCATTTATGATGGCATTCTTGGAAGTTTGCCTTCCTTCTTTCCAGCATTGCTCTGTCAATTTGCCATATTCATATTGAATTAGCATTTGACAAAATCAAGTATGGAAAACAACATCCCTCATGCGGTGTCCATTTTCATTGATGCATTTATGATGGCATTCTTGGAAGTTTGCCTTCCTTCTTTCCAGCATTGCTCTGTCAATTTGCCATATTCATATTGAATTAGCATTTGACAAAATCAAGTATGGAAAACAACATCCCTCATGTGGTGTCCATTTTCATTGATGCATTTATGATGGCATTCTTGGAAGTTTGCCTTCCTTCTTTCCAGCATTGCTCTGTCAATTTGCCATATTCATATTGAATTAGCATTTGACAAAATCAAGTATGGAAAACAACATCCCTCATGCGGTGTCCATTTTCATTGATGCATTTATGATGACATTCTTGGAAGTTTGCCTTCACTCTTTCCAGCATTGCTCTGTCAATTTGCCATATTCATATTGAATTAGCATTTGACAAAATCAAGTATGGAAAACAACATCCCTCATGTGGGGTCCATTTTCATTGATGCATTTATGATGGCATTCTTGGAAGTTTGCCTTCACTCTTTCCAGCATTGCTCTGTCAATTTGCCATATTCATATTGAATTAGCATTTGACAAAATCAAGTATGGAAAACAACATCCCTCATGTGGTGTCCATTTTCATTGTTGCATTTATGATGACATTCTTGGAAGTTTGCCTTCACTCTTTCCAGCATTGCTCTGTCAATTTGCCATATTCATATTGAATTAGCATTTGACAAAATCAAGTATGGAAAACAACATCCCTCATGTGGTGTCCATTTTCATTGATGCATTTATGATGGCATTCTTGGAAGTTTGCCTTCACTCTTTCCAGCATTGCTTTGTCGAATTCCTAATTCAGCGGCAAAGAAGTTGTTTATCATTTCAATCTAATGCTTGGAGTTCACAGTAAAAGCATTTTCATTATTGTCTTCAAAAATGTAAGGACTATTGACACCAGCTTTTCCAACAGTACAACAAACATTCACTTTTGGACTATGCAGTGGTCTTTTGTGTAGTTCTCTTGGATTTTCAAGAGCCCAATAATGACAATTCACCATGCCATTTAGAGGAAAATGAGCTTCATCTCTCATTAACAAAATGAGGTTGTCATCTGCCTACAAAATTGCTTCCATCTTACATGCAAAGTTAAACCACTGTGCACAGTTCCCCTGGTCTCAACTGTTGTCCAATGATGAATTTGTCTATCCTGGGTATGATAATAAACTACATCCGCATCCAGGGTAAGACGATAAACTATGTCCAACAGCAAGGCTTCTGATCAGGAGGTTTTGAAGAGCGTGGAACCACCTTTTAATTGCTGGTGTTCCCAAGTCAACCCTGACCCAGGGTGGTAGCACCTGTTAGTGTCCCAGCTATGGGCAAACAGTTTTTAGTTTTTATATAAAATTTTTACCAGAAATAAATTTTGAGGAAAAAAAAAACTATGACCAGCAATATATTTTTGCAAAAAAATATTACCAGCAATACATTTTTAAAATATTACCAGCTATACATTTTTTAGAAAAAAAATATTACCAGAAATAGATTTTTGATAAAACAAAATTTTACCAGGAAAAAAAAAGTTGTCAGCATTAAATAATCCATTGAGGTTGATATGCCATAAAACACAACAAACCAAACCATAACCAACTTGTAGGGGTGGAAATGCAGTTTTTCATGTGAAATACACTGTACCGAACGATTATCGGGTGCCAAGTTCAGTAGCATGCCTCTGAGCAGAGTGATTCAGACTGTGCAGCTAAGCTTGTCTGATGCGTTCTATATTATCTGGGGTACGTACCGTTCCTGGAGCCCCCGCTTGTCTGCTGTTCATTAGTATACATTGTGTACGAAGTGCATGAATCTAACATAAGATTGTGTTACAAGTGGAAACAGCCTGATTTCGGTGAATGTTGAATTGACGACCGACTGCTATGATATGAAATCGTCGTAGGTGAACATGCGGTGCTCTATCATCCACAGCAATATGGCTACAACTGGAAAAAAAAAAAAAAAAAGCTAATAAACCATTGACCAAATGGTACCTGTCAGACATATGTCCCTCCCCCTGGGGCTGAGTAACAGCTATTTCAGAAACATCAGTCCTCTCTGCCTCACCCTCTATTTCTTTTTAGTTTTATCCAATGAATTTTACTTTCAATATTTTTTAGGTTTCAATTTCTAGCATGTGGTGTTATTCTTTTTTTACAATATTTAGTGATGGAACATTTAATTTCTTATTGCGCAGTAGGAATAAGTAACTTTTTAAAAAATTTTTATCTAATCAAAAGACCATCATGGTATCTTTCTATTTTGTAATCTGTCTTGTAAACCGTATAATGGAAGTATGGATAGTGTAATGGATATTAGCATAGAATGTGAAATTCTGAGTTAATTCTTCAAACACTCCTGGGTAAGGTATGAATTTGTCTCTCCTCCCCCAGCTATGGTTTAAATAGCAGGGTAGACTGGACTATCTAGCTTTGCATAGCAACCGGTCCACTGTCTTTCCCATGAATGCATGGCAATTCATAGATAATAAAGGAAAAGAATCTGAAAGAATATACCATTAAATAAAACAACCCACTCACTTTAGTCTGATCAAATCCTACAGGATGAAACATGTTGCATGAAAGCATTTCCACTTTGTCATATATATATATATATATATATAAATATATATATATATATACACATGATAGAAATTGTTAGGAGGATTTGATAATTATAATTAAGTAATTCATTGAGTCTGAAAGAAACCTCAAGAGAATGTAGAAATCACTGGATGGCCGTTTCGTCCTATATTTGGGACTCATCAGCAGTGCGCATACACTACCGAGAATTGAAACCCTGACAGTTAAGTTATCAAACAAACGTCATACCATGAATTACTTAATTATATATATATATATTTGGACAGCAACCTTTCTTTTAAAAATTTACACATCTTTCATTAAAATATGATGGACAAGTAAAATTTTCTAAATTTTTTTATTTAGTTTTTCCAGCATTCTTACATTTTTTTCATTTAGTGGGAGTGAGGGAATACAAAACCTGTTCATGCCATCCATTGTCTCAAGCACTTTAAGACACTTTTTTAGCCAGTTTCAAAGGGGTTTTGTTGTTGTTAGTTTTCCTTCATGTTTTCACCATAATGAAATATATTTTTTGATATTTTTTGTGTTCTTTTCAATACTAGTAGGAGTGTTTATTCTAAGCCTTTACATGTTGAGTGCAGATGGAATTTGAGTAAGCGCCTTTCTATTTTTAAGAACACACACACACAGTTACGAAAAATTTGGTAATCCGTATAGGTAGTCCCAAGGAGGATGAAATCTTGAGAGTTCAATGTAAATTCAGAGCTAATAATTTAAAGAAAAACAGACCACTTTCTGTTTTTCTTTAAAATATATATATATATATATATATATATATATATATATATATATTATAAATTAACTGATTTAAAATGTTTTTTTTCGCTAAAAATATCTATAAGAACACCGGATTATATATCTTACTGTTCTTTCTTTTTATTTATATATATATATATATATATATATATATAAACAATATGTTAACAATAAAGACTGTTTTGTTTTGTTTGTTCTTTTTTATAGTGATGTTCACCCTGTACATTGCCCAAGAGCCACTCACGTATAGGGTATGGGGAATGTGTTGGAAAGATAATGGTTTACCCTCTACTGATGTAAAGTGGGAGACATACAAACAGGAATTTAGTCTTACACAAATTTATAAGAGAAGGTGTCTGAAATGGACCTGAAGATGTTTCTACCTGCTTAAAATAACTTTTGGTGCCGAAGGGAATATTTATGCAACTATTTCAAGACATTTGTTGATTATATTTTTTTGCAGATTTTGTACTTGTTAATTGTGCTGCTTTTTGTCGGTGCCTCTTCTCATTTTAGCTTAATAAACTTTTGCGGGAAGGGGGGGGATTGAGTTTCTGCCAAATTCGCTTCAATGTTCCGTCCATGGTATTCTTGGTATCTTTCTATAGAATTTCTCTTAGAATCACTGCCTGGTTGAAAGTTTTCAGATATATGAAGGATAAATTGGCAAACTTAGACCTTTGTGCCCCCCCCCAAATGGAATGTCAAAAGGACAGTTATTCTCTTGACACCTCTACTATTTTAAATAGCTTTGCTCCCCAGTAATGTTTATCGTTTTAAAAAGTGATGATTAGAATTGTGATAAAACCTTTTGTGATGCCAATGAATACTCGTCAATTTCGTAATGCTCACTGTAGTAGAGACTTTGTAATCGTAGATACAATTATAGTACACCATTGAACAAAACTGGTGCCAGATGCCTTCGAATATCACTCACACTAATAGCACTTGCTTGATAATGCTTGCTCGGAAAGTAATCTGTATAGTGACCCGAATAGAGAAATAGTATAGTGGATAGAGTAAAGAATAGCAGTCTGTATAGTAATAACGATCATTCAGACATCACGCAACTTCCTAATTATGCGTTTCCTCTATGGTTAGGTGTCTACTTAATTCAATAATGGGATTGCCTGTGTTTGTTTACTGGCAATCTGTGTTCAAACTCAAGTGTTGGCAGCAACACTTTATTCCTATATGACAAAATCTAAACATACAAACAAAAAATGTATAAATTCACTTTCATATGTTTTCCTTCAATTTAGTTTTTCAGTTTTCCTTTCATGTTTGCCTCCAAGCTAGGATTTTTGTTTGAACTCAAAATGATCGTTTTTTTTTGGGGGGGGGGGGGGTTTAACTGAGCTAAAAGGTATATAAATGAATACTTGTTCAACTCTTTTATTGATTATTTCTTTGTATATTTTCTATTTTAAACTTAAATTTGCAATTTAGTTACTGCCAAAAATGTTTTTCTTTTATGCGCTGTGTTCCTTCATGACTCTCCACAATTTTCTCTCTTTTTATAACTTTAAGCAATACTTGATCTTTTACACCCCCCACCCCCCACCAGTTGCTGTTCTGCCACCCAATTACATAAACTCATCAGGTCGGTTATTTGATGTTTCTCTGTCTAACCCATTTGTCCGTGAGTGTCAAATTCTTCAAGCCCTCTTTGCTCAATATATGTCCCAGAAATTTCATCTGTTTCTTATCTGATTCTACATATGTTTTGTTTTCATTTTCCTTAAAGCTTCCTTGTTGCTCCAATGTTCTGTCTATGGTATTCTCGGCACCCTTCTATAGAATCTCTCTCTGGTTGAAAGCTTACGAATGGTTTTAAATACATATGATGATCAACTTCTTCTCTACACTGGATCAGCTTTCTTCCTCTTTGAGTCAGCTCTTCAAGTTTCCTCCCACATTTACCTCCAAGTTATCGTTTTTTGTTCAAATTCAGAATGATCTGAAGAACTTTCGTCCTGGGTATGATGATAAACTACATCCAACAGCAAGGCCTCTGATCAGGAGGTTGTGAGGAGTATGGAACCACCTCTTAATTGCTGATGTTCCCAGGTTCACTCTGACCGGGGGTCGTAGCATCTGTCAGGGACCCAGCTATGGGCAAATAGTTAACACCCCCACCAAAAGGGGTCAAAACACTATGAAAATATGAAATAGGTTTTAAAACCAGCATTACTTTTTTGGAAAAAAAAAATATTACCAGCAATACATTTTTTGAAAAAAAAAAAAGAAAAAAACTATTACCAGCAATACATTTTTTGGGGAAAAAATTTTTTTTACCAGCAATACATTTTTTGAAAAAAACAAAGAAAAAAATATTACCAGCAATACATTTTTTGAAAAAAAAAAAAAAATTTACCAGCGATACATTAAAATAAAAATAAAAAATATTACCAGCAATACATCTTTCGAAAAAAAAAAATTTACTTGCAATAAACATCTTGTCAGCATTAAAACCCATCGAGGTTAATATGCCGTAAAACAAACCAAACCAAACCAAACCTGAAGAACTTTCTGCCAAACTAAAAGTACTTTTGACATATAAAGGATTATTAGTCCAACTCTTTTGTCAATTATTTCTTTGCAAATTTTGTATTTGTTATTGTGTTCCTTTTTATGGGAGACTATTTTCATTATAGTTTTTACATTTTTTCTATTTTAGATTAACTTTGGAACTTGTGTTCCTGTTAAATTTCTTATTCTTCCTTCATATGCCTTCACATTGAAACACCAGTTCCTGTACAATCACCAAAAGTTAAGCAATGTTAAGCCTGGTCAGTACCTAGATGGGTGACCACTTGAGAATACCAGGTGCTGTAAGCTTGGATGTGTTGTTTGTACGGCTTACGGCCATATCATGTTGAAACACAGGTTCCTGTACAGTCACCAAAGTTAAGCAATGTTGAGCCTGGTCAGTACCTAGATGCGTGACTGCTTAGGGATACCATGAATGTGTGGGTGTTATAATGGATAATGGCTCGAAATTGGTAATCAGAGTTCCAATTCTAGTTGGGTTCATTAGATTCACTTATATGCAAATACCCATGGGAAAGGATTGAATCCATATCTTCTTCCCACAGCTATGGGTTAATTAGTAGAATTTCTATTGGTAAATTATCTAAAAAAAAAAAAAAATTCTTACAATCTAAAAATATTTTCTGCTGAAGGATTAATAAACCGTAGAAAAAGAATCAGTTGATCAATGAAATACTGATTATCTACACAGGCATGTCTTTTAGGTTTATTTACATTCTCTAGAATACAAATGTCTAGAAACTATTTGTGGTCACAAAGTGAGGGATCTGTTTATATATTGATTGTAATATAGAATTGATGCCCCACTTTATATCCACATTATCATTTGTCTATTAAATTCTGGTTAGTTATGAATCCCCCTTTGTTCTCCCCCCAGCTATGGGTTAATTAGTAAGACTTGTATTACTAAATCATTAGTATCTCAAAAAGAAAAAGAAAACAAAAATTCTTAAAATCTAAAAATATTTTCTGGCTTTAAATAACCTGCAAAGGGTTGATAAGCCATAGACGATAAATCAATCTGTTCGGATGTGGGTATCATGACTCAGCACAGATTCCTGTCTTCTATAGCTGTAATCAGTGTTTCATTTCATGAAAATTAAACTCTATTGTGAGGCGGGTTCATAAGGAACCCGAAGCCAGCCTGTTCTGCCTCGCATCATTTGAAATGGAAAATGCCGGATGATCATTAAATTGTCAGAAACCGAAGATTCAAACAAAAACAAATGGTCAGAGTTAGTTCGGTGTGGAAGCAAATCTGCCGGTAGAATACATTTGATGAGCTCCCAGAGTTTATGATTATTATTATTATAGCTTTGTCCTTTGCTACCATCTTTGAGGAGCATATCTGCACACAATCAAGGATGAGGAGGTTTGTTGCTATGAGTAAACATTTCCAGTGATGAACAGGATAACGGTCAACTGGAAGACCTGCTTTATTGAGTCGCCCATCCAAGAATGAGGTCTTAGGTTGTGTGGAACGAGAGGTTTTATTTATTTATTTTTTTTTTTAAATATTTGTTTTCTTTCATTTTCTTTATTTCTTATTATTATTTGTTTATTAATTTAAATTTTTTTTTTTTTTTTTTTTTTTGCAATTGTGTGCATTTATTCCTGTAGATATTTGACGGCTAAAGTGACTCTTATGAGGAATGTTTTGTGTTTAGAGAAATTAGCCTAATTAGAAAAATTATTTTCAATCGGTTCCCTTTAATTGTTGTCTGCAAGTGCATGAAAGACTGGAAGGAAAGCAACAAGAGAACGAGAGATTGATGCAAAGAAAGAAAAAAAAAGAAAGAAATTAATATAGATGAAAAAAAGAAAAGAGTGAAATAATTCCTTACAAGAATGAAAATTAAGAAATGAACGAAATTAGGGATGATGAATAAAAGCATTAATAAATGAAAGTAAAATTATAAAAAAAAATAAAGGAGGAAAGAAAGAATAGAGCAGAGGAAAGAAAGGTGAAATAAGTGAGGAAAGAGAAATAGAGAAAGAACAAACAAAAGAAAGAATGAACAGAAAAAAACAAAAGAAAGAATGAACAGAAAAAAACAAAAGAAAGAATGAACAGAAAAAAAGAGAAAAATGAAGAAAAAAACAAAAGAAGAATGAACAAAGATCAGAAGAATGAAGAAAGCCTAGAAGAAGAATGAAGAAAGAAAAAATTAAGAAACAGGAGTGAAAAAAAAAAAAAATTTAGAAAGTGACAGAGGAAAGAAAATAAAAAAAAATTAATAAAATGAAGAAAGACCAAAAGAAGAAAAAGAAGAATAAGGAAAGACCTGTAAAAGAAAGAAGAATTAAGAAACAGCAGTGGAAAGAAAATAAAAAATTTTAAAGTGAGAGAGGAAAGAAAATAAAAAAAAAATGATAAAAAATGAAGAAAAACCAGAAGAAAGATCAGAATGAAGAAGAAAGACCAAAAGAAGAAAAAGAAGAATAAGGAAAGACCTGTAAAATAATGAAGAATTAAGAAACAGCAGTGGAAAGAAAATAAAAAGTTTTAAAGTGAGAGAGGAAAGAAAATAAAAATAAAAAAGTTGTAAAAATGATGAAGAATGGAGGAAGGAAAAAAAAAATTGTAAAAAATGAAGGATGGAGGAAAAAAAAAAAAAATTAAAAAAAGGGTCAGAGAAAAAATGAAGGAATAATCAAGGAGAAGAATGGAAAGCAATAATGAGAGATGAAAGAAATAAAAAATAAAAAAATGGAAGAATGGAAAAATATTCATTTTAAATCTAAAAAGAAAAATGTCCTAATGAATATAATAAAGAGAAAAACAAAGAAAATCATAGATAGCATTATCTTTTGTTTTGTTCCAAAAATAAAAATACTTCAGTAATAGCAGAATTAAATTTATTTTGAAAGGAGTGCATAAGACAGGGCAAAAAGTTCTAAATGAAATATAAACTAACGTCAATTAAACAAGTACAAAAAAGCATATACAAATATGCCCCATAACAGGGAAACAAGGGATTTTAAACAACGGTTTTAAGCAGGAAATTAATCAAATTCCTAAATCCATAGAACTGAACATTATTCCATGTTAGCAATGATATTAGCTTGATTTATTTTTAGATGTCGCATTCGTCAATTGATGTTTTTAATTTTGACTTGCAATTTTCTTTCATCGTAATTTTTTAATTGCTTTTTATCGCAACCTGATTTGGACTTTTAATCTACAGCAGTGAGCAAGCGATGTTCATGAGATGGGGGGGAGGAATAAGCTGAATGAAAATTGTTTGGCAAACCTAAAAATAACAATACATAATATTGCTAATAATAATAATACTACTACTTTTATGTGCCATAGAAAAACAGGGACAGTCATGGCTTTCCACAGCTTCCTTTGTTTCGGTGCCCTATGTGGTTCTACAGAAGGATGCTGAGGATACCATTGTTGGAATATGTGGGCAACAATGAAGTTTTAGAGAAAATAGAAAAACGTAAACTTATACTTCACGTCTGGAAGAGACAGTAGAAATTTCTAGAACACATAATGAGGAAGGAGGGCTTGGAAAATCTGATACTCACAGGGCAGATTAAAGGCAAGAGGGACAGAGGAATAAAACATAACATACTTAGTGAGCTTGAGTAAATGAATTGAATAGCGGAACAGGGTTAAGGAATAACAGACAAAATTTATTAAGACCTAAAAAAGACAGGAGATTGTGGAGAACCATGATCGCCTATGTTCTGAAAGGACACAACACATAAAGAAGTAATTGCTAACCTTCTGCCATCTATACAAATATATTAAGTAGGTTACTCAACATTTCTTCCTGCATTCAGTGTCCTGTGAGTGTTAGATTCTCTCAACTCTCTCTTTCTGATTGTAATTGAAAATTTCCTTGTTCTTATTTTCCTTAAAACATACTTTTTGTATACATGTTTAGTCCCTTGTATTTGTCGAATATACATCTCTGCTGCTTCAAGTCTCGTCATCAACTGTGAGGAGATTGTCCAGCCTTTTACGTCCATATAAAGGATCAGATGTTACTTCACAGTTTCATACTTTTTTTTGTTGCTTCGTTTCAAATGGTATTTTTCTGTCTTAGTATTTAGTTTTTGGAAAACATGTTTCGTTATTGGTACATAGTTTGATAAGGAAGCATTTAAACACTTTCCATCCGAAAATGACATCACAAAGTTCGAACCAATAACTACTTCAACGCAAATAACATATTTAGCTGTTTTAATTTGAAACGGCTAGAAGCAACCGTTAGTTCTATGCTAAGAGTTTCTTCTATCACCTTGCTATATATATATATATATATATATATATATATATATATATATATATATGTGTGCTGGACTCTTGTATGCGGGTAAAGCAACACCTGCACATATGATTTGATTACAGTGGTGAAAGTTTTGTGCAGTCCACACTTTACAGTGGTGAAGTTTCTGTTTAACCATACTTCTTGAAGAGCACCACGACGCTCCACAGGCTTTTAACTCAGAGTCCTTCTCCTAGACGAGTTGCTAATGCAATAATAATATATTAATACACGAAGACATGAAAAGTTACAGAGTGTTTGTATGGAGAAGTTATATGTGTGTGTTGTATTGAGTGTCCGTATGTACGTGTATTGTCCTTAGCGTGTTCCCAGAATATGGGAAACGCTGTATCTGTGAGATGTCACATATTGGCCTAAGTGAAAAAGAGAAAAGTTTTACCTCGCCTCCGCGCCAAGGCCTGAGTCGAGAGAGAGAAAGAGAGACCCCTGTTGAAGGATTAAGGAACTGAGGAGGAGCTAACTCCGACAACTCTCTCTACTCTACTACTAAACGGATTATGATTCGCTTCTGATCATTATACTATTTGGCAATTACTACTTGAACAAGTATTACTAGTGCAGATAATATTGGAAGGCATTACTACTAGTACGGACATCTACGAAGTCTTGAATATAATGAGCATTTTTGGAAGTGAAAACGAGCTTTTGCTTGACATAGCAAAAGTGACAAGCGAAGCCATCCAACATCACAAAAGGGGGTGGGAGCCGCATGTCACATTTCAGGCTAATTTCTGACAGGTGTATTTTGGTCTATAGTCAATTTGTCTGTTTTATCTAAAACATGTTAAAACTGTCCAAAAATACAAAAAACGGTTGTTTTTCTCTTTTTAAACAGAAAAGTAATGATAAAATATTGTAAACAAAAAAAGTTATGAAAGAATTAAATACTAATACAAAACAAATACAAGTAAAAAAAAAAACTTACCAACAGTTTCTCGATAAATCAATTTTTTTTTTACCTTTGCCTTTTTTTAAAAGATTCTACAATATTTCTTTCAAACTTTCATTTGTTGTCGTAAAATATATTCGCAACAATTTTTGCTGCAAAATGAATTCCTTTTTCAGTGTTTTGTTCACAAGTAAAAACATATCTTGGAAAATAAGTTTCCAAAATTCTTTCAGCAGGCTCTCTTGTAGTGGATTCATTATTTTTCACAATAAATTCATCTGCATAGTCAAGTATAGCAAAACAAGCACAAATGAACTCTGCCATTTGGCTAGATGGAACCATAAAACCTCTTTGAGAAATTAAATCAAAGTACTGCTTCTCTGTAGCATCATCACTATCATTGCCAACCATGAACAGTGGATAAAGGCGTTAGTTAGATCCAGTGACAGGACCCAAAGTGTGTGAGTTCAATACCTGGTTAAACCGGTGGACAACTCAGAGAGGGGAATTAACAGAAGATAACTGACATCCATTAGACATGGCACATGGAACTAGAACAGTCTACCCCAGTGAGCGAAATAAAGGGTTCAGTTCGACATGCCAACCACCTGAAGAAGGCCAGAGCATACAACAGCTGAAACATTGTAATAAATATGGTGACAAAGATGAGGACAATAGTCCGAATAATGTAAATAGTGTTTTGTATGTAGTTTGAAAAATTTTCTAACATGCTAAATCTTTTGAGTTTAGCATTGTATCCATGCATAAATCACTGTGATAATAATATAGGGGGTCCTATCTCACTTGAGCTTGATATGAAGGTTTTGGTTAATGTGAATACATTCTTTTATAGATGGAAAATGTGTTTCAGGGTCAAAGACTATTTTATAAATTAGAATATAATGATCCTTTCTTTTTAAATTCAAAACTGTTAGGACAACACTTTGCTTCTTCCAATTGAGTAAAATCCTTTATCGTATCAGCTGAAATAAAATCATGTAATTCATCAGTTTGAACCAGTCGTTGTTTTGGGGGCTTTTTGAATTCCCTTGTATTTGGCAAAAGAAATAGTTTTCTTATTTTTTCTGAATGTATCGTAGGTAATGGATATAAATCCCAATTCAGCTTCTTTCATTTTCCTTTTAAAATAAATTTCTCTTCAAAATGTTTCATACAGAGAACTGAATCTTTTGTAGGAAACCAATCAATATGATTAACGAATTTTATTCATTTTTCTATGAGGTGGGATTTTCCAAGAGGAAAAGAAAATGTCGATACTTTTTTACAGCCAAATGCAACACATTTGTTAACCATTTTTGTTGTACAAAATATTCCAAGAAACTTTATAATTTAATCTTTAAATGCAATGGACTATGAGTTAGAAAATTTACCTAATAGAATTCATTTGCAAAACGGGCTGTAAACGCAATTGGAAATCATAAAAGTGAGGTAGCTCACAGCCTTTTTATAATTTGTGGATTAGTAATAAAAGATGTGTAAATAAGCATTTTAGTGTTGAAGATGTATTCTAGGAATTGAAATAACATCTGATATATTCTACATGATTGTATATTGTTAATTTACATTCTAAGAATACAATTTTTAAAGTTATCTCCCTTTTGGATTTACAATTTTCTAAGCGACCATTCACATTTTTTTTTCTTGTTTACATTACCTCTGCCTGTTAGAATTCAGCGAGTTATGTTACGTGTGTGTGTGTGGGGGGGCGTATAATACTAGTTGGCCATGGTTAAACATAAATTTTGTAAAATTAAATTTTTGTTCAAGCACTGTATTAAAATAATAGTAAAAGAATTATAGAAATTTACTTTGTTTTCCAATGTTATATCATAGTAATGCTTGTAATGGTTGGCTCCCTGTACCACCCCAGCAAGTACACCTGACTCCTCATGCTATCTTCTACCTTTTACAAGAGCCAGATCAGGCCTAAAATGGAGTACTGTGGTCATATTTGGGCAGAAGCTGCACAGTCCACTTTCCAGTTTTGATAGAGACCAAAAGCATCTCCAAATCCTTGTGGATGACAAACTATTTTCCGCCCTCCGACCTCTCTCTCTCTCAGGCAAGATACAGCAAGTCTCTCACTGCTCTATTGCTATTTCCATGGAAACTGCTCATATGAACTACATTCCTTGGTTCTGCCAGTTCTAACCTTCACGGCCAAGACACACAATGCCATTCACATTGTAGTGAACCACTCACATTCCCTCTGTATTCCATTAGTGTAAAGTAAGTTCCACTTGAACAGCTTCTTCCAGCAAACCACTGTCCAGCAATTCATTTATACAAACTTGTCAGTTAGGTTATATTTCCCTGATTACTACAATCTTAATCTGTTCACGTCTTGGGTTAACCATTATTTTCCTCTCCTATCTGCATAAACTGTCTCTTGAGTGATCCCCGGGCCATGTAAAGGGTTAATCTTACTGTAAAAAAAAGATAAAAAAACAACTCTTTGCTCCCATGAGAAAAATCCTTGTAGATAACACTGTCATTCTAAAGACATTTTTTTTGTTTTGTACTAATGTCCACCCAATACAAGGCCCAAGAGCCACTCATAGTAGAGGATTACTGTATGGTGTTTTATTACTATAAGAAAGTGAAGTTCTTTGGTCTATTCAGGAAAGATAACAGATAATTCTAGACTTGAAAAGGTCAAAATTAGTGAATAAAATTTTCGGGTCTATTTCGAGATGTTAGAAATATAGTGTGGAAGTAAACTTTACAAGGAACTGGAAACCCAATCCTGAACAAGGGATAAACCTTTACTCCTGTTCAAAAGACTGGGGAGGAGTATGAACTGGATGATAGACAAACCTATCTAATGTTTAAAGATAGTAGAAGCACCACCATGACATTTTCTACTAGTCCTAACTAACAGGGATTAGACTTATTACTACTTCTGAACACAGCTTAGAACAAAAGTGCAAAAAATATACCAACAATGAACCCCTTGAAAAAAATGCAAATGAATTGGCTGAAAGTATTTGGGACAATAATCATGGACAGATTCTACACTCTCTTAGTTCTCGTAAAAGAAAATCTGTGAGGTTTTATTTTTGTGTCATGTCAGTTTCATTGTTGATTTCAATCGAAGTGGGAATGACTTCAGAACACTTACCCCTCCCCTTTTATAGGCAGAAGTACACAAATGCATACTGGGGATATTTTTCTTAGCAAGGCCGGGTTGCACTTTGACATGACACAGTCCGGATCTGACTTGTCTAGAAGACAGACCGCTACGTTCGCTTGCCCGAACTTGCTTTTGTGTGTCAACGCCAATTCCTAGTTTGTGAATTTTTTGCCTTGTTACTGTTAATTTACTTTGCATATATTTTGTTTGTGTGATATTATTTTATTTTTGCCCTTTTCCTTTTTCTTTTTCTTGCAAACTTTGTTAATTCTGTTTGTTGGACAGTCCTGTTATTTATTTTTCATTTGACCATGGCTACTCACTCCATATTTTCAAATATTGCTTGTGTTGTCCCATGGCAGTCCTTACTTTGTTTTTGTTAGATTATATTTTTTATGAAATATATCAAGTATTTTTGCTATTAAATTTAATTTATAAAAATACCAGAAGCTATAAAAAAAAAAAACAAGCAATCAAACATCTATAAATTTTAATAAAATTTATGAAAAAATATACTAATTTAGGTTGTTAGTATATTTTTGTGTTTATATTCTATAAAACCCCCACCATGAAAATGACTAACGAATTCACCGAAAGCACTTGGGACAATAATCACCGAACAATTTCTACGCTTTCGTAGTTCCCATAAGAGTCAGCTCAGGCCAAAAATGGAGTACTGCTACCATATATGGGCAGGAGTTGCCCAGTCTTCACTTTCCAGTCTTGATAGGGTCCAAAAGCATCTTGTGACCTTGTGGGTGATGAATTATTTTCTAACCTATAACCTCTCTCCCACAGATGAAATGTTGCAAGCCACTTGCTGCTCTATTGCTGTTTGCATAGAAAGTGTTCAGATGCACTACATTCCTTAGGTCCACCAGTTCTAACATTTGTGGCTAAGAACCAGCTGCTTTGTAGACCCCCCCCCCCCAAGAGGATGCTTCCCTGATCACAACAATCCTAACCTGTTCAAGTCTAGGGATAACCATTATCTTCCCCACATATCCCCATAAACTGTACCTCTTAACCTGTAATTCTCTATCTCGAGTGGCTCTTGGGGCTTGTACAGGGAGAAAATCATTGTAAGATAAAAGAAAAACTGTATAAAAGACTTGTCAGTCACCTTTAACTTTAAAAGTTACTCACACTAAAAATAATTAAATTAAAAAAGAAAGCTTTTATAATTTAATAACTAAAAAGGTCTAGTTCCAAGAATTATTGTATATGCTTGTGTATAAGCCGACTTCATGTATAGTGTGAACCCTGACATTTTTTGGTGGGGGTTGGTCAACTTTAACTTTAAAAGCTACCCTATATACTCGTGTATTATGTGACTTTTGAAGACCTAATTTAGAAGCTAATTTTAAGGGGGTCACATCATATACAAGATATAAAATTAGCGTATGTACTGCCAGCTCTGGCTATGCCATTGACCAAACTATATATCCATTTACTGTAGTTAAATTAGCTTCAAAATGAGGTCTTCAAAGGTCGCATGATATGTGAGCATATACAGTAATCTCACTAAAAAATAGTTAAATTAAAAAAAAAAAAGCTTTTATAACTTAATAACTAAAAAGGTTTACTTCCAAGAATTACTGTTTATACTTGTGTATAAGACAACTTCATGTATAGTGCGAAGCCTAACATATTTTACCTGTGTATAGTACAACTGGTCATTAATAATGCATGATTTTTCAGCGCTTCAAAAAATTACCTGTGTATAGTGTGACCCCTGTTTGCTGTGTAAAAAAGAAAAAAAACTGATCATAAAAAAACCTGGGTATGATGATAAACTACATCCAGCAGCAAGGCCTCTGACTGGGATGTTTTGAAGAGTGTAGAAACACCTCTTAACTGCTGTTGTTTCCAATTTTACTGTGACACAGAGTGGTAGCACCTGTTAGGGTCCCAGCTATGGGCAAATAGTGCCCCCCTCCCCAAACTGGGGTCAAAACATGAAAATATAAAAATAAAAGTAGAAAAAATTACCAAAGCTCACAAGAAAATAAAATTTTGGCATTAATTTAAAAAAAATATTCTTTTGTTTGTTTTTACTAATGTTCACCAAATACAAGGCCCAAGGGTCACTCAAGGTAGAGGGTTACTGCGGTGGATTTGTATTAGTGCAAGAAAGGGCAAAATACCAGGGAAGATAAACTTGAAGAGGTCAAGATTTAATTAGTGAATAAAATTGACTATTTTTTTTTTTTTTTTAAATCGAGGGCTTTAACTCCTGAACTTGTTCTGACCCAGAAATGGTGCAGTCATGAACTGTCTGAAAATATAAGCAGATTGAGCAGTATTATTAAAGAAGTTAATATGACTGGATAATCAAGAAAGCCATTTTTACCTTGCCAATAAGTCTAATAAATAATTAAATAGCACCCCAAATATGTCAATCAAAATAGCCGATAAAAGCCCCTTATTAAATTGTCTAAACCATCTCAAGCTTTTAATGAGTAAGGAGCAAATTTGATTTATTCTGGCCAGTATAGGGAGATAAGGGATTTGTTTGAATCTCATTAACCAACATATTTATTGGTTTGCCCGAAGGGGAGAGAGCAGGAGATAAATGCCATGTATTGCAGAACTCAACAAGGGGTGGGAAATGTCACTGAAGGTAGGGCTAGAAAGCCAGCCTCTTTAAGAGACTCTGCTGTGTTGACAAGAATGAGAACCGTAATCTGAAATTGCCATCAATATTAACGTGATTACAACAATCTCGTTAGGATTAGCGAGGGAGTAATCTGGAGTTGTGACTTCATAAATTGCTCTGATTGGATTAGCTATAATCCTAACCAGGTGCTCTAAAGGTTGGATGCCATCTTTAAAAAAAAAATAAAGAAAAGTCCTGAGAAATAAGAAAATTTCATTAGACACAAAGAAAAGAGTGTTGAACTGCTATGCAACATATCTCTTCCTATATGGCAGTAAATGTTGGACAGTTTCCTCCCAGACGAGAAGACTGGAAGCAACAGAGAGGTAGTTCTACAGAAGGATGCTGAGAATATCTTGGATGGTAGGCATAAGTAAAGAAGTCATCTTAAGGAAAATAGAAACCAAAGGGTCACTTGTCTATGTTTCTAGGATGAAGTATTGTAATT
>OZ038501.1:66137325-66157325 GCA_964036315.1 Acanthosepion esculentum
AAAAAAAATTACTGAATCAGAGAAATGAAATAGCTATTTTTTGCCGTCATTGTCAAAAATTTTCCTTAAATAATATTTAAAAGTAAAATTAAAAAATGGGACCTGGTAATTTACATACTTATATTTGATATAAAAAAACTAATTTTAAATAATTTAAGTAATTCTATTGCATTTACTTGTTTTAAAAAGAAATATAGTCTATTAGTAATTAAGAGTTAAAATATTTTAAAATTGTAGTTAAATAAAATGTATTCTAACACAAACACCCCTAAAAAGAATCTTTAAGTATACAAGTAGGAAAAAATGCCGAAAAACATTTTGCCGTTAATACAAAAACAAAAAACAAAAACCCAGACGACATGCATTTAACGGATGTCAGAATTCGTTGAAAAATACACCCCTACCCTCCCTAAACTTAACCTCTTTTTCAAATGTAACTCAGAATTGATACAACAATAGTTAATAAAAATGAACACGCTACCGCACCTGTCTGAATGATTAGATTTCTCTGTATCCTTGGAAACGGGAAATTATGAATTAATATGTGCGTTTAAAATTCAGTAAATTTAAAAATAAGTTATTGCAATATTCGCTTGAAGATGAAACGGAACTAATGATTTTAATTTAATTATATAATTAAATTTGAAGTTTTTAGCTTCCATTTTTGAAACATAGTTATTTCTTTGTAGCGAAAAAAATATTTTAAATCATTTAATTTGTAATATTTATGCTCTGTAAATTTACATTGAGCACTGTTTTGTAAAAATAAAAATAAAAAATATCAATAAGAACACAGGATTATATATCTTACTGTTCTTTTGTGGACATATATATATATATATATATATATATATATATATATATATATATGTATCCTAGGGAATCAATAGAATCTTGTACTGGAAACAGCATCAACAAAATAACGTTCAGAGTAATCATATATATATATATATATATATATATATATATATATATATATATATATATATATATATATATATATATATATATATATATTTATATCAATCCCAGTGTGTACTGAGTTTGTGTCAGAAATATAAATTTAACCGTGAAAGCTAAAAAAAAAAACAAATAAAAAAAAACAGTCGAAAAACTAATATAGAATTTATCTATTTCAATGTTTCAGTCAGACGAAAGACAAGAACCAGGTTTCAGGGGAGGGTGGAAGGTATTTGTCTTAAAGGAAAGAATTTTTATAAGATTAAACCCGAATATTAACCTTTTGACATTAATATGAAGAATTAAATATTAATTGAAAATCAAAAGAGGAATAAAAGTGGTTTAAAAATAACTTTAAAATATGTAGATAAAAGGATGTAAAGGATTAATGGAAAGAGGGTTGGGAAGGGAGAGGAAACTTTATAAATTATAAATATAGTGTAAAGTGGTATAGAGCTGGAATCTGGCGATTGGAATTAGTTATGCATTCGACTTTTGAAGAATTAGAGGGGAGTGAATATTATGTAAATATAGTAGCTAATTAAGTTAAACCTATATTATGGCAATTTGAATTTGTTTTTATGTCAACATTTTAACACTAATTCATTCCTCTGATTAAATAGTTGGCTTTGATTATTGTATTCTATTATTCTTATTTTTTTCTTCTAAACATACGTCACACATATCTCTAAGACTATTAAGGATACGTGCGGAACCTGTAATTTTGCAAAGTATCTGTAGCTTCAAACCTTTCTTCTTCAATTCTCAAAATCTTTTTGAAAGCAACCCCTTGATTATTATGTGTGGCTGCATCTGAATGAGAGATAAAAAAAAACTCTTTGTAACACCAAAAGCAAGAATTATGACAGGATTCACCAACTTAAACAAGGAGAGCGTACATAAGAGTTGCAGGAGATTCCGAAGTTGTCTGAAGGCTGTGGTTGAAGCCAATGGCGATTTTATTGAATAAATTTAATCTTTAGTATTTCAAGATATTTTTGTGTAATTTTCGTAAATATATCTGCTAAACTGAGATGTCAGTATTATTTTCATTTCTGCGTCATTTAGACGACAATTCATCCATCGTACCTTGTAGATGCACCGGTAGAAATTAGGTTTATCAGAATTATTCCATGAACATCAAGATGCAAATTATAAATGCGAATTGTGCAATTAGTTCTGATTTAATACTCGCGCCGTCGCCAGTCGGAGTGGCGATGTTAATGTAATAGTCCCAGGGGTCAGCACGTGCTCAGTCTAGGGGGTCAAGATAAGGCAAGGAAATTTCAGAGTTGCATGTTAGTGGGAATCAATGGCGTACACGCGAGTGCGCGCGCGCGCACACAGAGGCCAGAAACATGATCGTCTGCATTTCTTTGTAACTGTTACTCTCTTCTTTCCTTCAGTCAAGTCATCTTGACGAATATTCGCACAAGATGATTGTCAGAATTACGAATTGTCATTATTATTGGTAGTCTGTCTCACGTCTTTGATTAGTTTTGTATGTTTCTTAAATCAATGCTGGAGCCACATTCAAGCCAAGAATTCGATTGCCAACTTCTAAAGTTTGGAAACAATCTTCACTTTGAAAACTGGCGCAACACGATCTTAAACGTATATCCTTCTTCTGTCTTTTCGCCGGTCTTACTAAAAAAACAAAAACAAAAACAAAAAAACACGATTTCAGTGGCGACAATAACGATTTAAATGTATGACAAGAATATTTGGTAGGACGATGGTATTCATTGTATTAATATTCAGATAAACGAGATTGCAACGGCTCCTTTTTAAGAAAATAAAAGAGATGGCCAATCCAAAGGTCTCTTTCACTGCATTATTGTAATTAGCATGTAACGAGTCCTCTGATTAGTCAATAGACAAGCCAATATCAGCACAGCCTCGTCTTCACTTTGGTTGACAATTTAGAAACTCTCTATCTCTTTTGACGACTGAAGCCGGAGCAGAAAAGATATACTGTGCTGCTTTCTGACCAGCAACAACGCGGTAAAGTCATTATTCTACCATCAGAATAATTATATCTCTCTCTACTTATATATATGAACATTTCATTGAATACGACAGACAAGGTGGTTTGATTTAGTTTTTTATACAATTCCTCATGCGATCTAATAATTTTCTCTTTTCGGATCATAAATTATATAAAAACTTTCCGAATGTTCTTTTTATCCGAGCGCTTTCAGCTATACATTTAGCCATTTTCAAGGGTTAAATATTTTAACTGTTAAATAAGAAATAGTTTGTTGTATGTATGTTTTATAAAACGTTTTCATTTTTCAAAAACACGGGCAAGATATTGTGTCCATGTTCAAAGTTAATATTATTAAGTGTTGTTTTTTGTTTTTATTAATAAGGCTTCCATTATTTTTAGCCTTTTTTTTTTTGCATGTAGATGATGCTATTATATCAGTGTTGTCAACAAGTATGTTACGAATAGTGTCTGGTAGGTCTCCATGAATATTTAAATGAGATCTAATTGAGCTATGGTCAGAAAGGTGCAGAGTGAGTCTACGTGTCAAACATGTTGTAGTGTGGCCTATATTATTATTTACGAATTTTGATTGATCAGGAATAATTGTATAGCCGAAAGCGTACGGATAAAAAGAACATTCGGGCAGTTTTTATATAATTTATCAAAGAAAAAAAATATTAGCTCGCATGAGAAATTGTATAAAAAAAACTAAATAAAAGCACCTTGTCGGTCGCATTCAATTAGATGTGCACGAAAGAAGGCTTGCTGCCTAAATACACCAATATATATATATATATATATATATATATATATATATATATATATATATATATATATATATATATATGATATTTGGTGTTATTTTATTTTATGCTTTTATTTTAATTTCACGTTTCTGTTGTGACTCGTTATTAGAAGGGGCCCACATTATGCATAATTGTACGGTGTCCTCAACAAGATTACTTAATTAAAGGATAACTAGCCAAATTCGCTATAGGTTAAATACAAGTATTTATATACTTGACTGCCAAATAGTCTAAGAGAAGGAAAACTGAATTCCAAAACGTGGAGAAGGCAAGGAGAAACGACGCCACTATGGAAGCATGACAGTTCACAGATTTAGGGCGGGTAATGATCGCCTACGTTCTGAAGGGACATGATATTAATAAAAATGGCATAGTAAATGGGTCTTTCTAGCCTTGTGTGGCAACCAGTCTATGTGAAGAAAAGCTCTGTATTCCAGATCGTGTAGAAGCAACCGGGAAACCACTCCTTTAACTTTACGAATAAGTCATGCCACTTACCAGATAATCGAGAAAAAAAATAATCAGCAGAGAATAATGATCACTGACGTTCTACAGAAATATAGCCATAAAAATTGCAGGGTAGACTAGGCTCTCTAACCTTGGATGGCAACGGATCTAAGAGAAGAAAGACTTTCAAATTCAATCTGTGGAGAAGTCAACATGAAACCACACTGTTATCTTCATCAATATTTTTTTACAGTGGTGTTCATCCTGTAAGAGACCCGAGAGCCACTGGAGGTAGAGGGTTGCAAAGTAAGAGACACATCTTATGTGGATATGTGTGGAAGGTAACAGTTAACCCTAGATTTGAAATGGTTAAGATTGTAGTAATCGGGGAAGCAACCTCTTGGGAGTCGTTTCCACAAGGTAGTGCTTCGTGGGAAGAAGCTACTTGAGTGGACTGTACATGTCAACAGGGGGATGTGAAGGGAGTCGTGGTGGTTCGCTACAATGTGTGTGGCACGGCGGGTCTTAGCCGTAAAGGTTAGGACTGGTGGAAGTACGGAGTATAGTTCGTCTGAACACACTCCTTGGAAATAGCTATAAAACAGCGAGAGGCTTGTGTCGCCTCGTCTGTGAGAAAGGGGTTGCAGGGAGGGGGAAATAATTCATCGCCTACAAGGATGCGGAGATGATTTTGGACTCTATCGATGTACAACATTTTCGGATGGCAATTCACAAATAATAAAGAAATATTTTTGGAGAGTCATGACAACAGACATTCTGAAGGAATATAGCCGTAATAGGTAGCTGGGTAAACTAGGTTCTCTAACCTTAGATTGCATCCAGCCTAAGAGAATTTCAAACCATGGAGAAGGCAACGGGAAACTGTTGACCATGTTCACCATAATCTATGAATATAGAATCCAGCGCAGTACGTAATCTGTTCAATGAAACAACGTTAAAGATTAACACTCACGAGTCCGACACTCTACTGAATCTGACTATATCGCCACCAGCATCTGTTCCGTAATTCTTCAGTCTTCGATATCAAAGGCTGTCAGTAAATATTCAGGATAAAAACATGGCCGCCTTTATACACGTCGGATTGAATATTTTGTGCCTTCTGATTGGTTAACTCTTCTATTGGTGAACTATAAAATGAGTCAGCTCATTTTTGCTGGCTCACTAGTACACCAAGGTACCCCAAAACTCCAACAGAAACCACGCCACTATCTTTGCCAAGAATGTATGTCAGTTTCCAGATAACAGAAAAATCTATGGAGAGTCATGATCTGCGATATCCCGAGGAAATATAGCCGTAAAAAGTAGCAGGGTAGATTAGGCTCGCTAACCTTGACTGGCAACCAGTCTAAGAGAAGACAGTCTGATTTTAAGGAACACGACATAAAAAAGAAACCAAACTCATGGATATTTCACAGTTATTCGCGCCATGTCTAAATAGACAAGAAAATATATTAATCAGAACAGTGTTTTACTGCTTGAAACTTCACTATCTGTCTATATTACTGAGATGAGGTATTATGTACACTATTTACATTATTCGGACTATTGTCCTCATCTTTGTCGCCATATTTATTACAACGTTGTACGCTCAAGGAAACGTGGCACAGTGGATAAAGGCGTTAGTTAGATCCAGTGACAGGACCCAAATAGTGTGAGTTCAGTACCCGGTTAAGGCAGTGGATTACTTGGAGAGGGGAATTACTAGGAGATAACTGATAACTGACATACATTAAACATGGCACGTGGAACTAGAACAGTCTACCACAGTGAGCAAAATAACGGGTTCAGTTCGACATTCCAACCACCTGAAGAAGGCCGGAGCGTACAACGGCCGAAACGTTTTGATAAATATGGCGACAAAGATGAGCACAATAGTCCGAATAATGTAAATAGTGCATGAAACTTTCTTTACCTTTCCTTTCAGGACGTCAGTGATCATGACTCTCCACTACTTCCTGTCTTGTTATTTTTTAAATTCTTTACCACCTGTCTTTGTCGTAGTTGTGCCATCCATTCACACGAACTCATTAAGTAGGTTAATCGCTGTTTCCGCCTGCTTCTCTTACCTTCAGCGTGTCCTTTTGAGTATTAAATTCTCCAGGCTCTCTTTCCTCATCATGTGTCCCAGATATTTCATCTGTCTCTTTCTAATTGTTAGTATACGTTTTATTGCTGTTCCTGTTTTCGTTAAAACTTATTCTTTGTTTACATAGTTTGTCCATGGTATTCTCAACATCCATCGGTAGAACTACATCTCTGTTGCTTCAAGTCTCTTTTTCATCCGTGAGGAGATTGTCCAGCATTCACCGCCATATAGGAGATTAGAAATGGCATAGTAGTTTTAGTTCTCTCTTTTTTTTCTAACGATATTTTCCTGTGTCTTATTACTTTGCTTAAATTCTAGCAGACATCGTTCGTTATTCCTATACGATCTGAACTTCCGTTTCTCGCCTTTTGTTAGTACCCTACTGAAAGAGTTAATTTTCTGTATCTGCTCGATTTTGACATCTCATATATGTAGATTACACCATTGGCTATCTTGTTTGGTTTTTACTGACGGACATACGTTCTGTTTTTTTTTAGTGAATAGTTAGTCCTTTCTTCTTGCTTTCTATTACTCTCTTATCTAAGAGTACTTTCATTTTATTTACCGGCTCTGCCATTAACATGGTGTAACCCGAGTATCTTATGCTAAGATTATGTCTGCGGATAATAAATCCTGGTAGGACTTCTAGTTTTCTGGGGATTTTCTCGTTATATATGTTGAATAAATCCGGTGAACAAACAATTTTTTTCATTCAATGAATTTGTTCTCTATCCACATTCAGGCTGTTTGATCTTAGTATCTGTAAATACTAAGTTAATAGACACGGCTCGAGAGCAACTCAAGGTAGAGGATTACTGAATGAGGTGTGTGATATGATTGTAAGATTAGGAAGTGAGGATCATGTGGATATGAAGGATAGGTAACGACTGACGCTTGGCTTGAAGATGTTAAGATTGTAATGTACAACGCAGGAGTCTGTTCCAGAAAAAAAACAGATTTGGGGGAGAAAGCCGTCTGAGTGAAACTTCCTCCTTACAAATGGAATACAGTGGGAATGACCGTGATATAGCATAGAGGATCTTAGCCTAGTAAGCGTCTGAACTAATGAAATTCCGTCGTCTTTTGAACAGGAGTAGAAGTTTTTCCCTTATTTCTTCTTTAGCGGTGGTTTTCCAGTTCCTTCTTATTAATTCTCATTCTCTTCCACTCCCAATAACCAACTGCGTCTTAGTGACATTATCATCTTACTTAGAATGAAATGATTAAAAAAATTATCAATTCTTTGTAGGTTATTTAAAGCCAGAAAATCTTTTTAGATTGTAAGAATTATTGTTGGGAGGAGATAACAATGATCTTACTAATTAACCAATACCTTGGGGAGAAGATGTGTTTTCATAACTTTCCCAAGGGTATTTGCCCGTAAGTGAATATAAAATGCTTTTTCGTTAGTTCTCACGAGAGTCGTTTACCGAGAGTAACCTACGAGAGTTGATGAGAATCCACGAGACTTAGTACGAAGTGATAAATAATATTGACGTCAAGGAAACTCCAATAATATTTTGTATTTCAGATTTCGTTGGATTTTCTTGATGCGTGTGTCAGTGATTCCTGTCTGGATTTCTGGGATGAGAAGTTATTATTTACTCAGAGTTATTACTCTAAGGAAATAATTATAAACTCCCTTACATTTACATATACAAAAAATACTCATAAAAATGAGAAACAGCAAGACGTGGAAGCAACAAACGAGTATTATTAATTATTTTGTTGTTATGTAGTGTTGGAGACACGAGAGACGCTAATACTGAGTAAAATTGTGAGTTTGGGGTCGAATGTAGATCAAATATGGATCGGGATCCAGCAGAAGGGTAAGATAAAAAATAAGCAAAGTGTATACAATCTTTCTTGTATGTTTTTATTTTTATAGATGTGTGTAATATATGTCCAGAAAATTTAGTTGGAAAATACAACAAGTGTTTGGGGTTTTCTCTAACTCGAATTTTTCTTGAGTACTAAAAGATGAATGTTACTATTATGGCCTGAAAAAGGAAAAGGAGATTAAATTTTCGTTGACGCACATGTTAACGACCTGTCAATGTGAACTGCTTGTCCGATAGGGAGAATGTTACGTGTTTGTGTGTGTGGAGGAGAAAAGTGAGGTCGATTCTCATTAGTTTAGAATGAGTGAATTAATGATAATTATAATTGTTATAATTATATTATTATAATTATTTTTGAACCTATAATTATTATTTTAAAAAATTTTAATGGACGCGAAACCGTGATAGTAGAGTTAATTTTTTATTGATATATTTCTTTATGGAAACGTCATTAACCAGCTTCATTTTGTTGCTGTTTCGGCTATTGTAGCCTCTTGCCTTCATAACCTGCTTGTGTGTCTGGGTAACCTTTAGAGAAGTTCGAGCTGAAAACCTTCATTTAATCTCCGGGTGCAGCTTGTTCCCGTTCAGCTGATCATATCTAGGGATATCTCATCTAGTTCTTATTTAGTACTGCTCAGATACTGCTCGCCTTGTTTCCAAGCCGGCACTGTCTGATCCAGGAAGTGAACTCACAATTAATATTTCACAAAATTCACGAAACGACATTTTAAATTCATTTAGACTCAGTAAAAACGGAGAGAGCAATAACTGATCAGAACTAAAAATAAAAAGCCAGCCATCCCAATACATTGATTGAGGGATTTTTTTTTACGACTTATCAACCCTTTGTGGGTTATTTAAAGCTGAAACATATTTCTTAGATTGTCAGAATAATTCTTTTTTTTTTTTCGCAAGTGAATAACTATTTTGGGGAGATAGCAATGTTTTTCTTCTAGATATGAATCCTACTATTTAACTCATAGGTGGGGGAAGAAATGGATCCATACCATACCCAAAGGTATTTGCGCGAAAGTGAATGTAACAATCTCGACTGGAATTCGAACTCGGTTCTCCGATTAATAATTCTGAACCGCTATTCATTATACCAACCGCACACCGTAAATTAAATAGTGCTCCGTCCTAAATTACCTGTGTTGATAGGTACCTTATAAAGGCCGCAGAGTATAACGGTCAAAATGTTGTGATAACAACAAAAAGATAAGGATAATATTCCGAGTGTAAATAATTAAAATGGTGTGTATGTGTATTCTTCGTAGTCATTCTTAGTGCTCCTCCTACTACTACTCCAATAAACTACATCCAGTAGCAAAGCCTCTGATCAGGAGACTGTCGGTTTTGAGGAGTGTGGAACCACCTCTTAATTGCAGTTGCTCTCAGGTTCACCCTAACCCAGAGTGGTACCACCTGTTAGGGTCCCAGCTATGAGCAAATAGTGAACCACCAAACAAAACACTATGAAAGTATAAAAATACTTTTTTATAGTAAAAAATTACCAAAACCTATTCACAGTAAAATTACTAACAATACAATTTTAAAGCAAAATGGCGGACAATAATTTTTATTTGTAGTTGAAGGCATAGAAATACGTTCAAAATATTTCGATTACGACATTAAATAACCCATAGAGATGTTGATATGCCGGTAAACGAAATGAACCGAGCAACAATACCTATTTATAATAAAACTACCAACACTACTCATTTATAATATATATTTAGTTGAAGCCATAAAATTGTGTTTAAAATATTTAGATTTCGGCATTAAAAAACCCATAATGATGTTGATATGACATTAAACAAAATCATTCTAGCAACAATACCTATTTATAATAAAACTACCAACACTACTCATTTATAATATATATTTAGTTGAAGCCATAAAATTGTGTTCAAAATACTTAGATTTCGGCATTAAATAACCCATGGAGATGTTGATATGCCACTAAACAAAATCAACCAAATGAACCAACTACTGTAATAATAGTTGTATTTAAATTCCACAATTTTTAAAATTTCTATTTCCGGATCCTTATTTTTGGAAAGGTTGTCACTCGGATATTTCATCAAAAGGAATGTATATCTCTCGTGGATTACGATCTACACATGGTAATGAACCACCGCCATTCACTTCGTATTCCATTAATAAGGGGTTTTGCTGATGAGCACAATCGCGGATAAAAAAAATCAGATTCCGCGGATGGTGAGGTCCTGCTGTATTTTTGTATTATCGGAGGTGGCACCAGGAAATAGACGAAATATAAAGACGGGCGATGATGATGATGATGATGATGATGATGATAGGTCACTGTCATTAATCAATCTCTGTGGCATCGAACGAACGACCCAGCCAAGAAATATTCTCTTTATTCACGCACTCCTGCACAGACCCCCGCCCTCAAGATATAAAGGGCGTCTATTTGACTTTAGCGACCCTCAAAATATCAATTTCCCCTCGGCTTCTACCCGTAGCCAAATCTCCAGTTCACCCAACTCGTTTCCCCTGATAGTCTTTCCATCCAGCTTTTCCTTTCCCGAACTAATATATTTTCGTCTATCCTTAACCTCACTTCCCCCACCCCGTATATCTGATTCTCATCTTTAAGACGCCCTGTCCCGTTTCTCCCAAACAGTCAGTCTTTTCTCGTATGCGAATAGCCTAGCTGTTACGATCTTGGCAAACAGCGCTGACGTGTCGATTTCAATCCAGACCTCAAGAGTATTTATTAAATGCTTCATAGCTACTAATATCGAGTACTCTTCATTGCGAAGGCATGAACCTATGATTGTCCGACAAGAATCCATCAAAGTAAAGAATTACGCCTTCCTTGAAGGTCGTTTTTTTTTTTTTTTAAATAAACGAGAACAGAGGGAGCACATTTCTTTAATAAGACTTTTGGTCTCTAGGCCGGTAGATATTAATTTTACTATTAAAAATAATGGATAGTTGGCTAACAGTTTCGTTTCTTGCATTTCGCGCTTGTGGAACTCCCTTCCGACTCCATGCTTTCCAGTCAACTCCGATCTCCAAAATATTAAATGCAATGTCAATAGCTATCTACTGTCTTCCTGATTATAATTCTGTTGTTCTCGCTCCTTGGTAATGTTTCTGGTTTCTAGTTCTTCCACATTTGTGTCTTTCTAGTCTCGATAGAGTCCAAAATTGTCTCCGCGTCCTTTAGGGTGATGAATTATTTTCCACTAAGCAGACCCTTTCCTACAAATAAAAGGTCGCAAGCCTCTCGCTGCTCTGTTGCTATTTCCATGGTAAGTTTTCAGAAGAATTTTATTCTTAAATTCCGCCAGTTCTAACCTTCACAGCTAAGATCTACACATGGTAATGAACCACCACCATTCACTTCGTATTCCATTCCAGCACCTTACCGCAGTCTGCTGCTTTGTAGAACCGACTTCCAAGAGGATGCTTCCCTAATCGAGATGCAATCTTAACCTGTTCAAGTCTAGGGTTAATCGTTTTCATCCTTACATATCTACATAAATTGTGTCTTTTATTATTGTTGTAGCATACCTACGGGCGATAATAGGTATACCCCCGTTTCCATAAATATAGTAGTGGTCTAGAGTTGGAAATTCGTCTACAGCTGTGATAGTCAAACTCTCTGTCTTCGGGAAGAGAGGATCCCCAGATGAGGCTATGTCGAAGGGTAGAATCACGTCTCGAGAAACAGCTACCCGACCCCGTTTTATACGGGGTTTACGAGGAATTTTTGGGTGAGCCTATGGGATAGAATACCCCACATTAAATTCAGCCTTGTGCCACATCTCGGGCGGTTAGTAGATATCCTGCAGTTGGAGATACATTGTGGAATTCACTTGACTAACTTCTAGCTACTTCTACGTGCCGCTGGTGAATCTTATATGCGTTGTTCTTGTCCTAAGTATTATCGTTCATTACCAACCTTCGTTTTATTATTCTATTCAGTAACATTTCCTAGGTTACAACAATTATGTTACTCTCTATCTCGAGTGGCTCTTGTGTCTTGTACATTTTACTAAAAAAAAATCATTTTCTATCCGTCCGCTGGCGCTTTGTTCCTAGTGTAAGTTCTGGATTATTCTGACGAATTCTTTCCCGCCAACTTTATCTCTATACGTCAACGACCAATTTTTCTTTACAGCAACCATTTTTCTTTATCCCGTTTACACGCAAAAAGAGGAAAGAAAGAAGAAAGTAGACAAAGGCCTCTTGTTTGATTTATTGCCCACACCATTTATCGAAATAGAGGCATTGTTGCCTGATTGCCCGAGCAGCAATTTTCGAAATCACCGTTTCCATAGTGACACAGAGAAGCGATCAAGTGACAAAACAGGGGCGCGAACCCGCATCTCTCAAGTATCCAGTATTATATATGGATTCATTCAGGCCAGATACTCATGTTTTGTTGTTGTTGATGTTGTTATAATATTTCAGCCGCTTCACACTCTAGCTTTTGCATGCTAATCGCATTCTCCAGAAATTTGTTTTTTTTCCCGAACTACAAGGGTTTGATGCTCTTAAACCCAAACCTTTCATCTTCGGTATCCTTAATGAACTGCTAACAATCAGATTGACAGCTAAATATTTCGGACACGTGTTGAGGAAAGAAAGCTTAGAGAAATCAGAACTCTCACGGTATATTGATTGCAACTGTCTTCTTCTTCTTCTTCTTCTTCTTCTGCTTCTTCTTCTTATGTTTCTTCTTCTTCTGCTTCTTATTATTATGCTTCTTATTTTCTTCTTTTTCTTCTTCCCCTTCTTCTTCTGCTTCTTCTTTTTCTTCTTCTTCTTTCATTCACAACGTTTTTTCGTTCTGTTACTGTTCTTTAGTATTTTCCTTTTTCAGCAAATCTTCAACATTATTTATATTTTTTCTTTTCCATTCTTTTTACACCTCTTCATTTCTTCTTCTTCTTCTTCTTCTTCTTCTTCTTCTTCTTCTTCCCCTTCTTCTTCTTCTTCTTCTTCTTCTTCTTCTTCTTCTTCTTCTTCTTCTTCTTCTTCTTCTTCCCCTTCTTCTTCTTCTTCTTCTTCTTCTTCTTCTTCTTCTTCTTCTTCTTCTTCTTCTTCTTCCCCTTCTTCTTCTTCTTCTTCTTCTTCTTCTTCTTCTTCTTCTTCTTCTTCTTCTTCTTCTATGTGCCGTGTTCATACAGGATCATCATGGCTTTACACAATCTCCAGTTCTTTGTCGCTCTTAATAATGTTTTGTTTTTTGCCATCTCTCCCAAATACTGCTCCGCCATTATTTAACTGAAGCTAACCGGCTAGAGGTTATGCGTTGCTTTTCTTCAATCCCTCCTGTGAGTATCAAAATTTCCAAGCCCTCTTTCCTCATTACGCGCCCCAGAAATTTTAATGGTCTATTTCTGATATCAAGTATACGTGTTTTTTTTTGTTGCCCTTATCCCGATAACTTCGTCGTTGCTCACATGTTCGATCCATGGTATTCTCAACATCCTTCTGCAGAAATCCCATTTCTGCTGTTTCAAGTCTCTTCTTCATCTGTAAGGTTCAGCGGTCACTGTTATATAGGAGGTACAGTAGTAACTGCTATATAGAAGAACTGATATTACATAACATCTTAGCACATTTTTCTTTGTTTTTTTAACCACCTTTTACTGTTACTTAATACTTTGCTTAGCTTTTGGAAGGCATATTTCCCTATCCCAATAGTAGCAGGGAGAACTACGTGAGTTTAAGCGGGATACTAGATTGGCGTCTAGGTTCCACCCTTTTACTGTTGAAATAGTTAAATGTAACCCCGCCACTTCTACTCCAACAGCTTATTTTCTTGCCCTTCACGCCTGTGGAAATCCCTCCCATTTCCTTGCTTCCCTGGTAACTACAATCTTCAAAAATTTTAACGCAACGTCCATCGTCATTTTCTATCTTCTTGAAACCCGTTCAACTTTTATCCTTTCCTCCCCACCGCCAACCCATTTTAAAAAAATCTTATTTCCACTCTCTGTAACCGACAGCATACTAGCGACATTGCCGTCTTGCTTGGGGTGAAATGATTAAAAAAATATATACATAAGATCTGAGAAAATGGCTGATTGAGTAAAAGACACAGAGCGTGCTGTTTCGACTAGTGTTTTCAGATGTAGAGTGCAATTTGCAGATGGACGTCCGCTACAATCTGAAACTTCAAGACTCGTATCCCCAGTGGGGAATTTCACAATCCAGCGCCGTACTGGTCGATCAGAGTTGGCAACAATTTGAGAAGAATTACGGTAAAGCTGGAACTCATGCAAAAACAGTAAACGCATTTCTTCTATTTTCCTGTTCAAGATGTGGTGTATATCATGCATGAATTACATTCTGAAAGAGACTGACACTTTAATAATTAGGAATAAGTAATATATTTTATGCAACCACAGGGTATCCCACAAAAAACACAGGAAATTTAGATATGTTGTATGATAAACTATATAATATACTATATGATATACTATATAATATGCTATATGATATACTAGATAATATACTATATGATATACTATATGATATGCTATATAATGTGCTATATGATATACTATATGATATACTATATAATATAATATATGATATACTATATAATATGCTATATGATATACCTTATGATATGCTATATGATATATTATATAATATGCTATATGATATACTATATGATATTCTGTATAATATGCTAAATGATAAACTATATGATATACTATATGATATACTATATAAGCTGCTATATGATATACTATATAATATACTATATGATATACTGTATTATATATACTATATGATATGATATACTATATGATTTACTATATAATATACTATATGATATACTATATAATTTGCTATGTGATATGATATACTATATGATATGCTATATGATATATACTATATGATATGATATACTATATCATATACTATATAATATGCTATATGATATACTAATATGCTATATGATATACTGTATGACATAATATATGATATACGATATGATATACTATATAATATGCATTATTATATACTATATGATATAATATATAATATGCTATATGATATACTATATGATATGCTATATGATATATACTATATGATATGATATACTATAAGATATAATATAATATGCTATATGATATACTATATGATATATAATATACTATATGATATACTATTTGATATGCTAAATGATATGCAATAAGCTATATGATATACTATATAATATGCTATATGATATACTATATTATATAATATATAATATGCTAAATGATATACAATATGATATATTATATTATATGCTATATGATATATACTATATGATATGATATACTATATGATGTACTATATAATATACTGATATATAATATGCTATATGACATGATATATTATATGTTATGCTGCTGTATGATAATTACTATATGATATATGTTATATGATATACTATATAATATGTTATATGAAATACTATATAATATGCTATATGATATACTATATAATATGCTCTATGATATACTATATGATATAATATATAATATGCTATATGATATACTATATGATATACTATATGATATGCTATATGATATATACTATATGATGTACTATATGATGTATTATATAATATACTATATGATATACTATATAATATGCTATATGATATGATATGCTATATGATATGCTATATGATATATACGTTATGATATAGTATATGATATACTGTCTGATATAATATACTATATGTTATACTATATGATATATTATATAATATGATATACTATATAATATACTATATGATATGGTATGCTATATAATGGAAAAAAAAACTAACATATATAAAAATAGCTATATATTTTGCTATATAAATGAGCCAAAATAATTAACTAACACCTCATTTATTAACCATTTGTTGTCCCAGGATGCTGCAGTTATCGAAATGTCAACGTGACCTGATTTTTCTTTTTAAGGGTTCATTAGTTTGAACACCACATCTAACATTTGTGATTTTGCTCTGTTTTAAGCTACGGAATTTCTATCATTTTCTTTTGTTTCAAATAACTGTAAAAGAAATTCCAACAACTAAATAAACTGTGCTAAATTTTCTTGTTTTTTTGGTGGTGAAGAATCCTGTATCATAATAATATATTATAGCACAATTAAAGGGTTTATTCTAAAGTCGCACATAATTTTCCGAACAGCCTAATAATTTCAACCTACAACAAAAATGACTGTTCGGTCAATGAATGCCAAATGTTTCCTTATAGGGAAACGGATAATATTACTATTATCATTATTTGCATCAGCATTGATTGAAATATGATTAGATTGTGTCAAGTGTTAATTCCCAAGCATCGGGTACAAAATAGGAATTAACTATGGAACACCGAATTTGTTTCGCCAAATAATGTGGACTGTAATATAATTTGAATAACTTTGAATATGTCGGTAAAATTTGCATAAAAAACAAGAAGAAGATAACTTCTTGAATTTAAATTCAAATTAGCTTAATAATTAAAATAGTTAATGTTGTGGATTCCGGGATAAAACCCGGTATCAAATAATAACAAACACCAAGAATGAATATAGGAAATAAATGTATTAACGTAATAATACAAACTGGTAACACAGGTTAGTAGTTCCAGGAATGCGGGATAGTCTTTGGTATCGACGTATCGCTGTATGACTTCTTACTGCGTCTAAGGGCTCGTTACTATGACTCTTGCCGCTCTGTTATTCTACTCGGCCGACTCTACGTTCTACTACTACTGTTACTTGACTTGACGTACTATTGCTACTGTCCGACTTGACTGACCGACTGTTCGGGTATTCACTGGTAGTAGTATATGTATACCTTGGGTGAGTCCATTTGTGTGAAAAGGGAAGACCCCTCAACAGTTAAGATTTCGAAGAGAGTTTTTTTTAAATGCGTGAAAAATTTAACTATTTAGTCACGAATGATTTCCTAATTATGACAGGTATAAAATGTTTCAATGGCCTGATAAAATAATACGGTTCTTGAATGATGCAACGAAAGTATCTACCTCTTTCCCCCCATATACACAGGTGCATACATACGTGTACGATGGGATGTTAGAAGTTGTTGGCCAAACGTATTTCCTAAAATATGACCAAGTCCCCATAATGTTATTCTTGGGCAGTGTTTCTCAACCTTTTCTTTGTTGTGGCCCATTTTTTAGTGTCACAAAGATTTCAGGCCCACATAAACACAAAAGTGTATCAGGAAATACATTTATATAAATATATAGAATTTCAAAGCCCATCTAATTTTTGAGGGACAATTCCAGGCTTCTTTTTAAAAAGTTAAGAGCCCATGTTGAGAATCACTATTCTAGGGCATCTTGGTCAGGAAGAGAATTTTTCAGTACAATTTCTTACCACTTCATCCCCACACGCACACAGACACGCGCGGACATCAACACACGGGCAAACACTGACGCGCGCACGCACGTGACCGTGTGTTTATGTGTTTTCAATTCTACATAGTCCTCGCTCGGTTTACAATTTCCGAGTTCTTCAGGCCGTGTATATAAAGTTTTACCAGCCGAGCCTATGTAGACAAAAGAAGGATTTCATGCGCTCCTTACGATTGATCGAGGCACTGAGTTTCTTTTTCCATTTTATACTCTTGTGGAACTTGTTAATCAGTTTATTAATTATTTACAATTAAAATTTATTTTATTTAAATCGCATTCCAACTTTCCCTCTTCTTTCGTTATTATTGCTATCTTGCTTGTTTTGTACTTCGCCAACGATTGCCTTTGGAAAAGTGTTGGTTGAAAGGATCCTACGGTAGAAAATGACGTCAATTTTGTTTAAATCTATGTTCTGTTTCTGTGGGTACAAGTCTATTTTTGTATATATATATATATATATATATATATATATATATATATATATATATTACAATGAATCATTCATACAAAAAGTAGATTAGTAAAGTTAATGATATAAAATGGCGAAATCCCTTTGCAAACAAAATTTTAAAGTTGCATTAACCTACAAATCACTCGATAAATGTTATGATCCTGGTTGTTGAAAATTATAAACTGTATAAGGTCTTTTTTAATACGCAAGTACTTTCAACTGTACATTCAGTCATCTTCAGTCATGGAAATTATTATATTTTTTTTGTAAAATTCAAAAGTTCGTATCCGTTAACAATAACACATTTAAAAAAAACATATTTCGATTCGCATTTAATTTTTCGTCTCGGATGCTACCTGATTTTTACCTAAAACAAAATAATACTGTAATACAGCGAAACAGTCTGTCTGTAGATGACAATTATATATATATATATATATATATATATATATATATATATATATATATGAGTAATTAATGGATTTATTTTAATCCGAAATTTGTATAACTTCAAACACAGTTTTAAATAATAATAATAATACATATGCAATGGAAGATATGCAAGAAGCACAAAATCGAAACCACTGAGAAATGGTATGAGCACCAACCAGACTGCAATGTATCTTTGAAGATATTCAAAAAGCTGTCAAAATACAAGGACCTTGAAATCGAAATCTCAGAAATGTGGCACATCGGAACATCAACAATCCCTGTTGTAGTTGGAGCCTTAGGATTGGTTGGAAAAGATTCCAGTAGACTGATTGAAGGGATTCCTTGAAGCCCATGCCTCAAAGAAATACAAAAAATTGTTCTCTCAAGTACAGCCCGCACTTTACGAAGGGCTTTATATATGTAAAATATATATATATTTTTTGTCAGTGGAAAGTACGATGATGCCATTTCTAACCTTAAGTCTGGTGTACACGCCAGAAATCAATGGAAAAAAATATTTAATAATAAACGAGGCGTCTACTTTAAATATGGGCATCCGCTAACAATAGCTACTGAAATAATGTATGTATGACAAATATAGTTTGAAGTTATGCCCTATTTATCGGGTAGAGTTGTTCAATATTCGGGATAGAGCGTATGTAAATATAAGCCATGTAGGCATAGAGATAAACACCGAATGGCCACAGTTTTTTATGTTTCAGACTTGAATATTGCGTTCATGCATGAAGCTGAGTGTTGCCATTTGGTTTTAATCTCTGTGGCCACACTGCTTATATATATATAAAAGAGAGGGAGCGAGTGTTTTTCATTATCGTCCGGTTCACACTCCTCCCAGATCTTTTGAACAAGATTAGAGGTTTATGAAATGTTTCCTGTTTAGGACTGGGATACCGGTTCCTTTTATAGTTTATTTTTTTCATTTTTATTCAACTTCCAGTAGCCCCCTTGAATCTTAGTAACATTATCGCCTTGTTTGAAATGGAATGATTAAAAAAAGAAAAAAGAAAAAAGAGGTTAAGTCTCATACTTATAAAATCCGTTTAATCGACAGCTGATCTCGAACCGGGGAGCACGTGATAGTGAGATATATGATTCTTACCATTTCGCCATCACTTGCGCCCATGACCCTTCGCTGAGGAAATCTTCGTTTGTGGTCGATAAGCAAGAATGTCACTCTAGTGCGCAGAAGACGGAAAATATTTAGAAACACCCAGGGGACCAATATTGAAAGATAAGATTAGAAAAATACATTTTTTTTTAAAGCCAAAAAAAATAAAAACAAACTATTTTGTTGTGACCAATACAAGTTAACAATGGCTAATAAACTTTCCATCGATTTGTTCCCCTCCCCCGTCACGTATTTATGCGTTAATCTATCCACTTGTTCGAGGCGTGTCTTCCCTTTTATTCTCTTAGAAAGCAGGCGGTGTCGGAGGAAGGCTACGGACCATTGCCGATATTCGAAGGGCCTTCGTTCTTGTCGCAGCACGCGCATGCTCATTGATGCATGTTAAACTTCA
>OZ038501.1:66159825-66207325 GCA_964036315.1 Acanthosepion esculentum
AAACTAAAGCTTACACAACGTTTGGTAAAAATAACGGTAAAAATAGTTTGATTAACTAAAAAAGATTTTTTTTCACTAGTTACACTATTTATATGCGGACTATTATCCTCATCTTTGTTATTGCTATCACGATTCGAAGCGATGCCGCGAAGCTAGAGTTCTTGTTCAAATCTTGGATTTATACATTTTCAAAATTTAAACAAAATTATCACTTGATCGATTTGATCAAGAATTCTAGTGTCGCAGCATCGCACGCTCCAAAACATATATTCTGCTGTCATTAAATAACATCACTTAAAAAAAACATCTTTCGGTCTACACATATTTCGTCTTTGTGTTTGCCTATATATGGGAAAATTTCGCCCTGAAGATGCCAATTTGAAATTGTTGAAAGTGCTTGGCATGTGTCTTTCATCTGTAAACAACTCGAATATAAGGATCTTATTCAAGGAAATGATAGTAAGTTAATGTCTCATTAAGTCTTGTTAAGCAAAGTGATTTCGCCATTAATCACATTACCATTGCTATTTAATTCTTTGTATAAATTGTTTCTTTATGATATAGAAGATAAGCTGCACACTCATATATATATATATATATATATATATATATATATATATATATAGTTATATAAATAAATTCCCAAGAGGCTAGAATCCAGGTAGAACTCAATGTTCCAGGACAGAGTAAGAATATAATATAAAAGCCTCAAACACTTCTTTTTGAATTTGTAGGTCTGATGAATTGGATCGTGATTACGATTCCACTGTAATAATGTGCATTTATTAAATAGGTGTCTAAGCCGTAAAAAAATAAGTCGTAAACCGAGATAATCGTTTAATCTTAACAAAAAAAAAAAAAGAAAAAACAGTAGTCAACGTAGGGCAACTGCATCATCATCTCCTTCAAAGTACTTACCTTAGGACCTAGCTCACTTTTTTGAATATTTCTTTACTTTTTTCAAACTAGCTTGAATAGTGCTACATGTTCTATTTTTATTCGCTTCTGCTTAACCCGGAAAGACAGATTAAAGCAATTAATAAAAATTGCTCCATTATAGCAAGATCCTTATCATCATAACCGGCATGAGCATTATTTGAATCTTCTTCATACCTTAAATATAGCTTTTTTTTATTATAATTATTTTATGATAGTTTTTATTTATAGTTGTCCCTGTTTAAAAATCGTTTCAAACTCGCTTTCCGTTCTTGCCTCAAGGTTAATTAGAATTTTTATTAAACATTTTTTCCCCTGAACAGATTTCATTGTTTGGATTGAAATTATTTTCACCATATCAGCAAGCTTGACCCCTGAAACGACAGGAGGTCAGGTTTTAAGACAATGCAAAGATTTATCGCGACTATTTCTATATTAACTAATTAGCCGCCAGTGAATGGGCGATTGTTTTGATATTTTTCGCCATTATTTTGCTGGCCTAGTTTCTCTGTAAAACGAAGCTTACTGTTATTTCGTGCAATCGCATTCAAAAGTTTATAACATTTTCTTATTCGTACGCCAGTTTATGGGTATCTATACTGAGCTGTATCAGAAGTATTTTCTTTTTTTTATTTATTCCCGTACTGTAACAGTTACCGGCTCGGAAAGCGAAAGAGTTCCAAATCTGGTCGAGATTGTCGTGTTTACATTCGCAGTAATACTCTTGGAAAAGGCGCGAATCCATCTTTTCTCACAATCCATCTCCAGGTTAAATAGAAGGTGAGAATAAGCTTTCTTGTCTTGACCCGGCAACCAGTCTAGAAGAAGGAAAACTCTGAGTTTAAAATCAGTCTGAAGAAGGACGGACAACGGCAGGCTATTTTTCCTTAAGACACACCACTGTTGCTACGGCTGTAATCTTAGAATCTTAACCATTTTTGAGTCTAGAGTTAATCGTTATCTATCTGCCCTATCCTAGTAATCTTCCTTTCCATCTTCCTTGATTTACATTCATCTCACCAACTTCATTCGCTAGCTCTCTACATTGAGTTACTACTGAGCCTTTTATTACGTAAACTTTAGCAAAAAACAAAATAAAAAAGAGGTACAGGAATGGCTCGTACGTCCTTGGTGCATAAGGGGGTCCCGTAACGTAAGGTAATGTTCTACAGATAGTACTTTCGACGACCAGACCTCTTCTGAAAATTTTCAAATAATAGGGGGTCATGTTATCATTGCATTTTTTTTTCTTACTAGAGATCATATTGCTTATTATTGCTTTTTTCTAGCACTCCTTATTACTGGTTGCCATATTGTATTCATTTCTATGCTTGGACAGCTCAGGAGATTCTTGTGGCTTAGCATAAAATGCGATGATAACATCAAAAATTGCAATATGAGGACCGGTAAAAAATGGTTACTGAAGACATTAAGATTATAAGTCCCAGGAATCCATACACAGATGTCTTCAAGGACACATGGCACAGTGGATAAAGGCGTTGGTTAGATCCAGTGACAAGACCTAAAGCGTTGTGAGTTCAATACCTGTTTAAGGCAATGGAGAACTTGGAGAGGGGAATTAACAGGAGATAACTGATAACTGACATCCATTAGACATGGCACGTGGAACTAGAACAGTCTACCCCAGTGATCGAAATAAAGGGTTCAGTTCAGCATTCCAACCACCTGAAGAAGGCCGGAGCGTACATCGGCCGAAACGTTGTGATAAATATGGCAACAAAGATGAGGATGATAGTTCGAATAATGTAAATAGTGCAAATACTGTTATTTCATTTTGGTGCTTCAATCCTAGCAACAAATCACCATCACGTTTTATCTACGTGTGATATTGTTTTATTTGCTTCTAGTTCCAAAATTCGGCGAGCGTTTCCAGCAGCTTTGAAGTCCAGTGTAAAACAATGCCTAAAAACTGCCCAAATACCAATGCAGACACCAGGCATTATCAGACAAAGAATGGTTGAACAGGAACAAGAAAAAGAGCAAGAACAACAACGGCAACAACAAATACAGTAATACTAATAATAATGTTTTAAAGTCAGAAGAAAAGAGAAAGGAATATTTTCAAGAGATTGCATGGTCAATTTGAGACCGAAAAAACAAGATGGGAAAGTCAAAGCATCATCGTTCACATGGCAGTGATGTCGTGATCTGAAACGGACAACTGAAAGCCAGATAATTGCAGCATAAGACAAAGTCCTTGCTGCCAACGTCATAAAATACGATATACGTAAAACATCAATCCAGACAAAGAGGAAGAGAAGGACAAATTTGAAGAGAACTCGGGAAGAAGACGGGGTGCGGGGATAAGGAGACGAAAAGAGAAAAAAATGAATAACCGAGAAAAGAGAGGAAAAAAAGACAGAGAGAAGCAAAAGAAGGAAGAAGTGGAAGAGTACTCTGTAAGAAGACGGGGGAGGATGAAGAGACGAAAAGAGAATAATGGAAAAAAAAATCTGACTGAAAAAAGAGAAGACAAAGAGAAGGATCAGAAGGAAGAAGTTGAAGAGAACATCGTGAGACTAAAAAAGGATAAAAAATAACTGAGAAAAGAGAGGAAAAAAGACAAAGAGAAGGTAGTTGAAGAGAACAATGTAAGAAAACGGGAGGGAGGAAGAGACGAAAAGAGGAAAAAGAAATATTTTTGATTGACTCTCTCTAGTTCATTTTTTTCTTTTTACAATCGAATTCACCTCAAGCGAGGAAGTAAAACTGCTAAGACATAAGGTGTTTCTCGATGTGGAAAAATTACAAAAACAAAACATTATGAAGGAGCGAGAGCAATAGAAGAGTAATCAGGAAGACAGTAGATATGGATTGACATTGCATTTAAATCTTTGAAGATCAAAGTTAATTGGAAAGCATGGTGCCAGAAGGGAGTTCCACATGCGAGAAGTGTGAGAAAAGAAACTGTTAGCGTTCAACTTAAGGTTACATCTAGCCAATTCAACTGTGAATTGATGAGACCTTGCCGCCAGCCTAGTACTGCGTTTAAATTCATAAAATCTTGGAGCACAGCGAAGAGTACATCCGAACAATTACCATGAAAGTATTTCTAGTATAGACACAGAGAAGCAACTTTAAGGTGGCGGGAAAGTGACTGAAGCCGAGATGCCAGGCCAGGATCAGGGATATTGCTGATTCTTTTTTGGATTTTATCAAGAATCTATAAATATACAGCAGGGACACTGAATCATATGTGGCAGCAATATCCAAAGCATGGACGAATGGTAGACTTATAGATATGTAAGATAGATTCTGGACAGAAAAATGTTCTAGCACAACAAAGTAAACTAACTTTCTTAGCAGTAGACCTAGAGCTGAATTCAATATAATCTATCCATTTCATGTCAGCCGAGAATGTTAGCCGAAGAAGGTGCAATGAGTCCCTTCCCTGGGGTTTAGCATCAGCTATGCTGATGGGATGCAAAATGAAGTCTCACAGATGATTAACAGAGAGAAGTTTCGGTTTGGAAGCATTAAAGTTAACATGTCAATCCTTGCCCCAGTTAACAACCGATTGTAGTTCATTTTCTTTAGATCAGCTGATTAATTTGACTTTATCGAACTGATCAGACTTACTATCATTGTTTCTGTTAAAATCTCTTCAATGTTTTTTTTAGGTACGGTCCCTTTCTCTCTCTTGACACACACACACACACACACACACACACACACACACACACACACACACATATATATATATATATATATATATGAAGAAATATAGTCTTAAAATGTGCTATATTTATGGGCTAATGTGCTCAGTATCAGAGATAGAGCGTGTGTAAATATAAAAGTGAACATAGAAGTCAACACTTAGAGGCGACAGTCTGTTTCATGCTAGATGCAATCGTCAGGCCTGTCGCCTCTAGGTGTTGACTTTTATGTTCACTTTTATATATATATATAGTCATCCACAGACAGACTGTTTTGCTGTATCACAGGTCATCAGTGTGGTAGACATCCGATTGCTTCACGCCAGGATCGAAACCCGGCCGATTTGGCATCAGTCAAAAATCCAACCCCCAAGCTATCGTCGCACAGCAGAGCGGAAGGGAAATTTTAACGTTTTTACTATGCGAAAGACCTCAGTAGCTAGGAGAGCTCGATTCGAGTAGAAGAGCATTGCATTAGCAGCAGAAGCCACTCTCTTGTCTCTATCAATGTTTCTCGATCACCCTCTGACTTGAATTCGATCTCTCCCGATCTCTCTCCCACGATATATATATATATATATATATATATATATATATATATATATATATATATATATATATATATATATATCTCGATCTCGTCTGATCACTCTCTTGTACTTTCTCTCTCTTTTGATCTGTTTTTTTTTTTTAAATATCTCTCTCTTTATCTGTCTCCCTGTTGATCTTTTTTGAGCCCTCTCTTGATCATTTCATCTCTCTCTTGCGTGGCCTCGTTCTGGTGATCTCTTATTTTCCCTTAATCTCTCTCTCTTTTTGGCTCGTTTGAATTAGGTATTGAAAGTGAAATAACTTTTCATGGATAAGGAAGTTGATTGGTGATTTCACTGCATCATAATATCGATCTTGAAGTTGAAAATGCGACGCAGCAAAACGACCATTATAGGTAGTATGGGAAGTTCTTCTAAAATCATCTCCACATCGGCGGTTTTTTAATTTCAACATGGCCCTCAAGGAAATTATCAAAGAAAATTAGGAATAACGTTTTTTTTTTTAGGATAAAGGCACATTTTAGATGTGAAATAAAACATGGCAAACTCTTTGGAGAAAGAATGATGGTGCGGTATGGAATTATATAAATAACATTTGAACGGAAAACATATGTTGACATTTTTTTCGACCCAAATGTGTTTTGGGATATGGGCACATGTTTCTGGGCTGCTTTTTCAAGTTGAATCTGAAAATCAAGTCCATTTTTCCCTATTACATATCTTGTTCTGTTCATGTATATATGTCTATTAATTTCTTCAAATCTATCTATCTATCTATCTATCTATCTATCTATCTATATATATATATATATATATATATATATATATATATATATATATATATGAATGTAAAAGTGAACATAGAAGTCAACAGTCAGATGCAACAGGCTGTTTCATGCTATACGCAATCGTCAGGCCAAATTAGGTCTTCGAGCTTTGAAGAGCTAATTTTGAAGCTAATTTGTCTACAGTTCTACAGTAAACGGGTATATAGTTTGGTCAACGGCGTAGCCAGGGATAGCAGTAGATACGCTAATTGTATATATATATATATATATATATATATATATATATATATATATATATATATATATATATATATATATATACACACACACACACACATATATATATATTCGCCTATCAGGCGACTTTTGAAGACTTAATTTTAAGGCGGTCGCATCAGACACGAGGTATAAAATTAGCGTATCTACTGCTATCCCTGGTTACGCCGTTGACCAAACTATATACCCGTTTACTGTAGAACTGTAGACAAATTAGCTTCAAAATTAGCTCTTCAAAGCTCACAAGATACGCGTGTATATACGGTAAATTCCCAGATATGCCAGTGATAAAAAGTGTTTTTCTAAAATAGGTAATTCTAACTTTGCTTTCTCAGTCTACTTCTGTGGGCGAACTGTTACAGACACAGTTTGGCGCGAAAAGTGTTTTCCCTTTTGGTAAAAAAGGAAGGGATCTTATTTTTTTCTTCTCAATTTAGGACGGTTATTATTTTCACTGTCCAAAAACAAAAACAAGGATAGAACCCAAACAAGTGTACCCTCTATATTAATGTATGTAGCAATAAGAGACATAAGACGAGTTATCTCGTCCTTTTCATCGCACATCGTAAGCAGATACGATCTATATTCTAAATAAATAAACGTCAAATTATGTCAGTCTCTTTATATGAAATAAGCCCTATAGCTCGGGCCACACTTACTCTACATGGACATATTATACATTTTGGGCATCAGAATGATCCCAGGATTGAAAATCTGCCCTTCATCTGGTGCTTGGGCATCCGGAATTGGGATTTGATGACGAGGGGACTGTTAAATATCATCATCACAACAGGGTTAAGGTTGTTTTTTTAAGGGAGAAAAACTAAAAAAAATTTCTTTGGTTCGGATTTTGTTTATTTATTTCCAAGGTCACTCTGGAAGTAGGCCAGTAAGATGAAATTTTGAAATTTAATATTAACAAAGCAAAAAGAAGATTGTTTATGACGGATAATCAACAATTCTAGAATTCTGACTGTGTATAAAGATTGTAAAAAATGATTAAAGACTTCATGGTTAAGCAGTGAGAGAGAGAGAGAGAGAGAGAGAGAGAGAGAGAGAGAGAGAGAGAGAGAGAGAGAGAGAGAGAATAAGAATTACTATTTTTTTTCTTTTTAGATACCAATCGTACTAATTAACCCATGGCTACGTGGTGAAGAGGTGGATTTATACCTTTCTTGAGGATATTTCGCGCGTAAGGGAAAATAACGAACCCAACTGTAATTGGAACTCGGCTCACCGATTAACAATTGTGAGCCATTACCGATTACACCACCCGCACATCCAAGCTTACAGCACCTGGTATTCCCAAACGGTTCCCCATTTAGGTGTTGGCCAGGCTTGACGTTGCCTAACTTCGGTGATCTTACGTGATGTGGCCGTAAGTCTAAAGAGAGAGAGAGAGAGAGAGAGAGAGAGAGAGAGAGAGAAAGAGAGAGAGAGAGAGTGGGAGAGAGAGAGAGAGAGAGAGAGAGAGAGAGAGAGAGAGAGAGAGAGGCCTTAAATTTAGATTTCTTGATTCAGGTTAAATAAAAAGAGAAAGAAAACCACAGAAAAACATTGCTGCACAAAATTGATTATAAATTAAAAAAAAAATGATACAATGAAACAATCGATGACTGAAAAAATTGAATCATCAGTTTTGAAACTGGTAGAACAATCTTCTAAATAAATAAACGGCAAATTCTGTCTGTGTGTGTGTCTGAAAGCCCTCTTACTCAGGCAACCCTTGCTCTACATAGACAGATTATACCTTTTGGAATCAGGATGCTCCCGGGATTGCAAATCTGCCCTTCATCTGGAGCTTGAACATCCAGCATTGGGATTTGTGTCCAGCGTGTTGCCTCGGGGTTCTTGATAAGATCCAGAGACGGATATGCAATGTGATTGGCCCTGATCTGTCATCTCGTCTGCAGTCGCTCTCTCACAGACGCAGTGTTGCATCACTCTGCCTTTTCTACAAGTACTTCCACGGTAATTGCTCTGAGGAGTTGCTTTCACTTGTCCCTAAGCCTCGTGAATTCAAGCGTCCTACGAGGCTGGCATCCCGTTCCCACCCCTTCACCGTTGAAACTGTTAGGTGTAGACGTCTTTTCTACTCCAATAGCTTCATGTCACGCACATCTCGCCTATGGAACTCCCTTCCCTATTACTGTTTCCCTGACAAATACAATCTCCAACGGTTTAAGTGTAGCGTCAATCGTCATCTCCAGTTGCCTTGATCTATCCACTTCCTGACATCTTCCATCCCTATCTGCTCTCGCTCTATATCTCCCGTAACCTCCCCACCTCGATCGGCCCTCCGTCCTTCTCTTTCTCCACATCCCTTCCTTTACCACTCCTATCCGCTCTTCCTCCAACCCTTCTGTAACCCCTTGCGTGATAGTGGCCACCGGCCTTGCTCGGGGTGATACGCTAAAAAAAAAAAAAAAAAAAAAAAAAGATGACAAGGGAACAGTTAAAAATTCAAATTTAAAAATAACTGAAAAAAAAAAAAGTAATTTTAAAGTTTTTAATTTATATTGAGTTTAAAGTAATGCAAACACTTTGTGAATTTAACAATTTTTGTTTTAATTTCAATTTAAAGATAACTCGTCTTATGTCTCTTATTGCTACATACATTGATATAGAGGGTACACTTGTTTGGGTTCTATCCTTGTTTTTGTTTTTGGACAGTGAAAATAATAACCGCCCTAAATTGAGAAGAAAAAAAATAAGAACCCTTCCTTTTTTACCAAAAGGGAAAACATTTTTCGCGCCAAACTGTGTCTGTAACAGTTCGCCCACAGAAGTAGACTGAGTAAACAAAGTTAGAATTACCTATTTTAGAAAAACACTTTTTATCACTGGCATATCTGGGAATTTACCGTATATACACGCGTATCTTGCGAGCTTTGAAGAGCTAATTTTGAAGCTAATTTGTCTACAGTTCTACAGTAAACGGGTATATAGTTTGGTCAACGGCGTAACCAGGGATAGCAGTAGATACGCTAATTTTATACCTCGTGTCTGATGCGACCGCCTTAAAATTAGGTCTTCAAAAGTCGCCTGATAGGCGAGTATATATATATATATATATATATATATATATATATATATATATATATATAATTAGCTGGAGTCCCACTTAACCCTGTGCAGGAGTTAGCTTAAACATTAAAATTTGTGTCCGGAAGAGGAGGGGACAGTTAAAAATTCAAATTTTAAAATAACTGAAAAAATTAGTGATTTAAAAGATTTTGATTTATATTGAGTTAAAAGTAACACAAAAAAAATTTGTGAATTTAAAGTTTTTGTTTTAAATTCAATTTAAAATATCTCCAAATCTTTGTGAATTGAGGAAATGGTTCTATCTCTTCAAAATGCCAAGAGATCAAAATAAAAGTTTGAGTTTTCGTGACAATCAGATTTTGAAGTTCCGCGGATTTTGTGATTTGAAGAACTCACTTTTCGGCCTGAACTGGAATTTCGGCACAAATCGGAATTCGGCTCAAATCGGAATTCGGCTCAAATCGGAATTCGGCTCAAATCGGAATTCGGAACAAATCGGAATTCGGCTCAAATCGGAATTCGGCACAAATCAAACTTCTGGAAGGAATCGGACTTCTAGACAGAATCAGAGTTAAAACTCCCCTGAGTTTGTGATTTGAAAACTCAGTTTTGGGCCTGGATTGTAACTTCGATTCAAATCGGTCATTTGGCCCGAATCAGAGTTAAAGTGAAGTTTTTGAAGTTCCATGGAGTGAATTTAAATTATTTTCTTAAAATTATCATTGCTGTTTTCTAAGCTTGACCAGAGATCCTTTTAGTTTTACGCCAATTAGAGCCCAGCAGCAGCTAGCTTAAATGTCTGCACAGAGTGCGGCTTTTAAGCTAATATATGAATAAAGGAAATATTGTATTGGTTTAGAGTTGTATGCCAATTGCATCAGTTTCACGCGCCTCACTGCGCATACTCGTAGATATGCGAGTAAGCGCATGCGTTTAACAGTGAAGGTGTTAGCATAAAGAAAAAAAAAAAACTCTGTGTCTGTTTAGAGGTTTTTTTAATGTCCTCTCCAATGTCAGACGCCACGAGTTTAGCGTTTCATTGTGTTTGTATTCACTTACTTGCCCACATGCGAGTGCGTCGTCCATGGATATTTCCCCCTCACACCAGCAATCGTCATTCGCTCATCTTTTAACATTGACCACCCCACAAACCGACACCATCACCCAAGACGCACAGAACTGATTAATAGAGGGGGGGTTCTTTGTTCAGGATGTTAAAAGATAGGCGGTATATAAAGTTGGTGGCGGGACATGAACCAGAATTGTAGGGGAGGGGCGGAAAGCGAATCGGGGTAAAATAAGGAACTAAGGGACGTAAATCTTAGTCCTTTCCGTTCATCCGATAGCCGCATTTCCACATCAGCGCAATATGAAGAGCCGGGAAAGACAATGCCGGTGAAGATTGGATATATAAAGAAGAGGGTTAGGGTTAAGTTGAAGACGGTGACTGGAAGAAAAGAAAAGAAATAAGAAAGATAAATGTTGTCCATCGTATATTGTGTTACGTGATCTTGAAGATGGAAAGCGAGTCAAGATGGCGTTTTCGGAAATAAGGTCTCTTTGTTTCGCTATTACTTTGTTACGTGGATTCCCTATATTTGTTTTAAAATAAAATTGTCAGCATTAATTTTTGTATTTTGTTATTATCTGATCATTTTATTTTTGGCGGCCCACGGACGTTTTTAGCCTTGTATAGATTGCCACTTAACAAAAAGTTTTAAGAAATTAATCTATCTATCTATCTATCTATCTATCTATCTATCTATCTATCTATCTATCTATCTATTGGGTATGTAGGATAGTAACAGTTCTAATTAGAAGCTTTATTTTACTAATTCAGCGTTAGCGATGGAAAAAGTTTATTTTGTTGTGATGGATGGTTACAAGCGAGAGGGGAGATGGGGTGTGCTTATTTTATTGCTACAAGGTAGCTAGCTAAGTCTGTTCATTTATTTCTCTCTCCCCGACTAACTCTTCTCTTCACAGCATCAAAGATCATTCAAATCTATCTATCTATCTATCTATCTATCTATCTATCTATCTATCTATCTATCTATCTATCTATCTATCTATCTATCTATCTGCATGTGTTAATCAATCCCGATCTCATTACATATCTAAGCCGGTTAATCTCTCTCACTTTATCTTTCTCTCTCTCTCTGTCTACACACACAGAGACACAGAAACACACAGAGACACAGAAACACACACACACACACACACACACACACACACACACACACACACACACACACACACACACACACACACACACACATAAATATGTTCCACTCTCAATACATATCTTTCTCGGTTCATATCTATCTATCTATCTATCTATCTATCTATCTATCTATCTATCTATCTATCTATCTATCTATCTACGTCTGTTAATCACTCCCTATCTCTCTGCATATCTAAGTCCGTTTATCTCTCTCACTTTCTCTCTCTCTCCGCTCTCTTTCCACACACACACACACACACACACACACACACACACACACACACACACACATATATACATATATATATATATATATATATATATATATATATATATATATATATATATATAAATGTTCCTCTCTCAATACATATCTTTCTCGGTTCATATCTATCTATCTATCTATCTATCTATCTATCTATCTATCTATCTATCTATCATAATTTGTGAATCTATGCTAGTCTCTCTCTCTCTCTCTATCTCTCTCTCTCTTTCCCTCTTTTCTGCCTATTACTGCGAAAAGAACAGTAGATTTTTCCAAGAAAATCATTACCAGAAAATGACAATGGAACCAAGTTTGATTTCTGGCCTTAAACATAATTCGTTCTAACCCAAAGGCGCCTCTCCAGTACCTTAATATATCACCAGATTTCGTTAATTTCCATAACAATGTCAGGTCAGTATGACAACGTTGCGTAGGTGATAAAACCTCGGCCTGACAATTCGATAGAAAATATATTCATTCTCCAACTCATTGTTATGACTTCATTTTGCTGATCTCCATACTTTTTCCAGCCGACGTTTATGAGATCTGTCTATCTGTCCATTGAAAAGAAAATAACACGGCCAAATCAAAAAGTTTCATGCACGCATCGCCATATCACGGTCTGTTCCGTTAGCATATACGAAACGCGTGTGTCAAATTTTCACCACACAAGTCATTGTAAGAAAATAAACGTTCGCCTCTGTTTGGACTATGAAAACTTACCTTCACAAAAGTCACAAACTAATTGATTGGTTTATAAGTACTGAATTATAATTCTATGAAGATGATTATCTATCTATCTATCTATCTATCTATCTATCTATCTGTCAATGTTCATATATTTATATACACACATCTATACAGATCTCTACATCTATCTATCTATCTATCTATCTATCTATCTATCTATCTATCTATCTATCTATCTATCTATCTATCTATCTATCATCTCTATTTCAGTCTGTTGATATCTATTTCTGTTTGTGTTCTACTTATCTATCTATCTATCTATCTATCTATCTATCTATCTATCTATCTATCTATCTATCTCAGTCTGTTCATATCTATTTCAGTCTTTGATCCATCTATCAATTTATATATTTATGTGGTGGTTACATAAATACCATCCGACTTCGAGCTGCGATCAAAGTATTATTATTATTTCACCTCCTATCCGCTGTATTTCTGTTTTTTTATACTATTTTTAACACATAATCTATCTATCTATCTATCTATCTATCTATCTATCTATCTATCTATCTATCTATCTATCTATCTATCTATCTATCTGTCTGTCAATGTTCATATATTTATATACACGCATCTATACAGATCTCTACATCTATCTATCTATCTATCTATCTATCTATCTATCTATCTATCTATCTATCTATCTATCTATCTATCTATCTATCTATCTATCTAACACATTTTAGATATTCACGAAATAAATTATAACCGAAATGAATCTTTAAAGTTTTCTTCTTGATTATACACACACACACACACGCACACACACATATATATATATATATGAACCTTCATAGATAGATAGATAGATAGATAGATAGATAATGTAGAGACTTGTATATATGTGTGTATGTAAATATATGAACCTTCATAGATAGATAGATAGATAGATAGATAGATAGATAATGTAGAGACTTTTATATATGTGTGTATGTAAATATATGAACCTTCATAGATAGATAGATAGATAGATAGATAATGTAGAGACTTGTATATATGTGTGTATGTAAATATATGAACCTTCATAGACAGATAGATAGATAGATAATGTAGAGACTTGTATATATGTGTGTATGTAAATATATGAACCTTCATAGATAGATAGATAGATGGATAGAATCGCGAGTGTAAGTGTGTGTCTGTGTCAGTGTGTGCGCTAGTGCGTGCGTACGTGATTTGGCCTCTTTTGACGTATTTCCAACTAAAATGTCTAATTTTGAACCTCTGTAAAAGAAAATGCGCAGCGGTTCGTAAGATGTTTTTCGAAGTCGTCCAGCCGGTCCCCTAGGGAATTTTGGCGCAACACAATCTTCCCGCATCTACCTTATCTCGGAGGGATCTGCAGCCATGTGCTTGTAGAGGGGGGAAATTAATCCGTTTGGAAAGTAGATTCTACCTACACTCACAAAGTGGGTAAATGTGCCCTTTTTTTTTCATTTCTTCTTCGACAAGTTGACGACAAGCGATTAAAAAAAATTGTGAGATAACCAAAATAATAAAAAATAATGACCAGATACAAAACAGTCTCGAATATCTCAACTTAAACGGGATCTCGAAGATTATGATGGTCTTGATATATATATATATATATATATATATGATGGACTGGACATATGGCAAGGATGAGTGATGATCGCATACTAAAAGTTGTTCTTTACAGTGAACTCCAAAATGGTCCTAGAAATGTTGGTAGACCTTGGCTCAGGTATAAAGATAAACTGAAAAGCAACCTTTCTTGCGTCAACATTCCATTCAAGAACTTTGAAGAGGTAGCTATGAAGAGATCAGAGTATCGTTCTAGCTGCCATTCAGGAATAATGTACCATTAAGAAGTAAGCATCAGTCGACTGAGTGAAACATGACAGAAAAATAAGACACCTAACAGTGTTCCTGCTGCACTTGGATACAATACATTCTCCTGTACAGTTTGTGGTCTTTTGTGTAATTCTTGAGCCGGTCTCAAAAGTCATTCCCTTCATAAATATGCAGATAGTTCGTTATCGCTGGAACCTCATACGTCGAAATCGACGGGAGAGTCCATCATATATATATATATATATATATATATATATCAAGACCATCATAATCTTCGAGATCCCGTTTAAGTTGAGATATTCGAGACTGTTTTGTATCTGGTCATTATTTTTTATTATTTTGGTTATCTCACAATTTTTTTTAATCGCTTGTCGTCAACTTGTCGAAGAAGAAATGAAAAAAAAAAGGGCACATTTACCCACTTTGTGAGTGTAGGTAGAATCTACTTTCCAAACGGATTAATTTCCCCCTCTACAAGCACATGGCTGCAGATCCCTCCTAGATAAGGTAGATGCGGGAAGATTGTGTTGCGCCAAAATTCCCTAGGGGACCGGCTGGACGACTTCGAAAAACATCTTACGAACCGCTGCGCATTTTCTTTTACAGAGGTTCAAAATTAGACATTTTAGTTGGAAATACGTCAAAAGAGGCCAAAACACGTACGCACGCACTAGCGCACACACTGACACAGACACTCACTTACACTCGCGATTCTATCCATCTATCTATCTATCTATGAAGGTTCATATATTTACATACACACATATATACAAGTCTCTACATTATCTATCTATCTATCTATGAAGGTTCATATATTTACATACACACATATATACAAGTCTCTACATTATCTATCTATCTATCTATGAAGGTTCATATATTTACATACACACATATATATAAGTCTCTACATTATCTATCTATCTATCTATCTATCTATCTATCTATCTATCTATCTATCTATCTATCTATTTAAATCGACCCTCAAAGTTTGTAAAAGTATTTTCACACCGAAACAAGGACAAAAGTCCATATAAACGCAAATCCTTCCTTTTTGAGTTATTAATTTTAAAGAAAGTTTACGGTAGATGGCGCTGTGTTGCCATATAGACTAGATTACATTTGTTATTCGTGTACATTTGTGGCTAGCCTGTCTTCGACGTTTAACGTGTGTCGTAATGAGTTAACTGAGAAATGTCAGGATATTCATATCGTGAGCAGACAGATGTGATTTTAACATAAGGCCGCGCGAATGGTAATAGACGCGAGGCTTAACGACTGTAACAGATTGCGTTTCCAGACCGAAGGCAGCCGAGTCATCCAACTTTTGCTGGTGTTTATCGTAACACTACACACTATGGACCGAAGAAGACCGAGATCCGGCCCTGTTTGATGTCATCACGTGTCACATTTTTTTAGATTTTCACTTCAATATTATTATTATTATTATTTCGATTTCTGCTGTGGTCACACTGTCTACCAAGTCAGCGGGAAAACTACAGCAGGTAGTGGTAAGTTGTTATGGCGACATTTCATGATTTTTTTCTACACCCCCTATACCATAACCTCACTAGCGTTATATGGACAAAGTTCTTATTGTGTGTGCTGCAGTCATCAGGACAATTTTTTGTATTCGTCTTAAGCTGGGATTTCCAGGGATTTTTTTCAATGTGTTGTGTTCATTTTTATCATTCCAAGTGCACCTACTTATTATTATTATTATTCATCTCTGCCTTTTCCTTCTTCTTTATCCTCATCTTCTTCATTTTCTACTTCTCCATCCTATTCACCATCATATTCTTCTTCCCATTATTATTATTATTATTATTATTATTATTATTATTATTATTATTCACCTCTGCCTTTTCCTTCTTCTTTATCCTCATCTTCTTCATTTTCTACTTCTCCATCCTATTCACCATCATCTTCTTCTTCCCATTATTATTATTATTATTATTATTATTATTATTATTATTATTATTATTATTCACCTCTGCCTTTTCCTTCTTCTTTATCCTCATCTTTTTCATTTTCTACTTCTCCATCCTATTCACCATCATCTTCTTCTTCCCATTATTATTATTATTATTATTATTATTATTATTATTATTATTATTATTATTCCTCTCTGCCTTTTCCTTCTTCTTTATCCTCATCTTCTTCATTTTCTACTTCTCCATCCTATTCACCATCATCTTCTTCTTCCCATTATTATTATTATTATTATTATTATTATTATTATTATTATTATTATTATTATTATTATTCACCTCTGCCTTTTCCTTCTTCTTTATCCTCATCTTCTTCATTTTCTACTTCTCCATCCTATTCACCATCATCTTATTCTTCCCATTATTATTATTATTATTATTATTATTATTATTATTATTATTATTATTATTATTATTATTATTCACCTCTGCCTTTTCCTTCTTCTTTATCCTCATCTTCTTCATTTTCTACTTCTCCATCCTATTCACCATCATCTTCTTCTTCCCATTATTATTATTATTATTATTATTATTATTATTATTCCTCTCTGCCTTTTCCTTCTTCTTTATCCTCATCTTCTTCATTTTCTACTTCTCCATCCTATTCACCATCATCTTCTTCTTCCCATTATTATTATTATTATTATTATTATTATTATTATTATTATTATTATTATTATTATTCACCTCTGCCTTTTCCTTCTTCTTTATCCTCATCTTTTTCATTTTCTACTTCTCCATCCTATTCACCATCATCTTCTTCTTCCCATTATTATTATTATTATTATTATTATTATTATTATTATTATTATTATTATTATTCACCTCTGCCTTTTTCTTCTTCTTTATCCTCATCTTCTTCATTTTCTACTTCTCCATCCTATTCACCATCATCTTCTTCTTCCTATTATTATTATTATTATTATTATTATTATTATTATTATTATTATTATTATTATTATTCCCCTCTGCCGTTTCCTTCTTCTTTATCCCCATCTTCTTCATTTCACCATCATCATTTTCTTCTCATTATTATTATTATTATTATTATTATTATTATTAGTAGTAGTAGTAGTAGTAGTATTAGTATTATTATTATTATTAATATTATTTCTGTATCATTTTTGCTTTTATTCTTCCCAATTCTAAAAGCAGTCAGAAACAAGTAAGTTGAAACTGTTTTTGGTATTTGAGACACGGAATAGTATTAACTAAGAAAAACAAATCCAAATGAAATAAAAATGTCATATTATGACGATATTGATGTAAATCTTGGTCAGTTTCTGGTAACATTAAAGCATCGTTTCTCTTTCACCAGAAATACAGGAAGTGAAAAGGATTCAAAATGAAACAAAAAACAAAAAAATCAAGATACAAAAAACTCTAAAAAACAATAAAGGGCAATTGTTATGAAATAAAATAAAACAAAACGAAACCTTAAGAAAGCGAAAGACACAAAATTATTAATGTTGGAAGTATATCTTATGTGAATGGCAGAGAATACGTCAAATTGTAACGATTTTATGCTGATGATGTTTTAAAGATTGTTCGTGTATCTGGTGGTGCGTACTGCAAGAATATAAAATGGCTGGCGGAAAATGCCGAGCTAAGAATGTTAAAAAAAGAAGTTGTAAATCATTAGACTTCGTGAGTAATAAAAGTAAGAAGGCAGAGAGGAAGACAAATAATAGAGGGGGGGGGAATGAGAGCAAGAGATAAACAGGAGGATAAAAATAGTAAGAGAAAGAACGAGAAGAACAAGAAGACAAAAGTATGCATGGAGAAGTGTTAGCTGGGAAGCAAGAAAGAAGAGAAAGAAAAGGAAAAAGAGACAGAAAAGAAGGAAGAAAAGAAAGAAGAGAAAGAAAATAAGGAAGAGACAGAAAAGAAAGAGAAGAGACAGAAAAGAAAGAAGAGAAAGAAAAAGAACGAAGAGACAGAAAAGACAGAAGAGAAAGAAAAAAAGAAAGAGACAGAAAAGAAAGAAGATACTGAAAAGAAAGAAGAGAAAGAAAAGAAGGAAGAGACAGAAAAGAAGGAAGAGAAAGAAAAGAAGGAAGAGACAGAAAAGAAGGAAGAGAAAGAAAAGAAGGAAGAGAAATAAAAGAAAGAAGAGAAAAAATGAAGGAGGAGACAGAAAAGAAAGAAGAGACAGAAAAGAAAGAAGAGACAGAAAAGAAAGAAGAGTAAGAAAAGAAAGAAGAGAAAGAAAAGAAGAAAGAGAAGAAAAGACAGAAGAGAAAGAAAAGAAAGAAAAGAAGGAAGAGACAGAAAAGAAAGAAGAGAAAGAAAAGAAGAAAGAGAAGAAAAGACAGAAGAGAAAGAAGCGAAAGAAAAGAAGAAAGAGAGAGAAAAGAAAGAAGAGAAAGAAAAGAAAGAAGAGAAAGAAGAGAAAGAAGAGAAAGAAGCGACAGAAAAGAAAGAAGAGAAAGAAAGGAAGAAGAGAAAGAAGAGAAAGAGAAGAGACAGAAAAGAAAGAAGTGAAAGAAAAGAAGAAAGAGAGAGAAAAGAAAGAAGAGAAAGAAAAGAAGAAAGAGACAGAAAAGAAAGAAGAGACAGAAAAGAAAGAAGAGAAAGAAAAGAAAGAAGAGAAAGAAGAGAAAGAGAAGAGACAGAAAAGAAAGAAGTGAAAGAAAAGAAGAAAGAGACAGAAAAGAAAGAAGAGAAAGAAAAGAAGGAAGAGAAAGAAAAGAAAGAAGAGACTGAAAAGAAAGAAGAGAAAGAAAAGGAAGAAGAGAAAGAAGAGAAAGAGAAGAGACAGAAAAGAAAGAAGAGAAAGAAAAGAAAGAAGAGAAAGAGAAGAAACAGAAAAGAAAGAAGAGAAAGAAAAGAAAGAAGAGAAAGAAGAGAAAGAGAAGAGACAGAAAAGAAAGAAGAGAAAGAAAAGAAGAAAGAGACAGAAAAGAAAGAAGAGAAAGAATAGAAGGAAGAGAAAGAAAAGAAAGAAGAGACAGAAAAGAAAGAAGAGAAAGGAAAAAAGAAGAGAAAGAAGAGAAAGAAGAGAAAGAGAAGAGAAAGAAATGAAAGAAGCGAAAGAAAAGAAGAAAGAGACAGAAAAGAAAGAAGAGAAAGAAAAGACGGAAGAGACAGAACAGAAAGAAGAGAAAGAAAAGAAAGAAGAGAAAGAGAAGAGACAGAAAAGAAAGAAGAGAAAGAAAAGAAAGAAGAGAAAGAAGAGAAAGAGAAGAGACAGAAAAGAAAGAAGAGAAAGAAAAGACAGAAGAGACAGAAAAGAAAGAGAAGAGACAGAAAAGAAAGAAGAGAAGAAAAAGAAGGGAGAGACAGAAAAGAAAGAAGAGAAAGAAAAGACGGAAGAGACAGAAAAGAAAGAAGAGAAAGAAGAAAAAGAAGAGAAAGAGAAGTGACAGAAAAGAAAGAAGAGAAAGAAAAGACGGAAGAGACAGAAAAGAAAGAGAAGAGACAGAAAAGAAAGAAGAGAAGAAAAAGAAGGGAGAGACAGAAAAGAAAGAAGAGAAAGAAAAGAAGAAAGAGACAGAAAAGAAAGAAGAGAAAGAAAAGACGGAAGAGACAGAAAAGAAAGAAGAGAAAGAAGAGAAAGAAGAGAAAGAGAAGAGACAGAAAAAAAGAAGAGAAAGAAAAGAAGAAAGAGACAGAAAAGAAAGAAGAGAAAGAAAAGAAGGAAGAGAAAGAAAAGAAAGAAGAGAAAGAAAAGAAAGAAGAGGAAGAAAAGAAAGAAGAGAAAGAAGAGAAAGAGAAGAGAAAGAAAAGAAAGAAGCGAAAGAAAAGAAGAAAGAGACAGAAAAGAAAGAAGAGAAAGAAAAGAAGGAAGAGAAAGAAAAGAAAGAAGAGACAGAAAAGAAAGAAGAGAAAGAAAAGAAAGAAGAGAAAGAAGAGAAAGAGAAGAGACAGAAAAGAAAGAAGAGAAAGAAAAGAAAGAAGCGAAAGAAAAGAAGAAAGAGACAGAAAAGAAAGAAGAGAAAGAAAAGAAAGAAGCGAAAGAAAAGAAGAAAGAGACAGAAAAGAAAGAAGAGAAAGAAAAGAAAGAAGAGAAAGAAGAGAAAGAGAAGAGACAGAAAAAAAAGAAGAGAAAGAAAAGAAGAAAGAGACAGAAAAGAAAGAAGAGAAAGAAAAGAAGGAAGAGAAAGAAAAGAAAGAAGAGACAGAAAAGAAAGAAGAGGAAGAAAAGAAAGAAGAGAAAGAAGAGAAAGAAGAGAAAGAGCAGAGAAAGAAAAGAAAGAAGCGAAAGAAAAGAAGAAAGAGACAGAAAAGAAAGAAGAGAAATAAAAGAAGGAAGAGAAAGAAAAGAAAGAAGAGACAGAAAAGAAAGAAGAGAAAGAAAAGAAAGAAGAGAAAGAAGAGAAAGAAAAGAGACAGAAAAGAAAGAAGCGAAAGAAAAGAAGAAAGAGACAGAAAAGAAAGAAGAGAAATAAAAGAAGGAAGAGAAAGAAAAGAAAGAAGAGACAGAAAAGAAAGAAGAGGAAGAAAAGAAAGAAGAGAAAGAAGAGAAAGATGAGAAAGAGAAGAGAAAGAAAAGAAAGAAGCGAAAGAAAAGAAGAAAGAGACAGAAAAGAAAGAAGAGAAATAAAAGAAGAAAGAGAAAGAAAAGAAAGAAGAGACAGAAAAGAAAGAGGAGAAAGAAAAGAAGAAAGAGACAGAAAAGAAAGAAGAGGAAGAAAAGAAAGAAGAGAAAGAAGAGAAAGAGAAGAGACAGAAAAGAAAGAAGAGAAAGAAAAGAAAGAAGAGAAAGAAGAGAAAGAGAAGAGACAGAAAAGAAAGAAGAGAAGGAAAAGACGGAAGAGACAGAAAAGAAAGAGAAGAGACAGAAAAGAAAGAAGAGAAAGAAAAGATGGAAGAGACAGAAAGGAAAGAAGAGAAAGAAAAGAAAGAAGAGAAAGAGAAGAGACAGAAAAGAAAGAAGAGAAAGAAAAGAAAGAAGAGAAAGAAGAGAAAGAGAAGAGACAGAAAAGAAAGAAGAGAAAGAAAAGACAGAAGAGACAGAAAAGAAAGAGAAGAGACAGAAAAGAAAGAAGAGAAGAAAAAGAAGGGAGAGACAGAAAAGAAAGAAGAGAAAGAAAAGACGGAAGAGACAGAAAAGAAAGAAGAGAAAGAAGAGAAAGAAGAGAAAGAAGAGAAAGAGAAGAGACAGAAAAGAAAGAAGAGAAAGAAAAGACGGAAGAGACAGAAAAGAAAGAGAAGAGACAGAAAAGAAAGAAGAGAAGAAAAAGAAGGGAGAGACAGAAAAGAAAGAAGATAAAGAAAAGAAGAAAGAGACAGAAAAGAAAGAAGAGAAAAAAAGACGGAAGAGACAGAAAAGAAAGAAGAGAAAGAAGAGAAAGAAGAGAAAGAGAAGAGACAGAAAAAAAGAAGAGAAAGAAAAGAAGAAAGAGACAGAAAAGAAAGAAGAGAAAGAAAAGAAGGAAGAGAAAGAAAAGAAAGAAAAGAAAGAAAAGAAAGAAGAGGAAGAAAAGAAAGTAGAGAAAGAAGAGAAAGAGAAGAGAAAGAAAAGAAAGAAGCGAAAGAAAAGAAGAAAGAGACAGAAAAGAAAGGAGAGAAAGAAAAGAAGGAAGAGAAAGAAAAGAAAGAAGAGACAGAAAAGAAAGAAGAGAAAGAAAAGAAAGAAGAGAAAGAAGCGAAAGAGAAGAGACAGAAAAGAAAGAAGAGAAAGAAAAGAAAGAAGCGAAAGAAAAGAAGAAAGAGACAGAAAAGAAAGAAGAGAAAGAAAAGAAAGAAGCGAAAGAAAAGAAGAAAGAGACAGAAAAGAAAGAAGAGAAAGAAAAGAAAGAAGAGAAAGAAGAGAAAGAGAAGAGACAGAAAAGAAAGAAGAGAAAGAAAAGAAGAAAGAGACAGAAAAGAAAGAAGAGAAAGAAAAGAAGGAAGAGAAAGAAAAGAAAGAAGAGACAGAAAAGAAAGAAGAGGAAGAAAAGAAAGAAGAGAAAGAAGAGAAAGAAGAGAAAGAGAAGAGAAAGAAAAGAAAGAAGCGAAAGAAAAGAAGCAAAGAGACAGAAAAGAAAGAAGAGAAAGAAAAGAAGGAAGAGAAAGAAAAGAAAGAAGAGACAGAAAAGAAAGAAGAGAAAGAAAAGAAAGAAGAGAAAGAAGAGAAAGAGAAGAGACAGAAAAGAAAGAAGCGAAAGAAAAGAAGAAAGAGACAGAAAAGAAAGAAGAGAAATAAAAGACGGAAGAGACAGAAAAGAAAGAGAAGAGACAGAAAAGAAAGAAGAGAAGAAAAAGAAGGGAGAGACAGAAAAGAAAGAAGAGAAAGAAAAGAAGAAAGAGACAGAAAAGAAAGAAGAGAAAGAAAAGACGGAAGAGACAGAAAAGAAAGAAGAGAAAGAAGAGAAAGAAGAGAAAGAGAAGAGACAGAAAAAAAGAAGAGAAAGAAAAGAAGAAAGAGACAGAAAAGAAAGAAGAGAAAGAAAAGAAGGAAGAGAAAGAAAAGAAAGGAGAGAAAGAAAAGAAAGAAGAGGAAGAAAAGAAAGAAGAGAAAGAAGAGAAAGAGAAGAGAAAGAAAAGAAAGAAGCGAAAGAAAAGAAGAAAGAGACAGAAAAGAAAGAAGAGAAAGAAAAGAAGGAAGAGAAAGAAAAGAAAGAAGAGACAGAAAAGAAAGAAGAGAAAGAAAAGAAAGAAGAGAAAGAAGAGAAAGAGAAGAGACAGAAAAGAACGAAGAGAAAGAAAAGAAAGAAGCGAAAGAAAAGAAGAAAGAGACAGAAAAGAAAGAAGAGAAAGAAAAGAAAGAAGCGAAAGAAAAGAAGAAAGAGACAGAAAAGAAAGAAGAGAAAGAAAAGAAAGAAGAGAAAGAAGAGAAAGAGAAGAGACAGAAAAAAAAGAAGAGAAAGAAAAGAAGAAAGAGACAGAAAAGAAAGATGAGAAAGAAAAGAAGGAAGAGAAAGAAAAGAAAGAAGAGACAGAAAAGAAAGAAGAGGAAGAAAAGAAAGAAGAGAAAGAAGAGAAAGAAGAGAAAGAGAAGAGAAAGAAAAGAAAGAAGCGAAAGAAAAGAAGAAAGAGACAGAAAAGAAAGAAGAGAAAGAAAAGACGGAAGAGACAGAAAAGAAAGAAGAGAAAGAAAAGAAAGAAGAGAAAGAGAAGAGACAGAAAAGAAAGAAGAGAAAGAAAAGAAAGAAGAGAAAGAAGAGAAAGAGAAGAGACAGAAAAAAAGAAGAGAAAGAAAAGACAGAAGAGACAGAAAAGAAAGAGAAGAGACAGAAAAGAAAGAAGAGAAGAAAAAGAAGGGAGAGACAGAAAAGAAAGAAGAGAAAGAAAAGACGGAAGAGACAGAAAAGAAAGAAGAGAAAGAAGAAAAAGAAGAGAAAGAGAAGAGACAGAAAAGAAAGAAGAGAAAGAAAAGACGGAAGAGACAGAAAAGAAAGAGAAGAGACAGAAAAGAAAGAAGAGAAGAAAAAGAAGGGAGAGACAGAAAAGAAAGAAGAGAAAGAAAAGAAGAAAGAGACAGAAAAGAAAGAAGAGAAAGAAAAGACGGAAGAGACAGAAAAGAAAGAAGAGAAAGAAGAGAAAGAGAAGAGACAGAAAAAAAGAAGAGAAAGAAAAGAAGAAAGAGACAGAAAAGAAAGAAGAGAAAGAAAAGAAGGAAGAGAAAGAAAAGAAAGAAGGGAAAGAAAAGAAAGAAGAGGAAGAAAAGAAAGAAGAGAAAGAAGAGAAAGAGAAGAGAAAGAAAAGAAAGAAGCGAAAGAAAAGAAGAAAGAGACAGAAAAGAAAGAAGAGAAAGAAAAGAAGGAAGAGAAAGAAAAGAAAGAAGAGACAGAAAAGAAAGAAGAGAAAGAAAAGAAAGAAGAGAAAGAAGAGAAAGAGAAGAAACAGAAAAGAAAGAAGAGAAAGAAAAGAAAGAAGCGAAAGAAAAGAAGAAAGAGACAGAAAAGAAAGAAGAGAAAGAAAAGAAAGAAGCGAAAGAAAAGAAGAAAGAGACAGAAAAGAAAGAAGAGAAAGAAAAGAAAGAAGAGAAAGAAGAGAAAGAGAAGAGACAGAAAAAAAAGAAGAGAAAGAAAAGAAGAAAGAGACAGAAAAGAAAGAAGAGAAAGAAAAGAAGGAAGAGAAAGAAAAGAAAGAAGAGACAGAAAAGAAAGAAGAGGAAGAAAAGAAAGAAGAGAAAGAAGAGAAAGAAGAGAAAGAGAAGAGAAAGAAAAGAAAGAAGCGAAAGAAAAGAAGAAAGAGACAGAAAAGAAAGAAGAGAAATAAAAGAAGGAAGAGAAAGAAAAGAAAGAAGAGACAGAAAAGAAAGAAGAGAAAGAAAAGAAAGAAGAGAAAGAAGAGAAAGAGAAGAGACAGAAAAGAAAGAAGCGAAAGAAAAGAAGAAAGAGACAGAAAAGAAAGAAGAGAAATAAAAGAAGGAAGAGAAAGAAAAGAAAGAAGAGACAGAAAAGAAAGAAGGGGAAGAAAAGAAAGAAGAGAAAGAAGAGAAAGATGAGAAAGAGAAGAGAAAGAAAAGAAAGAAGCGAAAGAAAAGAAGAAAGAGACAGAAAAGAAAGAAGAGAAATAAAAGAAGGAAGAGAAAGAAAAGAAAGAAGAGACAGAAAAGAAAGAGGAGAAAGAAAAGAAGAAAGAGACAGAAAAGAAAGAAGAGGAAGAAAAGAAAGAAGAGAAAGAAGAGAAAGAGAAGAGACAGAAAAGAAAGAAGAGAAAGAAAAGAAAGAAGAGAAAGAAGAGAAAGAGAAGAGACAGAAAAGAAAGAAGAGAAGGAAAAGGCGGAAGTGACAGAAAAGAAAGAGAAGAGACAGAAAAGAAAGAAGAGAAAGAAAAGACGGAAGAGACAGAAAAGAAAGAAGAGAAAGAAAAGAAAGAAGAGAAAGAGAAGAGACAGAAAAGAAAGAAGAGAAAGAAAAGAAAGAAGAGAAAGAAGAGAAAGAGAAGAGACAGAAAAGAAAGAAGAGAAAGAAAAGACAGAAGAGACAGAAAAGAAAGAGAAGAGACAGAAAAGAAAGAAGAGAAGAAAAAGAAGAGAGAGACAGAAAAGAAAGAAGAGAAAGAAAAGACGGAAGAGACAGAAAAGAAAGAAGAGAAAGAAGAGAAAGAAGAGAAAGAGAAGAGACAGAAAAGAAAGAAGAGAAAGAAAAGACGGAAGAGACAGAAAAGAAAGAGAAGAGACAGAAAAGAAAGAAGAGAAGAAAAAGAAGGGAGAGACCGAAAAGAAAGAAGAGAAAGAAAAGAAGAAAGACACAGAAAAGAAAGAAGAGAAAAAAAAGACGGAAGAGACAGAAAAGAAAGAAGAGAAAGAAGAGAAAGAAGAGAAAGAGAAGAGACAGAAAAAAAGAAGAGAAAGAAAAGAAGAAAGAGACAGAAAAGAAAGAAGAGAAAGAAAAGAAGGAAGAGAAAGAAAAGAAAGAAGAGAAAGAAAAGAAAGAAGAGGAAGAAAAGAAAGAAGAGAAAGAAGAGAAAGAGAAGAGAAAGAAAAGAAAGAAGCGAAAGAAAAGAAGAAAGAGACAGAAAAGAAAGAAGAGAAAGAAAAGAAGGAAGAGAAAGAAAAGAAAGAAGAGACAGAAAAGAAAGAAGAGAAAGAAAAGAAAGAAGAGAAAGAAGCGAAAGAGAAGAGACAGAAAAGAAAGAAGAGAAAGAAAAGAAAGAAGAGAAAGAAAAGAAGAAAGAGACAGAAAAGAAAGAAGAGAAAGAAAAGAAAGAAGCGAAAGAAAAGAAGAAAGAGACAGAAAAGAAAGAAGAGAAAGAAAAGAAAGAAGAGAAAGAAGAGAAAGAGAAGAGACAGAAAAGAAAGAAGAGAAAGAAAAGAAGAAAGAGACAGAAAAGAAAGAAGAGAAAGAAAAGAAGGAAGAGAAAGAAAAGAAAGAAGAGACAGAAAAGAAAGAAGAGGAAGAAAAGAAAGAAGAGAAAGAAGAGAAAGAAGAGAAAGAGAAGAGAAAGAAAAGAAAGAAGCGAAAGAAAAGAAGCAAAGAGACAGAAAAGAAAGAAGAGAAAGAAAAGAAGGAAGAGAAAGAAAAGAATGAAGAGACAGAAAAGAAAGAAGAGAAAGAAAAGAAAGAAGAGAAAGAAGAGAAAGAGAAGAGACAGAAAAGAAAGAAGCGAAAGAAAAGAAGTAAGAGACAGAAAGGAAAGAAGAGAAAGAAAAGAAGGAAGAGAAAGAAAAGAAAGAAGAGACAGAATAGAAAGAAGAGGAAGAAAAGAAAGAAGAGAAAGAAGAGAAAGAAGAGAAAGAGAAGAGAAAGAAAAGAAAGAAGCGAAAGAAAAGAAGAAAGAGACAGAAAAGAAAGAAGAGAAATAAAAGAAGGAAGAGAAAGAAAAGAAAGAAGAGACAGAAAAGAAAGAGGAGAAAGAAAAGAAGAAAGAGACAGAAAAGAAAGAAGAGAAAGAAAAGAAAGAAGAGAAAGAAGAGAAAGAGAAGAGACAGAAAAGAAAGAAGCGAAAGAAAAGAAGAAAGAGACAGAAAAGAAAGAAGAGAAAGAAAAGAAGGAAGAGAAAGAAAAGAAGAAAGAGACAGAAAAGAAAGAAGAGAAAGAAAAGAAAGAAGAGAAAGAAGAGAAAGAGAAGAGACAGAAAAGAAAGAAGAGAAAGAAAAGAAAGAAGCGAAAGAAAAGAAGAAAGAGACAGAAAAGAAAGAAGAGAAAGAAAAGAAAGAAGAGAAAGAAGAGAAAGAGAAGAGACAGAAAAGAAAGAAGCGAAAGAAAAGAAGAAAGAGACAGAAAAGAAAGAAGAGAAATAAAAGAAGGAAGAGAAAGAAAAGAAAGAAGAGACAGAAAAGAAAGAAGAGGAAGAAAAGAAAGAAGAGAAAGAAGAGAAAGAAGAGAAAGAGAAGAGAAAGAAAAGAAAGAAGCGAAAGAAAAGAAGAAAGAGACAGAAAAGAAAGAAGAGAAATAAAAGAAGTAAGAGAAAGAAAAGAAAGAAGAGACAGAAAAGAAAGAGGAGAAAGAAAAGAAGAAAGAGACAGAAAAGAAAGAAGAGGAAGAAAAGAAAGAAGAGAAAGAAGAGAAAGAGAAGAGACAGAAAAGAAAGAAGAGAAAGAAAAGATAGAAGAGAAAAAAGAGAAAGAGAAGAGACAGAAAAGAAAGAAGAGAAGGAAAAGACGGAAGAGACAGAAAAGAAAGAGAAGAGACAGAAAAGAAAGAAGAGAAAGAAAAGAAGGAAGAGACAGAAAAGAAAGAACAGAAAGAAAAGAAGGAAGGAAATTGGAAAAGTGGGAGAAATAAAATAAAAATATAAAAAGGAAAAGAAATTGTGAAGGAAAAAATCTATTGGGAAAAATGGTTACGTTGGTCTATTTTGTGATATTGGATTATATAATTTTGACTAGTAAGTTGTAATGTTATTTTTTATGTTTATACGTTCTTTTTACAGATACAAAATGTCTTAAAATAATTTTCGGACTCCATTTTATATATATATATATATATATATATATATATATATATATATATATATATATATATATATATATATATATATATATATATATATATATATATATATATATATATATATATGGTTGCTGATACTCATGCAGTGCTTTCCTACTCGAATGAAGCTCTCCTAGCTACTGATGTCTTTCGCATAATAAAAACATTAAAATTCCTCTTCCGCGTTTGGGGGGGGGGGTAGAATCTCTGACTGATGCCAAAGCGCTCGGGTTTCGATCCCGGCTTGAAGCAATCAAGTGTCTACTCACACTGATAAGCTGTGATTCAGCGAAGCAGTCTGTCTGTGGATCACTATATATATGCGTGTTTTTTTTTGCTTATACATTATTTTAATAGATACAATTTATTTAAGTAAATTCTCTGTTTTCTTTTAATAGACAATATTAATTACATTTACTGATCGGAATATTCGAGAAATTTCGTAGAAAATATGCGTTCTCCGAAAGGAACCGCAGCTGTGTCTTTTCTTGCACACCAAATCGTTTTGATAGATTTTTGTCGCCTTCTCCATCATTATAGTTTTCAACTAACCGATTTTTTAGAGCTTCAGGAAGTTCTTTTGATCTTTGCATGTATATTTTTTTTTAAATTTACTCTCTAACTGTACACATTTAAATACACAATGAGTTATATTGTTTGACTGCAGTATACACAACTTACCAAAAATAAACACGTGTCACTTTGATTTCTGCATGTGAACAAAAGATTATTTGCACTGACAGCTATGTAAAACAAAAATACCGAGTGCAAATGTAAGGGTTCAATTACTTTTGCACATTTTAATTTTTAATTTGGCATGAATAGTTTTATTTCAGCTTGATAAAAATCTTGGAAAGTGGTTGTAATTGATTTAATAATAGAGAAAATAGTAATTTTCAATACTATCTTCATTTACTTTTCGCAGTACTGTATATATGGATGCACGTGAGTGTGTGTGTGTGTGTGTGTATGTGAGCAGGATACCGAGTTCGAACAAAAAATAGGCTTCCTCACGTTAGATCGAAAGAAATGTGTGTGTGTGTGTGTGTGTGTATGTGTGTGTGTGTGTGTGTGTGTGTGTGTGTACACTATTTACATTACATTTTACCATAGCTCGTATTGCAATTTTTGTTGTTATTATTGCTTTTCTCTATATGAGCTCTGGTAAAAACAAAAGCAAAAATTGCAATATGAGCACTAGTTAAAATATGGTTGCTGAGGACATTAGGTTTACAATATCCAGAAATTCATGCATAGATGTCTTCAAGGACACATGGCAGAGTGGATAAATGCGTTGGTTAGATCCAGTGACAGGACCCAAGGAGTGTGAGTGTGGAGAACTTGGAGAGGGGAATTAACAGGAGGTAACTGATAACTGACATCCATTAAACATGGCACGTGGAACTAGAAAAGTCTACCCCAGTGAGCGAAATAAAGGGTTCAGTTCGACATTCCAACTATCTGAAGAAGGCTGGAGCGTACAACGGCCGAAACGTTGTAATGAATATAGCGACAAAGATGAGGACAATAGTCCGAATAATGTAAATAGTGTACATAATACCTCATCTCTGAAATATAGACAGATACAGAAGGGCCGAAATGTTGTAATAAATATGGCGACAACGATGAGGACAATAGTCCGAATAATGAAAATAGTGTATATAATACCTCATCTCAGAAATATAGACAGGCGTGTGTGTATGTGTGTGTGAAAAGTGCATCCGATCAAACGACGGTTTTTTTCTACAAAGAAAGACGCAAGTTCTAATCCTGCCAGTGGGTGCATTTTTATTTTTAAAGATTTCTAGAATGTCCAGGCCGATAGATGAAATAAATTAATTTTTAAGATAAATGGATCGTCTACTTAAATATGGCTATCCATTAAAATAACGTTCAAATTAATAAAAACATGTCGCATTAATAAATAAAAATGCATGAGTTCTTTATATATACACAAACACAAACACAGGCATATATATATATATATATATATATATATATATATATATATATATATATATATATATATATATATATATATATATATTGCTGCTAACCCTGACGAGTGGACGGAGTAATTCCTAGAGGGTTCATCTACGAAATTCTCGAGACAGAATGCTGAAGGTAACATAAATCCTGTAAGTGACAAACCTATCTCTCTGTGTGTGTACGTGTATATATATATATATATATATATATATATATATATATATATATATATATATAGGGAGGGAGAGCGAGAGAGAGAGAGAGAGAAAGAGATAGATAGATAGATAGATAATGATTTGTTTGGGATAGATAGATAAATAGATAGATACCAACAGACTGTGATACATAGATACGAACAGACTGAGATAGATAGATAGATAGATAGATAGACAGACATATATATTTATATATATATATATATATATAGATAGATAGATAGATAGAACAGTGACAGATCGGTATAGACTGAATGAGATAGGTATAAAACTGAAATAGATGGCTAGAAAGAAAGATAGATAGAAAGCAAGAAAGAATGGATGAATGAATGGATGTATCATAATGCAGCCAGAGGTTACCTTACAAAGTTACCTTGATAGCTGATAATGAAATATAATCAAATGACATATGAGACATAAAATTAAGAAGGCCGTTTTCCAAAGAAATTTAACTCACTCGCTATGTCAATGCCCTTTCGCGCGTCATTGTCTCATTTTTCATTTTTGCTGACGTGAAATTGCAGTAAACAACACTGGAAACCCAGATTATTATTTTTTATCTCAAAGCAAACATGTTTTTTTTATTTTGCTTATCTTTTACAAGCTCTCATATTCGGTCTAAACTGCATGTTTTATTTCCATCCTGCAGGCAATAAACCTACGTCTTCTCCCATCAAAATGATTCGGTTATCTTTTTTGAAACTTTTTGGTGGGATCGGAGAAAAAAAAATATTTTCGTTGTTTTTGGTTGAACATTAACACGGGACATAACGGCAGAACTTCACCGGCTGAATAAAGTCTTAAAGCACTCATTTAAAAGTAAGAGTTTTGAAAATTATGTCTTTCCACCTCCACTGCCCACTTTCAGTGTCTATTATTGGAATAATATATCTTATACGGAACCATCATTAAGATGTAACCGGTCCTCCGGTTAAGCAAAGCGCGAATTACTGCTTTTAAACACACACCCTCGCCTATTTTTCTCGATCTTACATATCTACTCTGAAATCGTAGCCTGACGAAAACAATGACAACATATTATACAACATGTATTAAATCCGACAAATATCTTAAATCTTCTGTTTATATATCTTTTTTTTTATGAACAGAAGAAAATATATTAAAATATTTGTCGGATTTAATCGATTTCATATATATATATATATATATATATATATATATATATATATATATATATATATATATATATATATTGAACAATAAAAAATATAAAAAATTTAAAATATTCAGACACACTGGGTTGTATATTGATATTCCTTCGTTTTTATTATTATTTCATTTAGATTCATCGACTAGTTTCGGCCAACATGGCCATCATCAGGAGGAAAATAATTTTCTGCTTGCTGGTAGCAGCGAACTACAGAAATGAATGTCTTGATGGAGAAAATGAACTTTTTTATTTTTTTAAACTTGAATTTTGGTCAGTCCTTGTGTTGGTCAAACAGTCTCTTTTAAGTTGTTATTTGAGATAAGAGCTGAATGGATTCATGCTGCTCTGAATTCCCTTGGTCATTTTGACAGTTTTATTGGTTCATGGAAAGGGGATGTGTCTCTGTTAAGTGTGTGTGTTATTTGGTTCTTAGGGAGTGAGTGAGTATGATGTGTGTAAGTGTGTATATTGCTATGGGTGTGTGTTATCATTTGGCTCATTAGGGAGTGAATGAGTATGATGTGTGATATTTTTGTGGGTATGTGTATAAGTGTGAGGCCTCAACACCTCCGTAAGCATGTCTGTTTTGTGTGGGTGAGAAATGTGGGTAGGTTTTGATTTGTAGGGTTATATACTAATACTATCTATATTGTTAAATTTATATTTGAGCCCGGCTGGATAGTGCGTTTTTAAACGTTGTATCCTCTTATTTTCATGGAACTCTAAAATTTTTCTAATGTTATCTTCTCTGGGCTTGTCTCTCTCTCTCTCTCTCTCCTTCTCTCTCTCTCTCTCTCTCTCTATATATATATATATATAGCCAACATATCTTCATTCAAGCATGTTTCATTAAATAATATCGATATATTATGTCAATGTTTTTATTTATAATCTTTTCTAGTTCTCGAATTATTTTCTTGATGTTTAGCTGAAATTCGTCAAGGAAGATGTCGTAATTTTTGTTTAACCCAAGTACTTTCGATATCCTACGAGATTATCCTCAGGGGTGAATTACGAAGACAAACTTAATGTAACTGTAACTGTTGTGATGGTGATTTTTGCAAACGCGGGAATGCACTTTGCTATAGTTATTTTAAAAGTAACCTTTGTGGTTGCGATGTTTTTTAAGCAACCGTTCCCAATGAAATGGGATATGGTAAATTGTAAAATGGTGTATATATATATATATATATATATATATATATATATATATATATATATATATATATATATATATATATATATATTTGGATAGATACTATGTATTTATTTATTGGCTGTGTCCCCCGTGGAACAAGCAAGGTGAGTTCAGATTTCAGCTTAGTTTATCTATTTTACCCATGGCTTGGGATTAAATATGGTAGATAAATAAATAAGAAAAATGTGTTTCATCTTCTAAAAAATACTTCATCAGAGTAAATTGAGTGTGTTATGGAAGGAATTATATATATATATCTGTAGATAGAGGGGAAAATATATACTCAAACCCCGGTCATAATTATGTATCGAAGAGGAATGTTGAAGATATAAGACTGCTAAATTTAAAATTAAAAAAAAAATTGTCGTCTGACGTGTTTAGACCCACAGCTAAGCCGATCTCATTTTGTGTTTGTTTTTATTGCTCTTGCTTTTAAATATCCCACATTGTAACAACAGAATTGAAAGATTTGTTTTCTACAGCTTATCAACCCATTGCAGGTTATTTAAAGCCAGAAAATATTTTTAAACTGTAAGATTTTTCTTTTAAGATAATAATGATTTCAGTGATATAAGTCTTACTAATTAACCCATAGCTGGAGGGAAGAGGTAGATTCCTACCATTCCAAAGGGTATTTTCACGTAAGAGAATATAACGAATTCAACTGGAATTGGAACTTCGCTCTCCGATTAACAATTCCGAGCCATTACCGTAATTCCCGATGTATAATACGCAGTTTTTTCTAAAAAAAATTATAAGCAAAATTAGGGCTGCGTATTATGCACTCCCCCCAAAAAAAACTTTCAAAAATTAGTGTTTCATAGGTTGATTTCAGTTGCAAAATGACTATTCACCAAAAACATAACAATTTGACACTAAAATTCGGCGATTGCGACCCAATAAAGATTTCTAATGTAATCATATGTACTTAACAATACTTACAATCTTCCCCGTAGATGTACCGTAATTCCCCATGTATAATACGCATTTTTTTCTAAAAAAAAAAAAGAAGCAAAATCAGGGTTGCGTATTATGCACAGCTACAAAAAATCATTAAAAAATTGCCGTAAAATAAAATAAGAATTATCATAAACCTAAACTAGAATAATATTATTCTATGTTTAGACCCATTTTTTTAAAAATAGGAGTAGGAAACGCTGGCCGTAATGAAATTGAAGAGGTACAATGTATACGATTTGATTACCAAAAAAGGGGTGCGTATTATGTGTGAGTAGAAGCATTTTCCCACACTTACAGCATAATTTTGTTGGTGCGTATTATGGATACAGGGAAAATTACGGTATCCATTAGGCTACCAGCACATCCAAGCTCACAGCACTGGTATTCTCAAGTGGTTATCCAACTAGGTACTGACCCGGCTCGACGTTGCTTAACTTCGATGATCGTACGAGAACTAGTGTTTCAATGTAATATGGCCGCAAAGAAGGAAATTTGAAACAAGCTGAAATGTAAGAATCTGGACACAAATTTACTTTTTGTAGACGAAACGTGTTTCATAGAATTTTTCCATTTTGTCATTCAATTGCATAACATACTTCTGATATACAGAAATTTACATACCATATTCTAGATTGGACCATCTAGCCTTGAGTGGTTACCAGTCTAGGTGAAATAAAACTTTCAATTCCAAATCGTGAAGAAAGAAGGAAGAAAAGGAATCTGCGAAGATGACAAAGAAAAAGAATCTGTAGAGGGTCATGACCGCTTACGTCATGAAAGGACTTATTAAAAAATCATTTCTTTAATATCATTTGATATTACTTATACAGTCATATTTTGAGGAAGGCATGAAATCATTTATTCTCTATCCAGTTGGGGATCAAATACCAGGATAGAGGGTAGTCTCTAGCCTTGGGTGGCAACCAGTCTAGAAGAATGAAAGCTATGACGGCTAAACTATGGAGACAGAAAGAAGTGGAAACCCCGCTAATATCTTTCCATTGTTGACATAAAATTCATAGATAATAATGAAAAAAAAAAGTTACTTATTAGGATGAAAAAAAGTCGAGGCATTAGACGGGCATAAGATTCCGAAAAATGGATAAAAATATTCACATTTGATGGATGTAGGAATAATTTCGTCGTTAATGCACATACAGACTCATCGGTGTGGTTAGACATCCGGTTGCTTCTAGCTACGATCGAAACCCGACTGAATTAGAATCAGTCGGAGATTCTACCACTAAGCGCACGGCAAGGAGGAAGGTGAATTTAAGCGTATTTATTTTTAGATAAACACACAGTGACTGAGAGAACTCGATTCGATTTACCGAAGAGTCTTGCATTATTAGCCGTAATAGTCACTGTTTACAAACCAACACTTTCTCTCCAGAGATCTCAACCGAAATAAATTTTCCTGGAGCATATATGCCAGTGGCGACTTCGGGGGTCGGGCTTGTCCGGCTTAGCCCGAGAGAGTCAACATTCAATTATATCTATTTTATAGTAACAAAAATTCTCGTAGTGCATCGTTTTCAATCTGGATCCAAAATTCAAAATATTCACTGAACAAAATACATTGCGTTGACAGTGTTCACAATAAGGAAGAAAGAAAGAAAGAAAAAAAAACAAACAAAGTAAGTAAAAATAGAATGAAATAAAATTAAGCCAGTCGGGCTGCATAGGTCTTAGCCCTATCTGAGATGGAAACAATCTTAATACGCAATGTATTTCTATAAATAATCTCTAATGACTTGTACAGTGGCCTAAGAAAATTGTTTAGCTAGGAAAAATAAACTACATCCAACTTCAAAATGTAATTACGTAACCCCAACTCAACATAAATAGACACTATTTGGAATTAGTATGGCGTTGATCCTCCATTTGCTATTTCAGTGCTTGTATTCGATTTTTTATGGATTTGATCAAGTTATCAACAATCGTCTGAGTCATATTTTGCCACTCCGTTAGCAGTGTTTCTTTAAGGGTTGCCACTGACGTGATTTTGGTTGCACATCCTCGAAGTATTCGGTCAAGGTGCATCCAAACGTGCTCTATTGGATTCATATCAGGACTTTGGGCTACCCATGGCAGTGATTTGATTCCTTGCGATTCCATCCAGGCCCTTGCTACTTTGGCAGTATGAAATAGTGTTCCAGCTTCTTGAAAAATATAAGTCAACTATCGTTCATAGATGAAAATAGCTTCATACTAACTCGGTATTGTCTGAAAAAAAAGAAGAGAAGAGACGATATTACAAAAGCCAAAATTGTAGTAATCAAGAGCGCCTAAAAACATATCATAGCCCACTGTATGCGCTGTTTTTCAAAGAACACGTTTTTTGCTATTTTTTTTCAAATTATTGCTTTCAAATCTCCATTTTGAATAATGTAATCCGTACAGTATAAGGATTTTTAGCACAATGTATCAATTGAATAAAAAGGGAAATTTAATTTTATCCCGATGACAAGTCGGCGAAAATCAAAGCGTCGACTGGAGGGTTGGGGTGAGAACTGTGACTGGAAATACCGAGTGTTGAGGAAATATGACATCAGTCAGCAGCCATGATTACTGACCCAAAACGTAAATAAATTAAACTAAATATTCACAGACAGAGATGCATAAACACACTAACGCATACAAACACACACTCGAGATTTAGCACGCACGGTATTTAAAAAAAATAAAAACATATCTGGCTAGAAATTTAAAAAAATAGAGTAAAGCAATCATTTTAGCATTTAAGTTATACTTATTTTTTAAAGATTGTAACGAGCCCGATAAACACCGATGACCTAGAGTCGCCACTGATATATATATATATATATATATATATATATATATATATATATATATATATATATATATATATATGTGTGTGTGTGTGTGTGTGTGTGTGTGTGAGGTGGCATGACGATTGCGTCTGGCATAAAACAGTGTGTAGCCTTTGAGTGTTGACTTCAATGTTCACTTTTATATTTATATTTACGTACGATCTATTTCTGATATTGAATACTTTATCGCATAAATATAGCACATCTTAAAACTATATTTCTTCATATATATATATATATATATATATATATATATATATATATATATATATATATATATATATATGTATAATGGTCATGATAATAAGAACACAGAGACTTTAATTATCCATTTCGATTATAAATTTATTTCGTAAAACGTCGGAGGAGATTTCCTTCTAAAGAGGTGGACGGCTCGGTGTTCCCGAAATAAATTTATAATTGAAATGTATAATTAAAGTCTCCGTGTTCTTATTATCATTATATAATGTTCTGTAGTCTACATTGAGCTCTCCCTGGATTTATATCCTCCTTGGAATTACCCCTCCCAGTCACAAACTGGTAAGACATATATATATATATATATATATATATATATATATATATATATATATATATATATATATAAAAGTATAGGATCGGTGTATATATATATATATATATATATATATATATATATATGTATGTTTCATTAAAAACGACAGACAAGGTACTACGATTGAGCTTTTTATTTAATTTTTCTTGTGTTCGAACAAGAGCTTTCTTTACAGGACAAAGGGTGTGTAATATATATGTATATAAGTATAGGATTGGTGTATACGGAATAAATTCCTATAAGCAAAAAATATTATTCTTAAAAGAGTGCTTAATACAGAGTAGAGCAATATAATTATTTATTCGTATTTATGTTATAATTTTCGAATAAATAATTATCTATCTATCTATCTATCTATCTATCTATCTATCTATCTATCTATATATATATATTAGTTGTATTTCTGTATCTGTGCCCCATTTTTTTTATTTCTGTAAATTTGTTTGAAAAAAAAAAAAAAGAAAGTAATTTTTTAATTAAATTTGTTTACTGGTCGACAGATGTCCTTTTTCCCAATTCGTTATAGTACATACTTATCAACAACGTCAGCACAGGTTCAAACTTGACATTTATAAATAAAACAAGGCACAGATAACTCTTTATAAAGCCAGGGATTGATTTGTCGCTCTATTCTTATTATGTTTTGAAAATTATTAATCCACCAAGATCGTTAAAAAGAAAAATCCTCTGTATTTTATTACGAGCGGACCAGTGTATTAAAATAGTTCCGTCTGTAGAACATTTCATATGTTGTCCATCGACATATTCGGATTACGTATTCGATATCTTGCTGTCGCTGGTTCCTAGGCCTCATGAATTTAAACGTCCTACGAGGCTGACATCCCGTTCCCACCCCTTCACCGTTGAAACTGTTAGATGTAGACGTCTATTCTACTCCAATAGCTTCATGTCTCGCACATCTCGCCTGTGGAACTCCCTTCCCTATTACTGTTTCCCTGACAAATACAATCTCCAACTATTTAAGTGTAACGTCAATCGACATCTCCAGTTGCCTTGATCTATCCACTTCCCTTCTCCACATCCTTTCACCTTTCATTCCTATCTGCTCTCGCTCCAAATCTTCTGTAACCCCCTTGCCTTGATCGATCCACTATCTTTCTTCACATCCTCTCCTTTACCACTCCTATCTGCTCTTCCTCCAAACCTTCTGTAACCCCTTGCGTGCTAGTGGCTTCCAGCCTTGCTTGGGGTGATAAGCTTAAAAAACAAAGCAAAAAAAAAAAACGTTGCGACTGAATCAGTAAAGATCCGAATGTTCAGTAAAGATCCTAATGTTAGTCCCAAAGAATTGTTTAGTTGGCATTGATAATATTTTTTGCAATGAGATTTTCGGTGGCCGAATTCTTCCAGAATAGTCAAGGCCTAATACACCAGACGGTTTTCAAATATGCGGATATGAGGTCACATTTAAGTTAAATTCTGTGTGACAAATTTTGAAAAAGAAATTAAGCTATGCCTGTTGTGGTCGGGAAATTTTGGTTGAAATTAAAAAAAGAAAAGAAAAATGATAGATAAAAAAATTTGTTTTTCGTAAAGCCTGTTTCCCTTCAGCACAGAAAACGATGCAAAAAAATAGATTTTTAGGATTAAATTGAATAAAATGTATGAATTTTAAAGAAAAAAAAATGTTGGTATACAAAGGAAAAAAATGGTTTCGAAAAACAAAATCAAGTCAAAACGGAAATACTGGAAGAATCCCGTGGAAGATGGAAAATGAGAGATAGATAGATAGATAGAGAGATAGATAGATAGATAGATAGATAGATAGATAGATAGAGAGAGAGAGAGAGAGAGAGAGAGAGAGAGAGAGAGAGAGGAACGAAGATATGAAAAGAAGAGAAAAACAAAGGACGAGGTTAAATAGAAGAAAAGAAAAAATTAATCCCGAGGATGAACAGAAATGTGTGTGTGTGTGTGTGTGTGTGTGTGTGTGTGTGTGTGTGTGAGAGAGAGAGAAAGAGAGAGAGAGAGAAGCAACGGAAGAATAGAAAGGGTAAAAAGATGAAAAGATCTTTCGTGAAAGAAGCAAAATAAGAGAGGGGGAAAAAAGCAGCAAAGGAAAGAAGAAAAAAGTAGAGAAGAAATGGTAAATAGAAGAAAAAAAAGATCAAAGCTTTTCCCGAAGAGAGAGAGAGAGAGGGAGAGAGAGAGAGAGAGAGAGAGAGAGATAGATAGATAGAGAGAGAGAGAGAGAAAAAATCCTGGAGATTAACGAAAAGAAGAATAGAGAAAAAGAAAAGAAGAGACAAAGGAAGAGAAGGGACAAAAAGACGAAAGGAAATTCTTAAATGCTAATCCCGAGGAAGAACAAAAAATAAGAAAAGAGAGAAAAAGAAAAGAAGAGAAGGAATAAAAAGAGGAAAGGAAGAGCTCAAAGCTAATACCGAGGAAGAAGGAAAATAAAAGGTGAGGAAAGTTAGAAAAACAAAGCAAAAAAGAACGAGAAGAAGCGGCAAAAAGAAAAGATCAATGCCAACCACGAGGAAGAATGAAAAGAAGAAGAGAGAAAAGAAAAAGAGAGAAGAGAAGAAAAAGAAGAAACGTAGGCAAGAAACAGGACATCAAAAATAAGAAGAGTTAAAAAGAAGAAGAAAAAACTAAAAGGAAGAGAGGAAGTGGGGAAGGATAAAAGGAGACGGAGACGTAAAAATGAGAATAATGGAAGAGAAAAAGACGAGGCAAGAAAGAAATGAAAAAATACAGGAGAAGGAAGAAAGAAGAAGAACAAGGAAAAAAGAAGAGAAGTTGACGAAAACGTAGAAAGAAGGAAAGAAAAGAGGTAAAGGAAGCCAAGAAGAAACCAATAAAACATGGAAGGAAGAAAAAAAGAAAAAAGGAAATACGAAAAAGAAGAAAAATTGAAGAAAAAAGAAAACAAGAAAGAAAAAACGAAAAGAAGGAAAGAGAGTAGCGAAAACGAAGAATTAATATTATTATTATTGCTACTACTACTACTACTACTACTACTAATAATAATAATACTAATACTAATACTACTACTAATACTACTACTACTACTAATAATAATAATAATACTAATACTACTACTACTACTAATAATAATAATACTAATAATAATACTACTACTAATAATAATATCACAAGACAACAACATTATCTGACGTTTTGGGAGCTTTGGGACCATAAGAATAATACGAAAAGTAACAAACAAATATGTGGATGAAATTCATGGCAGCCCTAAAATATGGGAATTGCCAAAAATCATACTCATGGTTTCTGTACTATCACCGAAGTTAAGCAACGTCGAGCTTCATCAGTACCTAGATGGGCGTCCGCTTGAGAATAGCAGTAAGTAAGTTTGGATGTACCGGTGGTATAATGGATAACGCCTCGGAATTGGAAATCGTAGTGCCGGGTTCGTAATATTCACTTAAGCGCAAACACCCTTGGGAAGGATGTGAATCCACCTCTTCTTCTCCCAGCTATGGATTAATTAGTAGGACTTGTATCAGTAAATATATATTATCTCCAAAATATTCCTTGCCATCTAAAAATATTTTCTGGCTTTAAATAACCTGCGAAAAGTCGGCAGGCATAAAAAGAAATCAACATTTTTTTTTCTCCTTACAATCCTCAAATCTTCGTTGATTTATCTCAACGCGGCGACTATAATTACCTATTATTTTCTCTCTGATTGTACGGCACCCCCCACCTTCTGGTGCAACAAACTTGTCCCTTGAAACCTCTGTTGAAACTTGTAGGAAAACTCGTACTATAAAACATAAGGCAGGACACAATTACAACAACAACAACACTAATAATAATAATAATAATAATAATAATAATAATAATAATAATAATAATAATAATAATAATAATAATAATAACCGGCTGAAGCTGCAAAATACTTAAAAAAGAATGCAAAGACTAATGCGACCGTCCAGATAAAGAAACAATGGCAAGATAAACCGCTTCATAGCCAATACTCTGCCCGTACCAAACAAGCTGACGTAGACAAAAACCGTACCCATCAATGGCTACGCAGTGCAGGGTTGAAAGCTGAAACTAAATGTTTTATCATTGCTGCACACGACGAATGCTTGTTAACTAGTAATTATCAAGCACATATACTAAAATACTGTGTTAGCCCAAGATGCAGATTCTGTGATAAATATCCAGAAACCATTGATCATCTTGTATCAGGTTGCATGATATTGGCACCCACTGAATATAAAACCCGGCATGATAGAGTAGGCCAATATCTGCATTGGAAAATTTGCAACTCCTATGGGAAGGAAACTGAAAGAAACTGGTACGAACACCACCCAGACCCGGTTACGGAGATAGGACCTGTTACAATTCTATGGGACTACACAATACACAATGACAGAACAATCAAAGCCAACCGCCCAGACATTGTTATTAAAGACCACAAACAAAATAAGTGCTACCTTATTGATATGGCAGTCCCTGCAGACTGCAATGTATCTTTGAAGATATTCGAAAAGCTGTCAAAATACAAGGACCTTGAAATAGAAATCTAAAAAATGTGGCACATGGGAACATCAACAATTCCTGTTGTAGATGTAGCCTTAGGATTGGTTGGAAAAGATTCCAGTAGACTAATTGAAGGGATCCCTGGAAGTCCATGCCTCAAAGAGATACAAAAAATTATTCTGACAAGTAAAGCCCACACTTTACGAAGGGCTTTATCTATGTAATATTTTTTTTTTCAGTGGAAAGTGTCATGATACCATTTCTAACCTTAGGTTCCTGGGCGGGACCCGGAAAGAAATGTATAAACGGCACATATCAAAGGAAATAAAATTGATAATAAAAATAATGATAAAAAGAAAGCAAAAGCAAATGAACCTAATGCAGAAACGATGGCAAGATAAACCTCTTCACGGTCAATATTCTTCCGGTAGCGCGCAAGCTGATGTAGAAGCAGACAGGTGTTGGCATGGATAATATTTTTTGAAATGCAGCTTTGAAAATCTTGACGATATTTCCAGAATGTGGTTCATGAAGACATGAGTAATTTCATTTTAAGCCTTTGTCTCTGGGTTTGATTGGAAAAAGTTCTGATCGGGTCACTAAAGGAACGCCTAATGAACAATGATGGGATTTGCATAATAAAACAGATGCCCGCAGAAAAGTTATTAACATAATTTTTTTTATTTACACTATTTACATTGCTCGGAGCGTTGTCTTCATCTTTATTGCCATATTCACGATGCTTCAGCCATTGTACGCTCCGGCCTTCTTCAGGTGATTGGAATTTTAAACTGAAAGCTTTATTTCGTCAAGGAGACATAATTGGATAAAAGCATTGGTTGGATCCAGTGACTTGACCCAAATAGTTGTGAGTTCCGTACCCGGCTCCTGAAGTGGTGAACAAAAACTTGGAAAGTTGAGTTAAAGGGAGATAACTGAGAGATCTGGAAGAGGCATGGCATGTGGAAATAGAACAATCTACCTCGGTGGACGAAATAAAGGCTTCAGTTCAAAATTCCAGTCACCTGAAGAAGGCCGGGGCGTACAATGGCCGAAACGTCGTGAATATGGCAATAAAGATGAGGACAACAGTCCGAACAATATAAATAACTACAATGTCTCATCTCAGAAATATAGACAGATACAATTTTTTTTTTTTTAGTAAGGATGTATATATACACAGATCTATTACCCTCATACATTGAGGTCTATTCTGAAAATATAATTTACATTGCCCCATCTTTGTTGCAGCTATCACAAATTCTGGACCGTTGCATCCTCAAAGAATTTTGAATTGAAGCCTTTATTTAACTAAAAAAAAAAACTGGTCCCCGTACGTTCACCGAAGTTAAGCAACGTCAAACTTGGACAGTACCTAGTTGGGTGATTGCTTGGGGATACCTGGTACTGTGGGTGATTTGGAATTGTTAGTCAGAGAGCCGAGTTCCAGTTCCTCTTAGCTTCGTTATATTCACTTACGCGCAAATACACACGGGAAAGGTATGAATCCGCCTTGTACCCTCCCAGCTATGGGTTAATTACTAAGACTTTTATCCCTACAACCATTATTATCTAAAGCAAATAAATAAAATTGTGTTCAAAATATTTATATTTTGGCTTAAAATAACCGATAGAGATTGATATGGAGCTTAACAAAAACAGCCAACTTTTATCGAACCCTTTGAGCCCTGACCACCGCTACACTGGTGGTATAGAAAAATGACGTAATGCTTCCTTTCCCCTTCTTTTTCCTTCACTGTATCTGTTCTTCAATCTCTTTTACATTGTCTTTCTTACTATCTTTCTCTTTTTCTTTCCTTTTGCTCTCTTTCAAGGAAACATTCTTTCAGCTTTTATAACTGATTCCTTTTTTCCTTCTTTTTCCTTCACTGTATCTGTTCTTCAATCTCTTTTACATTGTCTTTCTTACTATCTTTCTCTTTTTCTTTCCTTTTGCTCTCTTTCAAGGAAACATTCTTGAACGGTGGGTAAGCACTTGAATCGTGTTTTCCTACTGGTTGTCTTATTTGGGTAGAGTGGGACACAAAGAAAGAAATCTGGCGATAAAATGAAGGCATGAAATCATACTCTCCCTTGCTAATTACGATGCTTTTATTTTTAGTAACTATTTTTATATCTACAAAAATGTCTCAATTATTTCTCTTTAACTCAACCCTTCAAGATTTTTTTTGTTGACTACTGTTGTAGCCTGGTATTGAACTCACAAGTCTTTGGGTCTAGTCACTGGATCTAACCAACGTCTTTAGCCACTGGACCTTGTGTCCTTGAGGAGACATCCAGAAGAGGCATGACACGAGGAACTAGAACATTTTACTCTGGTGGACAAAATAGAGGGTTTGGTGCGAAATTTCAATTACTTGAAGAAGGCTGGAGCGTACAAAGGCCGAAACCTTGTGAGTATGTCAATGAAGATGAGGACAACAGTCCGAATAATGTAAATAATATAAAGAAACAACCTCGTTTAAAGCTCGAACTCAACTCGCTTCTTTTCTTTGGAGAAAGAGAGATTAAGGGAAAGTAAAAGGGAAGGAAAAGGGAATCAGTTATTAAAGCTGTAAGAATGTTTCCTTGAAAGAGAGAGAAAGACAATGTAAAAGAGATTGAAGAACAGATACAGTGAAGGAAAAAGAAGGAAAAAAGGAATCAGTTATAAAAGCTGAAAGAATGTTTCCTTGAAAGAGAGCGAAAGGAAAGAAAAAGAGAAAGATAGTAAGAAAGACAATGTAAAAGAGATTGAAGAACAGATACAGTGAAGGAAAAAGAAGGGAAAAGGAATCAGTTATAAAAGCTGAAAGAATGTTTCCTTGAAAGAGAGCGAAAGGAAAGAAAAAGAGAAAGATAGTAAGAAAGACAATGTAAAAGAGATTGAAGAACAGATACAGTGAAGGAAAAAGAAGGAAAAAAGGAATCAGTTATAAAAGCTGAAAGAATGTTTCCTTGAAAGAGAGCGAAAGGAAAGAAAAAGAGAAAGATAGTAAGAAAGACAATGTAAAAGAGATTGAAGAACAGATACAGTGAAGGAAAAAGAAGGGAAAAGGAATCAGTTATAAAAGCTGAAAGAATGTTTCCTTGAAAGAGAGCGAAAGGAAAGAAAAAGAGAAAGATAGTAAGAAAGACAATGTAAAAGAGATTGAAGAACAGATACAGTGAAGGAAAAAGAAGGAAAAAAGGAATCAGTTATAAAAGCTGAAAGAATGTTTCCTTGAAAGAGAGCAAAAGGAAAGAAAAAGAGAAAGATAGTAAGAAAGACAATGTAAAAGAGATTGAAGAACAGATACAGTGAAGGAAAAAGAAGGGAAAAGGAATCAGTTATAAAAGCTGAAAGAATGTTTCCTTGAAAGAGAGCGAAAGGAAAGAAAAAGAGAAAGATAGTAAGAAAGACAATGTAAAAGAGATTGAAGAACAGATACAGTGAAGGAAAAAGAAGGGAAAAGGAATCAGTTAGAGGAGCTGTAAAAGAATTCAATGAACAACACAGATAGGGAAAGAGGAAGGAAAAGTGAAAGAAAAGAAAAATCAAAGAAAGTGATACAGACAGATTTAAAGAGATTGAAGAACAGAGAATAGGAAGGAAAAGGAAGGAAAATGAAATCAATTAGAAAAAAAAACTGTAAAGAAATTTTAATACTGAGAAAAGTAAAAGAAAAAGAAAGTTATAAAGTCAGTGTAAAAAATAAGGGAAAGGGAAAAAGAAACCAATTGTTAGATTGTATAAAAGTTTCAATGAAAATCAGGAACACAATGAGAAAATGAAAAGAAAAAAAAGGAAAGAAAGTTACAAATGCAGTGTGTAGAAGTGATTAAGAAAAAGAGAAAAACGATAAGTCATAATAGCTGTAAAAAGGGTTCAATAAATCAAACATGAATGGAAAAGAAAAAAAGAACGCGGTATGTGCTGTATAAAAGAAATTGAAATTTAAGCAGAAACAAAAGGAGAGAAAGGAGGATATTTTTTACAGCTCTCCTCTTCTCGGAATCTATCTTGCATATCTATACGTCTACCATTCGTCCAGGATTAGAATATTGCTGCCATATATAGTTCGGTGCCCCAGCGACTTACCTGGAGCTCCTTCATAAGACCCAAAGAAAAATCTGCAATATCAATATCTGGCCGTTCGGCTTCAGTTACTTGTTCACCGCCGTAAGGTTGCCCCTCTGTACATTTTTCATAAATACTTTCATGGTAATTGTTCAGATAAGCTTTTCGCTATGGTGTTCTAGAATTTATGAAGTTAAGTGCAATACTAGACTGGCAGTGAGATCTCATCAATTTGCTGTTGAGCTAGCTAGATGTAGTCGTAAGTTCTGTGCTAACAGTTTCTTTTCTCGCACTTTGTGGAACACTCTTCCGGCTCCATGCTTTCCAGACAACTTTAATCTGCAAAAATTTAACTGCAATGCCAATCGCTATCTACTGTCCTCCTGATTGCTCTTTTCTCTTTCTGCTCATTGCTGATGCCTCTGTTCCTAATTCCTTGCACCATTTAACCCGTTGCGTCTTAGTGGCTGTACTGCCTTGCTTGGGGTGACACTGATTAAAAAGAAAGAAAGAAAGAACAAAACTTTGAAAAGAACGAAATGCTAAGAAATGAAAGAAGAGTAAGGGAAATAAGAATTAAGGAATAAGAAATGAATGAATAAGGTGCGGAAGAAGAAGAAGAAGAAGAAGAAGAAGAAAAAGAAGAAGAAGAAGGTGGAGGAGAAAAAGAAAAGGGGTAAACAGAAGAAAATGTCGAAGAGCAGATATTTAATGAAACAAGTAAAGACAAAAGATGAAGAAGGAGCAGGGAAGAGAGAAGATTTAAAAGTGCGAGAAAAGCTTAGAAGAAGAAGAAGAAGAAGAAGAAGAAGAAGAAGAAGAAGAAGAAGAAGAAGAAGAACAACAACAACAACAACAACAACAACAAGAAGGAGGAGGCGGAGGAGGAGGAGAAGAAGAAGGAGGAGGAGGTGGTGTAGAAGAAGAAGAAGAAGAAGAGGAAGAAAAAGAAGAAGAAAAAGAAGAAGAATAAGGGGGAGGAGAAAAAGAAAAGGGGTAAACAGAAGAAAATGTCGAAGGGTAGATATTTAATGAAACAAGTAAAGACAAAAGAAGGAGCAGGGAAGAGAGAAGATTTAAAAGTGCGAGAAAAACTTAGAAGACGAAGAAGAAGAAGAAGAAGAAGAAGAAGAAGAAGAGGAAGAAGAAGAAGAAATTATTACAGATAAAAATGAAGATAGATGAAGACGTATAAGAAAATAACTGGGAAAAGAACAAAAAAATAGGAAAATTATCTAATTGAAAAAGAATGAGGACGAGATAGAAGAAGAAAAAAGAAAGATGCGACGATAAAAGAAGACGAAAATTAAGGACAGACTAACGGAAGTGAAGGAAGAAAATATAAAGGAATACATAGAGAAAGGAGCCAGCATAGAAGAAAAAAGACTATACAAAAAACAAAATGGCGACTAACGGCAAAGACGAGAAACTCAAGTAAGCAACAATGCGACGGAAGAACATTAACAAAAAAAGGAGGGAAAAAAAAAGCAAAAAACGAAAGAAGAAAAAGCTGAAAATAAAATAAAAATAGTACCCACAATTATTCACCCGATCTGATAAACATAGAAATTAAATAAGAAAGTTTTAAAGCAACAAGGCTCAAGATGCCAGTTGATTCTCTAAAACGGACGGAAAGAAATAATCTTCGGAAATAAAAATTACAAGCCGCCCCACTAAGAAAGGCTGAGACGTATGGGAAAAGTTAATCCCAGATTCGCTTTCCCGGCATGCTCTGCGATTTTTCTTTCTGATTGACAACTGTCACAGATTTAAGTGACTCGGATCAATCACGCAGGCCATGGCATAGACATTTAATACTGTATATATCTCTTAAAAACAACTTTTCGTTGCGGGGGCTTATAGATATGTTTTTGTGTATTTAAATCCTGTACATGCATATATATATATATATATATATATATATATATATATATATATATATATATATATATATCATTACAAAAATTTTAAAAATTCATATATCTCGTACAGTTTATCTACATATCATGCATTTATACAAAATATGCACCATATATGCATATGCGTGTGGATATATATATATATATATATATATATATATATATATATATATATATATATATATATGTGTGTGTGTGTGTGTGTGTGTGTGTGTGTGTGAGTGTGTAGGTATGTATATATGCTCATCCTTTAGGTAAATATTTATACATCTAACTTTATCTAAGGGCATTTATATTGTACATCTAACTTTATATAAGTGCATATATATGTATATACATATATTTATCTGCAAGTATATATATATATATATATATATATATATATATATATGAAGAAATATTGTCTTAAGATGTGCTATATTTATGGGGTAAAGTGCTCAATATCAGAGATAGAGCGTGTGTAAATATAAA
>OZ038501.1:66212325-66229825 GCA_964036315.1 Acanthosepion esculentum
AAACTCGTAATTTAGTAGACGATCCGTTTATTTTAAACGATATTTTATATGGTCTACCTACCTGCTCATTCGAGAAAATCTATAAAAAAATACCGCCTCTAATTCGAACCTGCATCCCTTTTGCATGAGAAACTGCCGTTTAATCCAATGTGCTTTGACCACTTGGCGCTGAAGAGCTTCTCAATCAAGCAAGATTCAATTTTCCTTTGGAGCACATTTTTCTCGTACAGATTTTATGCCCAGTTTCCTATCTGAAAGGTAAATAAAGCAATTTCAAAAGAATTAATGGATTTTAATTTATAATCCAACATATTTTAATTACTTTATTAGTGGATACACATAATATTTGAGTAGACGCTACGATACGGGTATCAACTAGAAAATAACATTTAAAGTAATAAAAATATGTCCGTTATAAATTAAAATCTATTAATTATTTATAATATATATATATATATTAGTTCTCTACTAAATTATATATTTAAACTTTATTTTAATAGATACTCGTATTTGAGTAGATGCAGGTATATATATATATATATATATATATATATATATATATATATATATATATATATATATATATATATCTTAGTTCACTACTAAATTATATATGTATATATTTAAATTTTATTTTAACAGATACTCGTATTTGAGTAGATGCAGGTATATATATATATATATATATATATATATATCTTAGTTCTCTACTAAATTATATATGTATATATTTAAATTTTATTTTAATAGATAGTCGTATTTGAGTAGATTCTCCGTTTATTTTAAATAGTGTTTTATATCTTCTATCTGCCTGCCCATTCGTGAAAACCTATTATAGTAAATGTCGCTTCTGTTATGGTGAAGCACACCTATTCTATAGTTATTAGACTCTTCCACCTAATATAAGTAGGAGTAGTAAGAGGAACGAGGGTCAGTCGATGTCAGACGACAGTAGTCGACAGTTAGTTGGATACGAAAGTAGTCAGCAACCACAACTCTGCGTAATACCTATTATATCAAGTTCCTAACGTTTGGTACGTCGAACTTATTTAGGACCGATTTTAGTACAAATACAAGCCTCCACTGCGAAATAACTCCACAACAGCTTCTAATACAATTCGAACCTGCATCCTCATTGCAGGAGAAACTGCCGTTTAATCCGACGTATTTTGACCACTTGACTATGAAGAGCTTCTCAATCAAGCAAGTTTCTATTTGCCTTTGAAGCACATTTTTCTCGTTCAGATTTTATGCCCCGTTTCGTGTCTGAAACGTAAACAAAGCAATTTCTGAAATTTTAAAAAAAGTATTTGTTAAACATTTTTTTCTTATAATTACATTCAAAGCTCTTTGTTTAATTCAAAATTTTTGTAAAGTTATATTGAATTATGAATTGTCGACGTTTCCGAGATTCAACATTGAGCATTTGATTTAATAATTTTTCCAAATTTTTAAAAGTATATTACTCCGAAATTTATATAAAATGAAAACGTTCTGATTTGTGTGTGTATTTTTTTTTTTAAATCTATGATTTTATTTCATAACATTTAAATGTATACACTTCAAAAGAATTTGCTAAATGTACCGTTTACTTGTCGCTGTGTCCTTGCTTAAAAAGGTTGGGAGACACTGTATTAGACTGTCCCATTGACATTATTTCCATCTGTCATTTCTTTCTGTATATTAATGACAATTGCTCTGATATGCAATTTCTCCTTGGTACTTCGACCTTATGAATTTGAAGCGTACTACTAGATTGGCAATTAGGTCTCATCGTTTTACTGTTGAATTAACTAGATATAATCGTAATTTCTGTTCTAATAGTTTATTTTAATCGGACTTATCTCTTGTGGTCTGTTATAGTGGAAGACACTTTGTCTAGATAATAGACTCTCCCACCTATTATAAGTAGGAGTCAGTAGGTAGTCGAAGGAGTAAGTTATCAGCGACCACAACTCGATTACTCTGCGTAACACTTATTTACAAGTTCCTAACGTTTCTGTACGTGTACCCCATTTAAGACGCATTTAGTCCGACTACAAGTTCTATTGTGGAAATAACTCCACAACATGGTCCCAGTTTTGGGCAAAAATACTATGTAAATATAAAAATATCAGCAATGTATTTTTATATAAAAATTACAAACAATACAATTTTAAATTAAAACGATCAGCAAATAAATGTCATTGTAGAATTAACAACAATGCATTTTATAGCAAAATGGGCAACAATAAATTTCATCTGCAGTTGAAGCCATAAAATTGTGTTACAAATATTTAGATTTCGGCATAAAATTATCCAGTTGATATGCCGCTAAACAAAATCGCTCGCTCCCAGTAACACTCTTGCGTCTTAGTGACATTACCTCCTTACTTGGAGTGAAATGATTAAAAAGAAAAACTATTTAATCATCTTGTCAATTCTCGCGAAAAAAAAAAAAAGAAAGATAATATATGAATCATTTCATATGTTTGGGTTTTATTAAAAATCTACGAATAGCTTGTTTAAGCAATAAAATTTACCGTGAGAATATACAATAATTGTGATGTCAAGAGAAAAACCGTCCTGTTGACACACCTTTTTTTTTTTACGAGTACGTATGTTAAACTCCAAGAAGACAGACGACAAAATGCACGGTCATCAGAAAAAAGATGAGCCCGAAATACGATTTAAAAGTTGCGGACACAAAAAATCAAGCAGGTGCAGAAATTGAAATATCTGGGAAGTGTTCTGACAGAACCCGGTAAGTGCGACACTGAGATCCGAAGACGTATTGAGATGGACAAAGACACATTCCAAAAGGTAGGGAGAGTATTACGAGACAGGAGGGTTTCGTCGGTAACAAAGAAAAGAGTACTGAACCGCTACGTGATATCTTCCTCCTTTACGGCAGCGAATGTTGGAGGAGCGTCTCCTCAAAGATGAAGAAGAGACTGGAGGTAACGGAGGTATGCTTCTACAGAAGGATGCTGAGGATACCATAAACCGAACATGTGAGCAAAGATGAGGTTTTGGAGAGGATACAAACAACGAGGAAGCTTATACTTAACATAAGGAAGAGGCAATTGAAATTTCTAGGACACGTAATGAGAAAAGAAGGCTTGGAGAATCTGATACTCACATGGCGGATAAAGGGAAAGAGAGACAAGGGAAAGCAACGCGTGACATACCTAGCGGGCTTAAGCAAGTGGATGACAGATCAGGGTTTGGGAGAAGTAGCAAAAGGAACAAATATATTGATAACTTCAAGGGATAGGGGAAGTGGAGAGCCATGATCGCCTACGTCCTGAAGGGACACAGCTCATAACAGAAGATGTTAAACTTCGCCCATTTTTACATTGTTTGGAAGAGAAAGAAAATTGTGTCTTTTTTTATTGCATGTTCCTTCCTTAAAAGATTCTCGGGTGTTTATGAGAGTTTCGGCTACAATTTTTCCCAAAAGTCAAAAAATATTCCCATAAACATTTTTTTTTAACATCAGTAATCGCAATCATCTATAAAAGTGTTTACAAACATAAGGAAAATTACCACTGGGAACAAATCAAGCAATTAATTCTAGGTATCTACACTAATTCACTGAAAAAAGAGCATGCCATGATGAAAAAAGTACCCAAACTTGATGAAAACAAACTTTTATTTGTTATTATTAGACTGAAGGACCAAAATATATTTTTTTAATTATTTTATTAAAGTTTTTAATCCTTTCCTAGCACGTTCGAAATTTTGGTTAAAAATATTGTTTTACTTTCGTTAGCGGGTGGACCAAAAATAGGTATGGGAAATTTAGCGTCTTTTTTTTTTTTTGTAAAAATACATTTGGAAATGCTTGCAAAAATGAAATTTTCAGGACTTAATTGCAAATGAATGAAATTACGTTGGAAAGTGTTTTTTTTTTAAATCTTGTAACAAATATTTTTTTTCTTACATCTGTTACCCAAACTTACTTAATTTTATGAAATTTGGAGAAATTAAAATATCAGCCTCTTCATATTTATATTAGTTAAAAATGGGATTCCTTGGAAAATTTAATTTATCAATTTGTTTTTGTGAAACAGAAACACAATTTCTGTAAAATCTATTCCGAATCGTAAAATAAAAATGCAATAAAATTGTGACATTATTTAATTAGGGAAGCTTTTAATTGCTTTTATAAATAAAATATATTAAGGACACTATTGTCTTAAGAAAAATGTTTTTCGATGAATAATGAATTTTTAGACTAATTGTTTTCATTTAAAAAAGAAATAATTAGAAAAATCTATTAAGTTTTAAAACTTTTAAAATTCTGTATTAATTTCTGCCATTTAGATTATAATATTAAGTGAAAACTATATTTACTAAACATAAATGGTAAATCTTTATACCAGTCTTCAAACGCCAAGATTTTTAAAAGAAGTTTGAAATTTTTTATGTATATAAACGTGTTCATTTTTGAAAGTATGGGCGACTATACACCGCATTATCAGCAAATAAGAGCGATGGCTATAGTACATTTAAAGTAAACATTCCTAAAATTAGATTATGGAGAATATTTTCCAAAATTTTAAAGATTACTGAGTACTTAAAAATTATATAAAAAAAGGCGCTCGGGTCATTTTCCTAAATTATGTTTTATAGATAGTCTCTGAAGAACATTAGATCTGTCATCACCTCGTCAAACAGGTAAATGTAGCTACCGTCAGCTACTGTTTGCTTGAAAAATATTTTTGCGATACTTTAAACTTAAAGTAAATAATATTTGTTGCAAACCAGATTATTTATTCTGTAAATCTAATATTCCTCAAATAAAGTTTCAGAAAAGTATATTTTATTTTTGCAAGATTTTTAAAACCGAGAACTACCTTGTGTCTACAAATATCTAAAAAAATGGGCGACGTTTACGATGTCACTGAAAACAAAAAAAAATCGATTCTAATTAATATAAGTTCTGCTTGAAATACATTAGACTATTTTGCTTACTGGAAATAGTAAATTTAATCTTTTAGGTTTTAATTAAAGCTAAAATGAAAGCTTCAAGAAAGCCTTTTCATTTAAAAAAATCAATTTAAACCTTAGGTATCACGATTTTAGTGGACGTATCTAATTAATTCAGATCAATACCAGGCTGGCTCAGAATTGTATCGACTTGTGATAGCTAGTGGTGCAATGTGCAACTCTATCTAGTTCGCCGTTCACATTCGAATTCTTTTCTTTTTAATACCTATTACTATATGTAAAAATGGAAACTGCTTTAACTGAACCGTTATTGCGCGAAGCTCTGGCACAGAGAGAAAGAATAAAAGCTAAAAGAAATTTATAATCAGCTATCCTTCATGTCACTTGGCAGGGTTATTATTTGATAGAAAAAAAGACTAAATGCAGAAAACGCGAGACATATGGCTGGGAAGAAGTGTAGGAAAGGGAAAAACGTGTTAACGTGAAGAGAAGCGTTAATAATATATTTTTCATGGCGATGATGGTAGCCATTGTTATCAGTCGAGAATAGACGGCAAAAACAAATAAGAGGCAAGAAAAAATAATGGTACTTTCAGAAACAAGGCAATATGAAATCACCAAGTCAGGACTTCTTTCCTTCAAGTTCGTTTGGCCAGGAGACAAAGGTCGAGCATTTGTCTGTCTGTAACATGACAAAATGCACAAGAAGGCGACTGGCGTGCGAAGTGTAAGTGATAGAATTGATTCAAGAGTTAAAAATTTAAAAGACAACTACATAAACAAAAAAATAAAAAATAAATAAAAATAAAATAAATAAATAAATAAAAAATAAAATTAAAATAAATAAATAAATAAAATATAAAAATAAAATAAAATAAAATAAATAAAAAATAAAAATAAAACAAAATAAATAAATAAATAAAATAAAAACAACGAAAAGACGACAAGCGAAAAGAACAGAAGAAAGACAAAGTGGGAGAGGAATTGAAATTCGGTAAAAAAAAAAAATTAAGAAAATAAGCGGATAAGAATAATTCGAGAAGGAGAGATGTAGATTATGTAAAATAAATTAACAAATGAAACACTGTAAAACGGTAGATGCAGCCGAAAAGGAGACGACAAATGCGGACAAGTGAACGAAACATATCTCAAGGCAAGGAAAAAGAAGAAAAGGAGGAGGAGGAGGCTGAAAAGATGTTATGACGAGAGATAAATGAGAAATAGTGAATGAAAGATAGGGGAAAGAGATAAATAAAGGAAAAGACGGAAAAATATACAAAGTCAGAATCTTAAAAGACGAATTGTTTAAAGAAGAAGAAATGAAGAACGCTAGAGGGTTTGGAGGATTTCATACTGAATGCATCACCGCACGGGCTTTATACATAGCGTTGGAGCCCAGTCTACTTTTTGTGCTAGATAGGCGTTTGCCCATCAAGAAGTTTCACCTGCTACTTGACGGGAGTTGTTTTTAATCCTGCTGAGTTATCTAGACACCTTCCACAACAGAAAAAAAACAAAACTTGATTGGGGAATCTGTTTAGTCGCCGGTGATCCCGACGATGCAGCAAGTAGTACTGGGTTACAGGGTACCAGTGTCACCAGTAGCGTGACCTGAATTAAAATTCCAATATTTTTTATTTCAAATAACAAAATGTCTTACTTAAAACTGGGCTTTGTATCATATTATCTTCCGATTGGTTGATTAATTGATTTATTTTCTACGGTTTATTCAACTCTTTGCACATTGTTTAATACCTGAAAATATTTTAGACTGTAAGGATTTTTTGGGAGATAATAATGACATTGTTACAATTTTTACTAATTAACCCATAGCTGGGGGAGAAGCGGTGGAATCATAACTATTCCAAGGGTATTTACGAGTAAGTGAACATTAATTAATTAATTAAACCACGCGCATATCCAAGCTTACAGCGTCTGGTATTCGCAAGCTGTCACCCATCTAGGTACTGACTAGGCTCGACGTTGCTTAACTTCATTGATCGTACGGGAACCGATGTTTCAACGTGATATGACAGTAAGCGAGAAGAATTTGGAAGAAGTAGTGGAAGTGGAAGAAAGGAAGAACAGTAGAGGGCCTGGAGAATTTGACACTCACGTGACATATTGAAGGCACGAGAGGCAGAGGGAAGAAGCGAGTAACCTACTAAACAGCCGATATGTAAAGAGATATGTAAATATATTACGTATTAAGATATGTAAATAGATAGGGATAGATGATGAGGAAAGAGGGCTTGGAGAATTTGACAATCACATGACATATTGAAGGCAAGAGGTTTAGAGGGAAACATTGGTTAACCTACCTGAGGAGCTTTTATAAATGGATGGCAGACCAAGGACTGATAGGAATAGTAAGAAGAGAAACATTGCCCAGAGCTTTTTTTTTAATCATTTTACACCGAGCAAGGCGATAAAGCAACTAAGACGCACGGTGAAAGACATAGAACTAAGAAAACCGAGAAGAAAATGGACAATGAGAAGAACATAATTCGAGGGGGCCGGGGAGGAAATGACGGTTGAAATTGCGTTGAGATTTTCGAAGACTGTATTTGACGAGTAAAGCAAGACGTTAGGAGCGAGTTCCATTGGCGAGAAGCGCGAGAAAGGAAACTCTTAGTATCTGTCTATATTTCTGAGATAAGGTATTATGTAACACTATTTACATTATTCGGACTATTGTCCTCATCTTTCTCGCCATATTTATTACAACGTTTCGGCCGTTGTACCCTCCGGCCTTCTTCAGGTGGTTGGAATGTCGAACTGAACCCTTTATTTCGCTCACTGGTGTAGTTCTGTTCTAGTGTCCGTGAGGACACATGGCACAGTGGATAAAGGCATTGGTTACATCCAGTGACAGGACCCAAAGAGTGTGAGTTCAATACCTGATTAAGGCGGTGGAGAACTTGGAGAAGGTTCTGTAAGATGATGGATAGAGAGCAATTTTCGTTTTTGGTGTGTTAAAGTTAACAAGCCACCTATTGTTCCACTTAGCAAGATATGGAAGGCCATTTTCGAGATGAGCTACTGACAGTTTAACCGTACCTAACCGACCAGACATACCATTAAACCAGGTGTAAATAGGTGTGTCATCAGCATAAAAACCGGGAATTGATACTCTATTTACATTATTCGGACTATTGTCTTCATCTTTGTCGCCATATTTATTACAACGTTTCAGCCGTTGTACGCTCCGGCCTTCTAAAGTTGGTTGGAATGTCGAACTGAACCCTTCATTTAGCTCACTGGGGTAGACTGTTCTAGTTCCACGTGCCATGTTTAATGGATGTCAGTTATCAGTTATCTCCTGTTAATTCCCTTCTCCAAGTTCTCCACTGCCTGAACCGAGTATTGAACTCACACATTTTTGGATCCTGTCATTGGATCTAACCAACGCCTTTATCCACTGTGCCATGTGTCCTTGAAATAAAGGTTTCAGTTCGACATTCCAACCACCTGACGAAGGTCGGAGCGTACAACGGCCGAAACGTTATAATAAATATAGCGACAAAAATGAGGACAATAGTCCGAATAATGTAAATAGTGTAGGAAACTCTTAGTTATAATAATAATTTAAATTTAAATGTTGATAACTGAGCTCGATGCAACTAGGTCTCAGTCTTCTTTGAGCCGCAAGTGAGGCGCTTCTGGCCAAGTGCGTGGGCTTCTGTGTTGCGCAGAGTTGTCCATCGAAATGATACTCACGCGAACGGCCTCGTCAAACTCGCTCTGATTCACAGCCATCTCCGCCATCGCCATCAGCGATGTGAGAAAAAGGGAATAAGGAGAAAGGATGATGATCCCGATGCTCGGATCGGAGCGAGTGCCGTCATAATAAAATGATGAGACCTATCTGCCAATCTAGTACTATGCTTACATTCATCGTGTCGAGGTACCAAAGAGTAAAGCTCATCAGAACAATTGTATTCTATGAGAAATCGTGGAGAGCCACGATTCCCTGTACTCTAAACCGACACGACAAATAACAGAAGATACTCTGCATTTATGATAATCTGGTAGAAAATCAAAGGCCAACTAGTTTCTGGAAACTTTAAGGCCAGATTATTGAACTGGCACTGGTAGTTAGAAGTTTAATGACCTCTGTTGGTTTGAAAAAGACGAAAAAAAATTCCGTATTGTCTTCTGTATTAATGTCAACGGTTATTTTCGTGGATTTAAGTTGTTTTTTTTTTGTTTTTGTTTGTTTTTTTTAAATTTAAGGACTTATGAAAACACATGATGCAAATATTGATGTTTTACAGAGGTAATTACTCTGAATTTCCTTCAATATCCGCTGGCCTCGTAAGATTTCGAACAAAGAAATATACTAAACAAAATGCACATTTTTGATAGAAACCATCAAAAGACAAAAATTCACGTTCCTCGTAGATGTACCGTAATTCCCCATGTATAATACGCATTAAAAAAAAGAAAAGAAAAAAAAAGAAGCAAAACCAGGGGTGCGTATTATGCACAGCTACAAAAAATCATAAAAAAAACTACCGTAAAATAAAATAAGAATTATCATAAAAATAAATTAGAATAATATTATTCTATGTTTAAAATTATTTTTTAAAATAAGAGTAGGAAACGCTGACCGTAATGAAATTGGAGAGGTACAATTTATAGGGTTTGATTACCAAACAAGGGGTGCGTATTATACATAAGTAGAAGCATTTTCCCACACATTCAGCACAATTTTATGGGTGCGTATTATAGATGAAGGCGTATTATATATGAGGAATTACGGTAATTCAACTGCCTAAAAAAACACCAGTAAGAAAAGTCCTGGCTCAATGCTTCACACAAGAGAATGAGTCGTCCAGAAATTTCATAGCTGGGGATAATTAAAGCTGACCTTGCAAGTATAAATGTTTTGATTGACATTACAAATTCGGCTTCAAATGGAAAATACAGTTTCAGGCAAGTGCAGTTGGGATGAACGTAAGAGATTGCTTTTGAAATAATTTATTCTGTGTAAGAATTAAATATAAAATGATTAATGGGGTAGATTTTGTTTGGTTTCTCGCCTGTAGTCATTTTTCATTTACTTTTATATCGTTTGAAGTGTGTTCGACCAATTTTACATCGAGTGTACTTGAAGAAGAAAAAAACAGAAGAAAAAAAAAAGAAAAAGAAAATGAAAGTGAACATGTTTTAAAAAGAAAGAAGAAAAATACTATTTTTGTCAAGATCGAAAAATGAGAAGGGAAGAAAAAAATTAGAATTAAACCACGAAGGAAGGCAAGTGAAATTGCAATGAAGCAAACGCTGAAAAGTGACGAAAAAGAAGTAGAAAATGAAGGAAGGAAAAAAAGGAAAAATCATAGAAATGAACAAGACTGAAAGAAACATGAAGAAAGATATTGGAGAAAAAAATATGTAAACAATGAAAAAAAAAAAAAAAGAAGAGATCAAACAGAAAGGTACGTCAAAGCAGAAATTTAAACAATAGGGGAAAAGACAAAAAAAAAAAAAACACTGAAAAAAAATTAAAACGAGACGAAAGAAAATCAGCAATCCGTGCATTTGTACGCACGTATTTATCGTTTACAAAACACACCTATACATTTCGTTCTGATGAGTTGAACATCTCGGTGCTCACAAAATAAAAATTATAAACGAAATGGATAATTAAAGTTTCCGTCTTCTTCTTATTATCATTATAATGCTCTGTAGTCTACATTGAGCTCTCACTGGATTTATATCCTCCTCGGAATTATCTGTTCTGGTCACAAACTGTTAAAACGTATATATATATATTGTTATGGTCCAAGTTCCTTGTACCACGGTGATGGTCCAAGGGTAGAACCAATGAAGAATAACTCGAACACAGGTATGGAATAACACAGATATATTACAAACAGAAGTATGTACAAAGAAGTAGAAGCATTAGCAATGACTATCAGATTTGGTTAGAGTGAACTAGGTTGTCTCGACAAGTATCACTATTCCAATGTCTTACAGTAATCGTCTGACTCGACTCTGTCTCTGACTGACTCTGAAGTATTTAGTGTCCTCCCCACGAGGGACAGATGTGGCACAAGGCCGGGTTTAAAGTAGGGTACCCGAGCCCGTAGGCTCGGCCAAAAAATAGCCCGTAGATCCTCCCCGAACGAGGCTCTGCCCTTCGGCGGAACCTCGTCCGGGTTCCTTTCTGCCCAAAGGCAGAGAGTTCCCCTCTGCCTCAGAGGCAGAGAGTTCGACCGTCTAGCCGAGTCGTCCAAAAAGGACTGACTCTGAAGTATTTAGCGTCCTCCCCACGAGGGAAAGATGTGGCACAAGGCCGGGTTTAAAGTGGGGTACCCGAGCCCGAAGGCACGGCCAAAAAATAGCCCGTAGATCCCGTTTAAACGGGATCGGGCCGGTCAACCTCCCCGAACGAAGCTCCGCCCCTCGGCGGAACCTCGTCCGGGTTCCTCTCTGCCCAAAGGCAGAGAGTTCCCCTCTGCCTCAGAGGCAGAGAGTTCCCCTCTGCCTCAGAGGCAGAGAGTTCCCCTCTGCCTCAGAGGCAGAGAGTTCGACCGTCTAGCCGAGTCGTCCAAAAAGGACTGACTCTGAAGTATTTAGTGTCCTCCCCACGAGGGACAGATGTGGCACAAGGCCGGGTTTAAAGTGGGGTACCCGAGCCCGTAGGCTCGGCCAAAAAATAGCCCGTAGATCCCGTATAAACGGGATCGGGCCGGTCAACCTCCCCGAACGAGGCTCTGCCCTTGGGCGGAACCTCGTCCGGGTTCCTCTCCGCCCAAAGGCAGAGAGTTCCCCTCTGCCTCAGAGGCAGAGAGTTCGACCGTCTAGCCGAGCCGTCCGAAAAGGACTGACTCTGAACGCTGCTCCCTCTTGAGGCGCAGTATTTATGATGTCCGGAATAGTCCATTATCATTATTATGGGTAAGTTCCCATAACATATATAATAGAAATTGTTAGGAGGATTTGATAATTATAATTAAGTAATTCATTGCGTCTGAAACAAACCTCAACAGAATGCAGAAAGCACTGGACGGCCGTTTCATCCTATATTTGGACTCATCAGCAGTGCGCATCCACTACCGAGAATTGAAACCCTGACAGTTATCAAGCAAATGTCATACCAATTGTTCCAACGGGCCTCGGTGACGAAGAGGTATGAAATCAGACTCAATATAGCGCCGCTCGCTCACATATTCCGTGGTGGAACTCAACTGAAATTTTCTGTAACCATAGGACTGTGCCCCCAGGAGCCACGACAACTATCACCAAGCCGCTCAAACTGAAGCATTAGAAGCCAGATCAAGCAATGATATACAAATGATAGAAATTTTTAGGAGGATTTGATAATTATAATTAAGTAATTCATTGAGTCTGAAAGAAACCTCAACAGAATGCAGAAAGCACTGGTCGTCCGTTTCGTCCTATATCTGGGACTCATCAGCAGTGCGCATCCACTACCGAGAATTGAAACCCTGACAGTTGAGTTATCAAGAAAACGTCATACCAACTGTTCCATATGTGTATGTGTATGTGTATGTGTATATGTGTGTGTGTGTGCACGCGCGTATGTGTGTGTGTGTTTGTAAGAAGGAATTGTAATCAAACATGGATTAAAATCCAACAGAAGGCGAGAGGAAAGAACAAATAGGTAATGTTTATAAATTTAACGTATTTGATTTTACTTAAGTTTCATCAGAAATTGTTTGTAAAAGAGTTATGTGGAAGTGAATGTTCCGTTAACTTGAATTTCTTGTTTTGTTTTTCCTGAAGCTTAAATAAAAGCGAAATATTTGAAATTCATAAATATTTTCTATATTTTCCTTATACCTCGTCAATGAAAAGCAACACAAAAAAAAAAAAATCAGAATTATGCATTTCTTTTGCGTATTTAATTTCTGATGTCGCCTGAATAAAAGCGAAATATGTTAAATTTATAAATCTTTTCCTAGTTGTTCCTTATTTTATCATATACAAGAATTAACTTGAGCCTGGCAAATAAAAGAACACTGGCTCTACATCAAAACATGTGTTACTATTTTTCTCCCCAATGCGTATTTACTCTTTAAAAAAAAATTACAAAAATGAAGCCATTAATAAACGGATAACATATTAAAAAATTATACAAGAATTTTAACACAATCATATAACATTTATATAATGTGTAATAATGGTCCACCCAGTACGGGTATTTTATTTATTTATTTTATTCAACTTTAATATTGCCATGTTTTGCCGTCTATTAAGTATAATTAGCTTCGTAAATAGATGTTCCACATTCTTAATTTTATCTATTAGCCTCTTTAAAGAAGCTTCCTAAATATAAAAAAAATTAAAAGAAATTTTAATAAAATTTTGTTACTGATAACTTCATGTCCATTTCAACAAATCAGAACAACATACTTGGTAACATCCATTATACATTTGTCGTTGACATATTTTATACAACCGTTGGGGAGTATGTCTAGGAGCTAGGTTATCGCGAAATGAAAAAATAACCCAACCGCCTCCACCCTCTGACCTTATTTTTCTTTTTTTTTAGCGTAGATCCGACTTTCAATTAGTTAATCTAGATATACCCACCTTTAACTTCCGAAACGAGGTGACGATTTGTTTTTAAATTTCCCAAATAAATCATGGTTTATCACAAGTTATCTTCCATCGCCTGGCGAAGTACAGTCATAGAACTGAAACATGAAAACTTTTGTGTAGTGATGTAAAATGTCTTTTTATTATAATCTATTATAATAAAAATATTATATATATATATATATATATATATATATATATATATATATATATATATATATGGATGTATGATTAATACAAATATAAAATTTGTTACTTAACTGATTGCTGTTATATTCAGTGCCCCGACTCCAAAATTTCGGAGATGAACATTTTTTTATAATCGTTCGGTCTACTCAACAGGACGTATTTTCTCATTTTCGATATTCTTATATTAAATTAAAAAATAATTTATGCTCTTTTTATTGTTGTTCGGTTGATGTTTCCTTCTTTGTGTGTTTGTGTGTATGTGTGCGTCTGTACACGTATGTATATATGTGTGTACGCCTGTACGCGTGCGCATGTGGACGTGTAGAACATCATGGTTATCTATCTATCTATCTATCTATCTATCTATCTATCTATCTATCTATCTATCTGTGTGTGTGTGTGTGTGTGTGTGTGTGTGTGTGTGTGTGTGTGTGTGTAGGATGTATAACAGTATGCGAAGCAAAAGTGCAGATGCTGAGACTAAGTTAGAGATCTATAAACGGTGCGTTTTGCGGAGCGCCAGTTTTCTCTGGCTTCTTCAGCCTAGAATGAAGAACTTGAAGAAGTCAGCGAGACCAGTCGCATTCGGCGAAACCCATCGTTCATAGATTTCTCACTTTGTCTCATCTATTTCACACACACACACACACACACATACACATATATATATATATATATATATATATATATATATATATATATAATGTTTCTAATAATTTGTTCGATTTCCGTTTTGTATTTGTAAATATATTTCCCTATATCTTTAAAAAATGCTAAGTGTTTGCCGAAGGGGATATAAAGTAATACATACGTACTAGAGCATCAGAAAAATTAGTAATATTGAAAACATAAATAAATAAATTTAAAAAAAAAAATCAACAAGTGTTTTTAATTAGATGAGCTGCTATATACGGTGGAATGCAAAAGGTTTTGGGAAAAACTGCCTGAAATGATTAGAAACGTTTATCTTATTAAGAAGTTAAGATTGATTAACAGCATGCCTTCATCAGTAGTGGCTATGGACTTCGGGGATTGGGAAACGGTGTTGTGTTTTCGTAGTCGCCATGTAACAGAAGAAACAAGGATTTAAGGAGATTGAAGCTGAAAAAGAGCCACGAAAAAACTATTGGGTCAATGAAAGATCCGAGATGATAAAGTCGAATTTTTAAGTCAGAATTTTCCCATCTTATTTACATGAATGTTAGGAGCCTTCAAATACTTCGGAGCAGCCCTGACAAAAGATTCACACAAGGATCACCACACTGACAGCAGCGATAGCCAGACCGGATAGAATATGAGAGAGCAACATCAGCTTCCGGACCAAGTTCAAGCTCTACAAATCGCTGGTCGTTTGGTTAGATTTGGTTTGGTTTACGGCATATCAACCTCAATGAGTTATTTAATGCCGACAAAATTTTCATTGGTAATATTTTTTTCCAAAAAATCTATTACTGGTAATAATTTTCCTTCGCTGATAATATTTGTTTGTCAAAAATGTATTGCTGGTAATATTTTTAAAAATGTATTGCTGGTAATTCTTTTACAAAGTATTTCTGGTATTAAAACTTACTTTTACACTTTCATAGTGTTTTGACCCCAGTTTCGGGGTTAACTATTTGACGTTAACTGGGACCCTAACAGGTACTACCATCCGGGTCAAGGAGGACCTGGGAACACCAGCAATTAAGAGGTGGTTCCACGCTCCTCAAAACCTCCTGATCAGAAGCCTTGCTGTTGGACGTAGTTTCTTGTCTTACCCAGGACGTGGATGTAGTTTATCGTCATACCCAAGACGGGCGCTGGTCGTCTCCCTCCTCCTCTACGCGTGTATGCCTTGGACACGCCTGGTTGAGGTAGGAAAAAGAGTCCAGTCTTTCAAGAACAAATAGTTGATAAAGTTCCTCTGCATTTCCTACTGGGAACAAAAAAACAATGACTATGTACGAAGTAAGGTCAAAAGTCTCGTGGGCCGACCGGTATCTCTCCTCGCTATTATTACACGTCGGAATGTGGCATGGTTTGACCAGGTTACGCGTCATAACAGCCTCTGCAAGACCGTCATTCAAGACACTGTTGAAGCCGCACACAAGCACGGACGGTAACGCAAGAGCTGGTCGGACAACATCAAAGTGTGAGCGGACATAAGAATGCCTGAGCTCCTGAAAGCCACCGCCATATTAACCTGGAGGAGGATGTCTGTCTCCTCTGCCTGACGATTGAATATGTCGAGGGACTGATGCTGATGAGAAAGTTGCCTTGGCAAGTTATTGTAGTTAAACATTAGCTTGGCTAAAATTTCTGCTGAAACAAAATGACAGGGAACATGACTCAACGAGAGATAGTCAGCCAGAAACACTGATCAAACCATCCCAAAAGTGTTTTAAATTCAAGGAAAACCGGAAGACGACAAAAACTAGGAAAAAAAGATGAAAGAAAGATTGTCTAGGTAGTCATTCTTGAAAGTTAATCTAGTAAGCAGCGTATTACGGAAAAGGGAACATCTTGAGCGGACGTATAGCAGCAAAAGACGTCATTAACCAAAAATCATCGGAATTGTAGATTGAATTGGTCAAAAGAACATCTAACATTTGATATTAGAAAAGGATAAATAGTAATTTTTAATGATGAATGCAAAATAGAGTTATATTTTAATGCAAATGGAATATGTAAGAAAACCAGTGGAAGAAAGAAAGAATGAAAGATGCAACGAAAAGATGGTAAAATGGTAGAGGGTTGCATCAAAAGTAGATGGTAGAAGAATATATATATATATATATATATATATATATATATATATATATATATATATATATATATACACAAGGTAATGAAAAAGTTCTGTCCGTTTTTTGATTAGTCATTGAATGAAGTTGAAATATATACGAAATGCGTGTAGCAATTGTTTTCAAATTCGGACAGCCGGAAGTAGGAACATCAGACGTTATAAAAAACACGCGCACCGTGCCCGGTCATCAATTATAAGCCGGACAGCTGTGAGAAGGATGGAAGTGTCTAGAGATCTTGTTCGGGGCTGTTTGCTTTACGACTTCAAAGTGGGCTTATCAGCAGCTGCATCAAGTCGCCGCATATGTCAAGCGTTTGGGGATAGTGCTGTGGATGAACGTACTGCAAGGCGTTGGTTTCGAAAATTCAAGTCGGGAGATTTGTCTCTCCATGATGAGCCACGCAGTGGACGACCACAGGTCTTGAATGACGGAGTCCTGAAGGCGGCCATTGAAGAGGACAGTAGTCTAACGTGTGGTGAACTTGCAAGACAGTTCAACGTTTCCGATGAAACAGTTAGACTTCACCTGCACCGCCTAGGTAAGACGTACAAACTGAGCAAGTGGGTTCCGCAAACGCTGTTGGAGGTCCACAAGGGACAACGAGTGGCAGCCTGCGTATCACTGCTTTCTCGCCACCGTACCGCATCCTTATTCAATCGAGTGCTTACCAGTGATGAAAAGTGGGTTCTGTACGAAACTCCCAAGCATTCCAGACATTGGTTGTCTCCTCAGGATGCTGTCCATCACATCGCAAGACCGACTATGCACCCACGCAAGATTATGCTTTGTGTCTGGTAGACAGGTCGTCAAGTGGTTCATTATGAACTGCTACCAACGGGCCAAACGGTCACTGGAGACCTATACTCGCAGCAATTGAAACGTGTGCAACAGGCATTGCGCCAGAAGGATCCAGCACTGGTGAATCGCAAAGGTGTGCTTTTCCTTCATGACAACGCCAGGTCGCATGTTGCGCGAATGGTCAGGGATACCTTACAGCAACTTGGGTGGGAGACTTTGTG
>OZ038501.1:66237325-66279825 GCA_964036315.1 Acanthosepion esculentum
TCCAGGTTCACACAGAAAAGTCTAACGAAAATGAACAGGTTGTGTATGAGATTCTTTTAAGTGAAATCAGAGCTTAGTTTTCCGTTGACATCAAGCAGTGGTTACGTCCGAACCTCTAACGAAACCACTTGACTTGCAAATAAATGTAAAGACTCTTCTCGGGGTTAATGAAGCGCTCAAGTGAAGAGGTCAATAGATTACAATGAGTTCAGTTGAATAGTTTTGAACCAAAAAATTGAATCATTTTTAAGGCTTCGCTTACGAGAGTTTACTTTTTTTTTTTTAAATCTTTTTTTCGATCGTTTGAAAACTGCTGGATAGAGTACAACGCTTTCCCAGAAGACATGTTGCACACGTCTCTGTAAATCGATGTACAAATAAAAACAGAAAGGAGGAAAAAATTCAAGATAACAGTTCTATAAACGGTAGGGGGTAAAAAAAAAATAGAAAAAAAAAGTTTAAAAGCCATCAATAAAAAAAAGAAAAGAATTGATGTCGATGGCAAAAAAAAAAATGATGTTATTGCAGCAAATAAAGAACGAGCTCTTCGACTGCAGCAATAAGAAGCATATAGATAAGAACATATGTAAAATGAAATTTAACATCAGGACGAATAAATATATGAAAAATATCTTGGTAAGGAATGAAGAATCTTGATCCGTATCATATAATAAAGACGATATAAAACATAAAACTGCATGAAACCAAAAGAAAATAAAAAAGCGAATAAATATGTAAAGACAAAATTTAAACCTTCTTTTAGTTTATGTTTCCATTGTTTTTTCTTTCTTTTTTTCTTTTTTTTTTCTCTTCTTGTGTTTTTCGATCTGAAATCGATACGGATTTCAATGTGAGAGTGAAATGAACTGGAAATCACAACTTAAATCCTTCGTCGTTTGAACAATTTTTTTAAAAAGTTTTTTTTTTTTTTTAATATTTGTTTGGAAAATATTATCTTTTGGTTCTGGAGTTTATTTTCATTCACTTCTTTTCCCTGTGATTCTTGGCCTTTTTTGTTTTCTTTCAACCCATTTATGTCTGAACTACTTTGACCTTTTTTTACTTTCTGTATCGTTCAGTGCTTCTCTTCTTCTTACTCATAGCTGTAAGTAAGTATCTATCTATCTATCTATCTATCTATCTATCTATCTATCTATCTATCTATCCCAGTCTTGTCTCACACACACACACACACACACACACACACACACACACACACACACACACACACACACACACACATACACACACACACACACACACAGACAGACAAATATATATACATATATATATATATATATATATATATACCCTTCTACGGGTCTTCATTATTACTCCCTTTTAAATTTTTCCTCGTTATTTCTTTGCTTTCTTTCTTTCCTTTCTTTCTTTCTTTCTTTCTTTCTTTCTTTCTTTCTTTCTTTCTGTCTATTTGTCTCTCTTTTTCTCTATTTTTCCTTAATTTTCTCTTTTATTTCTTCCATAGTGAATTTCGCTCTTGTTCTTTTCTGATTATAACTCCACATTCTTTCTTTCTTTCTTTCTTTCCTTTCTTTCTTTCTTTCTTTCCTTTCTTTCTTTCTTTCCTTTCTTTCTTTCCTTTCTTTCCTTTCTTTCCTTTCTTTCCTTTCTTTCTTTCTTTATTTATTTACACATTTTCCTCGTCGTTTTTTGTTTGTCTCTGTATCTCATGTCTTTTCTTTCTCTCTTTGTTTCTAACTAATTTTGCCGTGTCACTTAACACCTTTCTTTCTTTCTTTCTTTCTTTCTTTCTTTCTTTCTCCATTCCCATTTTATTCTTGCATTTGACTGTTTTACTCTCCTTTTCATTTTCATTTGTCATTGTTTCCTTTCCTAACTGCCCCCATCTTTCTCTCTCGTTTACCGTTTTTCTTTATTTCCAAACAGGCTTCTTCTTCTTCTTCTTCTTCTTCTTCTTCTTCTTCTTCTTCTTCTTCTTCTTCTTCTTCTTCCCAAGTACACCTTTGCACGACCCAATTTAAAAAAAATATATATCTCGATCTTAAATATTTTCATGTTTTAATTTCTGGTTAGATTTGTTTTCTTCCTTCGCTACTAATCGGGATTTAAATCCGACATTGCCTCCAAAATACAGCAACTTTGCAGAGATTAATCGCACATGGTGTCCTTTTTATTAACATGCATCATAATCAAATATACTTACATACATACATACATATATATATATATATATATATATATATATATATATATATATATATATATATATATATATATATATATATATATATATATATATATATATACACTGAACCATATGCACATATATAATTAGAAAAACATAGTCAACTCGCACCAGAGAAGCTTATCGAGCCGTATGCATATACACACAGAATGAAAAATAACACTCATACACATACACGCATATATATATATATATATATATATATATATATATATAGGTATGGTATGATATACATATACACCCATATACTTGGTCGTACATATAAATATATTTCTTCCTCAGGTGTTATAAATACAGTGCTTATATAACAGAACTATTAAGTATATATCAGTGAATATACATGATATGCAACGTCGATAGCAAGACTCGGAGTTTCATGTGATCTTGCAATCTTCAAGTGTTGATTATCAGCACCAGAAGATTGCAAGATCGCATGAAACTCCGAGTCGAGCCATCGACGTTGGATATTATGTATATTCACTAATACACACACACACACACACACACACACACACACACACACACACACACACACACACACACACACACACACAAATATATATATATATATATATCTATATATATATATATATATATATATATATATATACAGAGAAAGAGAGGGGGGAGAGAGAGGGGATAGAGAGACAAAAACATAGGGAAGACTAATATTTGTACTAATAAGTATATTCAATACTGTTATATGTTACGTTCTTTTACGACGTTGGCAATCATTGCTCTCCACAACTTCCCATCTGTTGCTGCTGGAAGTAACTCTAGTTTTTTTTTTTAATTTGCCGCCCCTTTCGTGTTTCACCATCCTTTTACTCAAGCTTGTTAAATAAAAAGTACCCTGTGTGTGCTATATTCTGCCAGCCTTCCTTCATCATAATGTATATCAGAAAATTCAGCTGTCATTTTCTGATTATTAGCAGCAGTTTTCTTGCCCTTCCAGATCCTTAAATCATCCTCATTGTTCAGATTCTCTGTCGATAGTATTTTCAATATTCGTCGGTTGAACCGTATCTCTATTGTTTTTAAATTTTATCAACATATGCAAGGATCGTTGTCAAGGCATTCATTGCCAGAGATATCATTAGGTATTATAAAACAGTTCACTTATCCTGGAACTCTCCAGAGTGACACTAGTCACTGAGGTTAATAGATTATTCTACGCCATCACAAAAACACTGATATTACTAACTAAATTCTCAACAGATATCAAATACGATCAAAAAGTTGAATATATAATAATAATATATAATAGACATTAGAGTCAAGCAGATAGACTAGATATATAATAGATATTAGAGTCAAACAGACTAGATATATAATAGACAATAGAGTCAAACAGACTATATGTTTAATAGACAATAGAGTCAAATTGATAGACTAGATATATAATAGACATTAGTGTCAAACAGACTATATATATAAAAAACAATAGCGTCAAACAGACTAGATATATAATAGACAATAGAGTCAAATTGATAGACAAGATATATAATAGACATTAGAGTCAAACAGATAGACTAGATATATAATATACATTAGAGTCAAACAGACTAGATAAATAATAGACAATAGAGTCAAATAGATAGACTAGATATATAATAGACATTAGAGTCAAACAGATAGACTAGATATATAATATACATTAGAGTCAAACAGACTAGATATATAATAGACAATAGAGTCAAATTGATAGACTAGATATATAATAGACATTAGAGTCAAACATATAGACTAGATATATAATAGACATTAGAGTCAAACAGACTAGATATATAATAGACAATAGAGTCAAACTTGAGTCCGGTTTGCACGAGAAAAAATGATAGATATCGGTTGGGCGTACACTAGAGATAAAAGCTGAGCATTGGTCAGGTTTACACTAGAGTCAAAAAAATAAAATTAGATCGGTTTAGACGAGAATAAAAATGATAAAGATTGGTTCGGCGTATGCCAGAGTCAAAAAGGTAAGCCTTGTTCAAGTTTACACCAGTGTCAAACAGATTGGCATGGGTTTAGTTTACATATGAATAAAAATGATAGGCTTTGTTCCGGTGGACATTAGGTTAAAATGTACGAATTTGTAAGGTTTACACAAGAATAAAATAATTAATATCGACCCAGCTTACACTAAAGTTAAAAAGGTAGCCATAGCTCCGGTTTTAAGGTGATAAATAAATAGACATGAGTTAAGGTTACACCAAAGACGATATGTTCGTTTTACTTGACTGCAAAAAATAACGTAGACAGCTTCAGTTTTCATTAGATTTAAAAAAAAATGTAGATTAATGGATAGTGGCTTGGATTTAAAAATCGGAGAGCCGGGTTCGGATTCCAGTCGAATCCATTACATTCACTTACGTGCTAATACCCTTGAGAAAGGTATGAATCCTCTTCTTCTCCCTCAAGCTATGGGGAAAATAAGCGGGTCAGACTTGGTTCTATAGCCTAGGATGGCAACTGGTCTACCGCAGAAAGAAATAGCAACCTACTGTGGTGGGAAAATCTGCCTCGTCAGCCATGTATTGAAAGATACATGATCGCCTCAGCGTGCATGGCACATAACTGACTGAGATATAGGACCGAGACAAAAACGCAGGTATATGTCCAGCTCACACTTGAGTAAAAATATATACGTTGGTCAGGTTTACATTAGGCTTAAAAAGAGCGGACGCAGGTCCGATTAACATTAGAGTGAAAAAGGCACACATCAGTCAGGTTTACACTAGGTAGAAAAAGGGAGACAAAGATTTAAATGACTCCAAAAATATAGGTAGGTCCTGTTTTTACTTGAGTCTAGAAATGTCCAACCGGAAGTTGCCGGATTTATCCTCTGCAGGGGATACAGTTAGCATGTTCTGAGCCCCATCAAAAGGGGGAAAATTGTCGTGAGAAGGTATAGATAGTTACTAAAATTAACTTAGACAAGGACAAGGGTAACTTTCATAGCAATGGCCGATGAAACGTCAACGCGCCCTATTTATATTTTCTAAGCTTAACTTAATACGATTCAACGTCGTAAGGGTTGCAGAGCACTCGGTGAGGTTCGAAGTCACATGAGAAGTAATAAAAATGCTATACGTAATTACGTATTTGAGCCTAGATAATAATCTTTGGTTTCGAATATTGATTTTTTTAGACAGGCAAAGATGCATTTAGAGTTACCTCCCTTTGAAGATTATCGAAGCTGAGTAAATATTCAGATGATAGGTTTTCGATTTTTGGTAGTCAAAATCAAGTAAAAGCCAATATAAGGTGGGCTCGCCCCGATTGGGTGATTTCAACTATCCTAGTTCCTTCCCGAATGTTTTAAGAGGTAGTGAAGAAAAAGAATACTCGTGCTTAGGATCAGAAAGCGACAGTTGGAATTTCAGTGATACATAATGAGGAAAGAGGGCTTGGAGAATTTGACACTCAAAAGACATAAAGAAGGGAAAACGGTGAGTTACCTACTGAACAAATTTCTGGTAATTGATGGTGGGACAAGGACAAAGAGCGATAGCAAGAGGTCAAACATAGATTAAGAGCTACAAAGGGCAGAAAGTTGTGGAGAGCCATGATAACCGACGTAATGAAGGGACACAGAGAATAAAAGAGACGATTCTTTCGATTTGATCTTTTATTGTACCTAGTTTAATTTAGCGTGTTTGATGGCATTTAAATGATTATGTCCCCATCAAAAGAAAAAGTGATTCAAAGATATTTTCCTCGTTTTATATAGAGGTAGAGTTCCAGTATTTATGGATGTGCGGTTAGCGTAAAGATTATCGGCGCTGTAGGTGGAATCTCAGGGGCGATTTCAAATTCTGGTTTATTCTGTTGCGTTCAGGACAGATTAGGTTCTGAAGGTATAGCTGGCAGCCAGTGTAAGAGAAAGACCCGCCCGAATTCAAAATCTGGGAGAAGATATGCGTAATCACTTCACTATTTTTCCCAAACAGTCATGGCAATTCACAGATAATAAAGAAAATCAAACATTGGAGAACAACGGTTGACTACACCATGAAGAGACCTTGTATAGGAAAAAGGACTCTAATTGTGCATATCTGATCGATTCATTCATTTTTTTGTTTAACGGCACATGAACAACTTATGAGTCATTTTATGGCAAAATGTAATTTACTTTAAAGCATTTATAAAGTATACATAACTTCTCATTAAGCTTTTGATTCTGGATATACCAAGGTGTCCTGTGTGGAATTCTTTCAGGATTCGTTTCTGTTGTGATGAAGGTACCACCACTCTTTCAGTGTACATGAGGCCTTCATTGCAAATTGAATATACCTCGGATCCTGTTTTGCTCCTATCTTTAAGCTTTTTCTTCATTTCCACAATAAAATTATCATCCAACGATTTACTTTTTTATTTCTTAGAAAATCATAGGTAGTTCCCGCACTGTATTGCATAGTACAATTTTGATCTCTACTTCTGTTTTGAAGTAATAAAAATATATGTTATTCTGCTTTCACAGTTGAATACATGGTAGATGATACTCAGCTTTCATGCATATATAGGTTTGTGTGGACATAATTAGTAAAGGTAGTGATATGTGTATTTTATGTTGTAGCTTTGTTGAAATTATATTTAATTTTCTTGGGAGCATTGAAGTAATAAAAATATGATATATGTTATTCTGCATTCACAGTTGAATACATGGTAGATGATACTCAGCTTTCATGCATATATAGGTTTGTGTGCACATAATTAGTAAAGGTAGTGATATGTGTATTTTATGTTGTAGCTTTGTTGAAATTATATTTAATTTTCTTGGGAGCATTGAAGTAATAAAAATATGATATATGTTATTCTGCATTCACAGTTGAATACATGGTAGATGATATTCAGCTTTCATGCATATATAGGTTTGTGTGGACATAATTTGCAAAGGTAGTGATATGTGTATTTTATGTTGTAGCTTTGTTGAAATTATATTTAATTTTCTTGGGAGCATTGAAGTAATAAAAATATGATATATGTTATTCTGCATTCACAGTTGAGTACATAGTAGATGATACTCAGCTTTTGTGCAAATACATGTTTGTGTGGATAATTAGTAGAGGCGGTTATGTGTGTTTTATTGAAGTTTTGTTGAATTTATACTTTGAAATACAATTCTTATTTCTTTAAGAAATTGTAGGATATTTTATGAATTAATGCCATGAAAGAGTTCTTTCATGTTGGTTGTTTGGTGGGATATAAAATTTTACGAGTTATTCAATACCAAAATCTAAATATTTTGTACGTAATTCTATGCTTTCAACTAAAGATAATTTGTACATAATTTTATACTCTCAGGTAAAGGTATATTTTTAGATATATAGATTTTAAATCATAAAATCTATTGTTGGTAATTTTACTATAAAAACTTATTTTCATATTTTTTTTAGTGTTACATAAGATTGACAATTTTCTATAAAAATGTATTGTTGGCCCTTTTATTATAAAAATGTACTGTTGATTTTTGTTTGTAAGTTCACTATTTGCCCATAGCTGGGACCCTAACCCGTGCTACCATCCTGAGTCATGGTGGACCTAGGAACAACATCAATTAAGAGGTGGTTCACACTCCACAAGACCTACAGTCTCCTGATCAGAAGTCTTGCTGCCGGATATAGTTTTTCGTCATACCCAGGACGAGATAACAATGCTCGCCCACACCCGAGAAGCATATGTCTCACAGAGAAAAGGAAGGGAAATCAGATGAAAAAACAGCAGTCTTGAAGGATATCTTTTTTTCTGTTTTTAATGAGTAGCAAGAGCAATACTAGTTGTTTGGTTAGTTGATTTTGTTTGGTGGCATATCAACCTCTACAGGTTATTTAATGCCGTAATTCAAATATTTCTTAGTAATTTTATGCTTTCAACTACATATATCTTGTACATAATTATATAATTTCAGAGTAAAGGTATGTTTTTTTTATATGCATTTTATAGATCATAAAATGCATTGTTGTTGTTTTTATTATAAAATGTTTTTTTTTAACTTTCATAGTGTTTTGTTTTTATTTGGGAATTCAGTATCCCAATCAGAAGTCTTGCTGCTGGATATAGTTTTTCGTCATACCCAGGACGAGAGAGTAATAGTCGCCCACATCCGAGAAGCATATGTCTCACAGAGAAAAGGAAGGGAAATCAGATGAAAAACCGCAACTAGTCTTGAAGGAAATCTGTGTTCTCTGTTTTTAATGAGTAGCAAGATCAATATTAGTTGATTTTGTTTGGTGGCATATCAACCTCTGCAAGTTATTTAATGCCGTAATGTAAATATTTCTTCGTAATTTCATGCTTTCAACTACATATATCTTGTACATACTTATATAATTTCAGAGTAAAGGTATGTTTTTTGATAGTCATTTTATACAGCATAAAATGCATTGTTGGTGTTTTTATTATAAAAAATTATTTTATATTTTTTATTGGTGCATTGATTGTCATTTTGCTATAAAAAATATATTGTTGGTCAAAAGCTCCAGTCTCCCGATTAGATGCCTTGCTTGTTGTCGGATGTAATTTATAGTCGTACCTTGAACGAAAAAAATTTGACAATCACAGGATAGATTGGAAAAAAATAGAGACAAAGGAAAACGGTCTTTTGTAAATGGATGTTAGAACCGGGTTTAAGAGACTTAAGAAAAAGCCAACATTTACTCGAGGACGAGAAAGTTGTGGAGAGCCATGATTGCCAAAGTAATGAAGGGCACATAGAAAAGAATAATAATACCGAAATGCATATTTGAGGCAAACATGCATCTGATTTGCAAATTTCCAAGTGTTTGCATCAAAATAGAGTCTCATTATTCGTTGTCAGGAAATATTATTCCGTGAATGTCCCTTAAAATAGTTTTATGCTACATGACTCACATAAGTGTCGATTTTTTCAAAATTTCTCTTCTTTATTAAAATGAATATTCATGTTTGTCCTCTGTACCCGGTTCAAAGGTTTTATGCAAATTTAAACAGAATGTTTCCATTCTTTGCATCAGCTGGGAAAGACGGGTTAAACAAAAGCAATTGAAAAAAGACCAGGAAATCAAGAAAGGTAAAGGAAAAAAAAGTTTTTTTTTTAAAGATGACGTAATCGCATGGGTACGAAGAAAGGAAAGCAAAATAATTAAAGCGAAAAAGAAATGTAAAGAAACAAAAAAATAACCGCAAATAAAAGATAGATAGAAAGAAAGAATAAAAAAATAACAAAAGGAAAAACAAACAAATAAAAATAAATAAATAAATTGAAATAGAAAGGAGAAAAAAATGAAAGAAAACGAAAAAATCTAGGAAACAAATGAAGTGAGAGAAAGAAAGATTAAGGAATATAACAGAGATTAAGAAAGAAAGAAAACTGTGTTTAACAAAAGGAAAAGATGGAAAAAGAAAGGAACAATGTTTATGTCACGAAAATTATGGCAAGAAAGAAAGAAAGAAAGAAAGAAAGAAAGAGAAATCAAAGTAATTAAATGTACAAATACAGAAACAAATAAAATGGAAGAAAACGAAAGAAAGAAAAATCGAAATGAAAAGATTTAAGAAAAAGAAGGAAAGAAACGTTAAAGAATATAGCAAAGAATGCAAGACAGAGAGAAAGAAAACAAAGAGTGTTTAACAAAAGGAAAATAAAAAGCGTAGGGCATTGAAAGACAAAGGAAAGAAAGAAAGAAAGAAAGAAAGAAAGAAAGAAAGAAAGAAAAAAAGAAAGGTAAGAAAGAAAGAAAGTCGAAATATTAGAGGGGAGAATGAATAAATGAAATCAAATAGAATGATAGAGATTTCAGAAAAAGAAAACGAGAGAAAAAATGACGTCGAATAAAGTAAAGAACATGAAAAATAAAGCAAACAAAGAAAACAACTGCATGTAACGATAGGAAGGGGGAGAAAGAAAGGCACTTCGGGGGAGAAGAGAAGAGAAAGAAAGAAAGAAAGAAAGAAAGAAATGAAGAAAGAAATAGAGAAATAAATAAAGAAAGAAAGAAGTAAAGAAATAGAGAAAGAAAGAAATAAAGAAAGAAATAGAGAAAGAAAGAAGGAAATAAAGAAAAAAAGAAAGAAAGAAAGAGAGAGAGAAAGAAATAAAGAAAGAAAGAAATAAATAAAGAAAGAAATAGAGAAAGAAAGAAATAAAGAAAGAAATAAAGAAAGAAGTAAAGAAATAAATAAAGAAAGAAATAAAGAAATAAAAAATAAAAGAAAGAAATAAAGAAAGAAATAAAGAAAGAAATAGAGAAAGAAAGAAATAAGTAAACAAATAAAGAAATAGATAAAGAAAGAAAGAAAGAAAGAAAGAAGGAAAGAAATAAAGAAAGAAATAAAGAAAGAAATAGAGAAAGAAACAAAGAAATAAAGAAAGAATTACAGAAAGAAATAAAGAAAGAAATAAAGAAAGAAATAGAGAAAGAAAGAAGGAAATAAAGAAAGAAAGAAAGAAAGAGAGAAATAAAGAAAGAAAGAAAGAAGGTGCATGTGCTAAAGGGAAAAATTCGAAGAAACTGTCATAATTCATGCAAAAAAAAAAATGAAAGGTTGTGAAAAGAATGAAAGAAAGAAAAGTAAAATAATTCAGGGGAAAATGAGTAAGTAATGAAAAATCACCAGATAAAGAAAGAAAGAAAAATGTCGCAAGTAAAAAAGAAAGAAAAAAATGAAAAGGAAACAAAAAACAAATTATGAGAAATAATCAGGAGGGAGAAATTTTTATTTAAAAAAAAAAAAAGAAAAAATCAGAGAAAATGAAAAAAAAAATGAAGAAAAGGAGAAAAAGTATATTGTAAAAATCAGATGACCAACTAGAGAAAAAAAGAAAAGAAGAAGAAATAGATTGAAGGAAAGATCAGAAAAACGAAATTTGATGGGAAAAAATTATTAAAGAGAGAAACCACAAAAAACGAAAATTATTTTTTTAAAAATGGACGGAAAAATACTTTTCTTTTTAACTGAACTACTAATGAAAAACAAAATTCGAAACGATTTTCCAGTGTTTTTTTTTTGTTTTTTTGGCGCTATTACCCTTTCGCAAACACCCATGACACTGTCAACCACACTAAGAACTTTATGGATCCCAACACTAGAATTTTTTAAGCAATTCACCCCAATCAAGGCGGTAGTGCCACTAGCACGCAAGTGGTTACAGTGGATTGAGAACAAGAGTAAAGAGGCGTGTTTGAGGAAAGGATACAGAGAAGGTCGGAGAAAAAGCTCATTGTGTCAGATGTCGATTGACATTACACTTGAATATTTGAAGATTGTAGTTATCAGGGAAGCAAGCAAGGGGAAGGGAGTTCCACGTGCGGGAAGTGCGAGAGAAGAAGCTGTTTGAGTAGAAGAAACGGTTACATTTAAACGTTTCAACAGTGAAAGTGTGGGACCGAGCTTGCCAGCCTGGTAGCTCGCTTAAATTCATGCAGTCTGGGAACCAGCGAAAGTAGCTCGCCGGAACAGTTAGCGTGAAAATACTTATAGAAGAGACAGAGGGAAGCCACAGCACGTCTGAGGGAAAGCGATTGTAGACTAGATGCCAGATCAGGGCCTATCATATTGTATATTCGTTTCTAGATTCTGTCAAGGACTTCGAGACATACAGCGGGAGCACCAATCCATATATGACAGCAATATTCCATGCAAAGACGGATGGTTGATTTATAGATTTGAAGGATGGACTCAGACGAGAAAAACTTTCTGGAACGATACAGAGAACCAACTTTCCTTGCGGTAGATGAAGCTATTGATTCAATGTATTTATTCCACCTCATGTCAGAGGACAGCGTGAGACCAAGCAGGTTGAAGAATCGAGTTGAAGCAATGCGGCAGCGTGTCCAGGCTAACATTTAGAGAAATGAATGGTCCCCGCCATAAGGGGGGATCTGAATACCTGACGGAATTTATGTGGGCTCAAAGGTTTGGTGATTCGCCTTTTGTCAACTTCTGGTATCAAATTGCCACGGAACTTTATTCGGTGTCGCGGGAAAAAACATGGCGGAGTGGAGGTGCGAAAGTGTAATAGCGCCGTTTTTTTTTTTCTTTTTTTTTTTACGGCTTTACAATCTTTTTAAAGCCGTTAAATATTTTTAGATTGTAAGAGTTTTGGGATTTAATAATGATTTACTGACACACGTTCTACTAATTAACTCAGAGATAGCGGGTCTCGGTGGAGAAATGGATAGCGGCTTGGATTGAGGAATCGGAGAGTTGAATTTCAGTAGGATTTTTTAAAAATGTTTGCTAAATTTATGCATAAATGACTATGTACATATATTAATACCGCTGGGAAAGCTACGAATCCTCTTCTCTCTCCAGCTATAGGTAAAAAGTAGAACAGACTGGGTTCTATAGCCTTGGGTGAGAATCGGTCTAAGAGAAGGAAAACTGTATTCAAAACCGGCCAGGAGAAGGTTGGGTTGCGTCAGGATATCTTGCCCAAGTAACGCCATTTCTAATCCGGCTATCCCTACGACAGTAATGGGTCAAGGGATCCGTGATCGTGGCGAGAGAAAAGATAGCGACGGACAAATCCTTTTCCCTCACAAAGCAAGAAAGCGATAAAATAAAAAATACACTTTACAAAGATAAAACGAGGCGAAAAGAATTAAGATGAGAATAGAAAAAAGAAAAATGATTAAAATATTCAATAAAGGAAATGAGAAAAAGAAGGAAGAAAAAAATGAAAGGTAGAAAAAATAAAAAATAGAAATGAAGAAAGAGCGAAATAGAAAAAGAAAGAATAGAAAGCAAAACTAAGAGAAGGAAGACAATATAGAGATGGCTGTTTTTTTTGTTTTTTCAAGAAAAGCACGACGAAGAAGAAAGAGAGAAAAAGAAACAGGCGTTGGTAAAAAAAAAGAAAGAAAAAGATATCATTGAAACGAAGAATATAAAAAAGAAAGAAAGAATCGATAATGTTGAGTCTTGACTCATTGTTGAATCTCGCCTATTGCATGGAATAATAATGCAACACAAAATGTACTTAGAACAAGAATGTATTATAACAAGAAAGGGATCCGTGATCGTGGCGAGAGAAAAGATAGCGACGGACAAATCCTTTTCCCTCACAAAGCAAGAAAGCGATAAAATAAAAAATACACTTTACAAAGATAAAACGAGGCGAAAAGAATTAAGATGAGAATAGAAAAAAGAAAAATGATTAAAATATTCAATAAAGGAAATGAGAAAAAGAAGGAAGAAAAAAATGAAAGGTAGAAAAAATAAAAAATAGAAATGAAGAAAGAGCGAAATAGAAAAAGAAAGAATAGAAAGCAAAACTAAGAGAAGGAAGACAATATAGAGATGGCTGTTTTTTTTGTTTTTTCAAGAAAAGCACGACGAAGAAGAAAGAGAGAAAAAGAAACAGGCGTTGGTAAAAAAAAAGAAAGAAAAAGATATCATTGAAACGAAGAATATAAAAAAGAAAGAAAGAATCGATAATGTTGAGTCTTGACTCATTGTTGAATCTCGCCTATTGCATGGAATAATAATGCAACACAAAATGTACTTAGAACAAGAATGTATTATAACAAGAAAGTGTACACAATAAGTACATATAGTATTTCTGTATATTTCTGGGAAGACGTTCCTGGAGAATGTGTTGACTAGTCGCAGTCGATCAGAGTCTCTAGTTGGATCTCGTGATTCCTCCTCCCTCGTCTTCCGGTACCAACCACTATTTATATAGTCGGTAGTCACCTATGCAGATTAGGTGGATCCTACCACAACACCCCCCTCCAAAGCCTTGGAATCCTTTTGGATTTCAACTGGCTTCTATATGGGATGATGATCATGGTTATTTCTTTGTAGATCCCCTTTGCATAGTTCATATGTATATCTGTTTTTTTTTCAATATCTTTTTCGTTTTGGATTCACGTCCAATGGGTCCGTGAACTTTCGTTTCCTACCGGATCTTCTCGGTTCAGGAGCACTCTGCGGAGGTTCTACTTGAAAAGTATCATACATTACATCAATGGGATCTTCCTCCTCATCCGGTATACTTTCTTCATGCTCTAGCACGTAGCATTTTTTGAGTTGGTTCTGGTGCCTTTTATGAGTATTCTTCGGCCCTTTTATTATGTAAATCAGGTCACCGATTCTCTTATCCACTATGCCTCGCTCCCAGAACTCAATGTTGTTTCTATAGCACTTGAAAAAGACCTTCTCTCCGGGGGTGTATCTTTTTCTAGCTGTATACATAGTGTTCTTTATTCTATTTCTTCCTGGCAAAAGCTTGTCAAACACTGACTTAACTTTCCTAGCGAACATTAGTTCAGCTGGTGCCATGTTTGATGGTGTTCTCTGGTTAGGCGTGATTCTGTATACTTGTAGGAATTGCTGAAGCGCCTTTTCCGTTGGAACTCCTGAGGCTTTCTTCAGAGCGCGCTTTAACGTATCTACAAATCTTTCTGCGAGTCCATTGGATCTCGGATGATACGGCGGCGTCGTTATGTGGTTAATTTGATATAACTCACAAAATTCCTTAAAATCGTCAGAAGTGAATTGTGTACCATTGTCACTCACAATACACTCTGGCACACCGAACCGTGCAAATAGTTCATGCAAAAAAGTTGTTGTGGTATTGGACGTAGGCTTTTTGCAGCGTAATACTTCCGGCCATTTTGTAAAGCTATCTACCACTATTAAGTAGTAATAATCTTCTACTGGACCAGCGAAATCAACGTGTAATCTTTCCCACGGATGATCCGTCTTTGGCCATGGTTTGTGTACTATAGGTGGTACCTTAGCTGCTAACGCACACCCTTTACATCGATGAACCATGTTTTCGATATCCACATCCATTCCTTTCCAATATACAAAGCTTCGCATTAAGCTTTTTGTTCTATTAATCCCCGGGTGACCCATATGAAAGTCCCGTAGGATTCTTTTCTGCAACTTTTTTGGTACTACTACTTTCTCTACACTTGCGAAAGGCACGTTACGTTTCTTTTTAAATATAGGCATAGTATTTTCTTTTAATTCAAATTTAGCTTCAAACTTGTTACATCTTCCAAGACCAGGTGTAAAGGTTTCCGGAAACTTTTTCTTTAATTCCTCTTTAATGTCCTGTCTTGTTTGCGTATTACTTTCTACTTTTCTGCAGAATGAGTTTAACGGTTTATCCCACAATTCGAATGTTTCAATAAAATCTGTACCCAACAAGTTTTCTCCATTTCTCAGAATGAAAACTTTTATTTTTTTAACGATCCCATTCAATTTCATTGGAAGTACAACCTCGCCTTCGAAGTTAATTTGCTTTCCAGTTACCGTTCGAGCGAGTTTCGTTGACTTCATTATTGTAGGCCTTTTTAAAATTTTCCATGTTTTATCGTTCATTATTGTTAAATCTGACCCCGAATCGAGTTGAAATTTGATATTCTTTTTGAATATTTCAGTCGTCACATATTTCCTCAAGTCTCAATCTGATTTGATATTCGAATTTGTTTGTCTAATTCGGCTCTTGAATTTTTTCGTTTTACAACACGATCCTTTGTGACCATTCTTTTGGCACACGAAACATTTCTTATTTCTATATGGGCAATTTACCTCCCAATGTCTTTCGTTACAACGTCTGCAATTATATAGTGGGACCTTTTTATTTTCGTTCTTTTTATTTTCTTGTCTATTATTAAAATACGCTGAATTTTTTCTCCAATTTTTCTCTAATGGGTACTTTGACTGCTTTTTTATTTTTTTAATATAAGCAATACCAGCTTCTTCGATTTTTTGCGACTCTTTCTTTAAACTTACGGCCCGTTGACACTCCTCTGCTAACTTTTGCAGGGTAAGGCCTTGTTCAGATTCGAGTTTAGACAAAACTCTACGTCTTATTTCGGCACTCTTACTGGATACCAGTCCTTGAGCAAAAATTAAGCACTTGAATTCTTCAACCGTAATCTCTGCCAATCTGAAATTGTCACAATGTCTATTCACTATAGATGCATATGTTAAGTAATCCTGATCGTCGGATTTAGAGACATTCATGCATAACCATCGCTTATGCCAAAGCGACATATTTGCTCCTAAAAGCTCTTTTAGCAATTTCACTGTTTCCGAGAATTCCAATTCAGTTGTTTTTCTCGGTAGAATAAAATCTACAAATTTGCTATGTTCTGCTGTACCTAGCTTTCTTAGTAATAGACTGACTTTTCTTGAATTCGACCAGTTTTCACAGTCTGTGTAGAAAATATCTTCATATCGTTTAAAGTACGCTTCAAACGTTTTTTCTTCGTCTGGCACATAGTTAAAAGTTTCCAGCGAATTAAATATGGTGTTATTAGAATATGAAGAATTTCCCTCATTTGCCTGATAGTTGTTTAATTTCTCCAGTGTTAACTTTTGAATTTCCAAAAGTCTTTCTTCTTGTCGTTCTTGATATTTCTGCATTGCTATCAGTTGTTCTTGCTGTGCTATCTGTTGGGATTTGAATAATTCGGATATGACTTTGGATAGTTCATCCATCTTTAGCTGATAGTGTTCATGCAACAAGGAATATACTTTTAATTTGTGTATCCACGAATATCATATAAGCTGACCAAAAAATCGAAACAACGTACGACTTTTCTATTTTATGTCTTGCTTTTACATTCACGCCCGTGCTAATCAACTTTGGTATTTTTTTTTTTCGTGAACAGAGAGCGTCGGACTTTTTTTTTCGTTTTCGACTTCTGTTCGCGTATTTCAATGACAACGTCTGATTTTCTTATCAGAGGTAATTCGTCACTATATTGTTGAACAAATAATTTAAAAAAAATAATTTTTTAAAGTTTGTTACCTTTCAAAGTCGACACGGTGTATTTGTGCTCCTTTTAATCCATGCATGTTTTTGTAGTCGGCCAATTTTTCTTTTTAGAGGGTGTCTCGTTGTAGATAATTTTTTAATTTAAAATTACCATTATTCGTTTACGACACCTTTCAATTTTTCTGAGTGAACGTTCCTTTATGCTTAGTCGTCTTTTAACGAGTTTTACATATCCAGAAGTTCAGAATCCTTCGTCGTTACGTTAACGTTGGACTTTGAATTAATAGTTTTTTTTTCAGCCTGGGTTCTTCAATGACTTGTCCCAATTGTTGAAAACTCTCACTATTAATTCTTTCTTCTTTCCGTATGGTTCGTTCTACTTCTTTGCCATTGTTGAAACTTGGCGTATGGTTCGTTCTACTTTGTGGCCATTGTTGAAACTTGACGTATGGTTCGTTCTACTTCGTCGCCATTGTTGAGTCTTGACTCATTGTTGAATCTCGCCTATTGCATGGAATAATAATGCAACACAAAATGTACTTAGAACAAGAATGTATTATAACAAGAAAGTGTACACAATAAGTACATATAGTATTTCTGTATATTTCTGGGAAGACGTTCCTGGAGAATGTGTTGACTAGTCGCAGTCGATCAGAGTCTCTAGTTGGATCTCGTGATTCCTCCTGAGATTTACTTGACCTCCCACAGGGCCAGGTTGTGACACAAGGTCGGAGTTTAACGTGGGAAGGGAGGGGGAATGGACCCGAGTTTTCACCCGGGTCGCAGTGCTTTGGCTTTAGCTAGTCATAGCTGGTCTTGGCTGGTCTTAGCTGGTCATTGCTGGTCAGAGCTGGTCATAGCTAGTCAGACGTAGCCACGATACTACCAGCGCAGGGACGAATCCCTGCCGCCGGCCTGTATCGGAGAAGGAATCCCGGCCCCATAGGCGATCATTCAGTGAGTAATCTGCGAACAGATACTACACTCTGATCTTAGCCTTGCGGCCGCGTAGAGACCGAGATCTCGTGATTCCTCCGGGATTCACTTGACCTCCCACAGGGCCAGGTTGTGACACAAGGTCGGAGTTTAACGTGGGAAGGGGAGGGGGAATGGACCCGAGTTTTCACCCGGGTCCCAGTGCTTTGGCTTTAGCTAGTCATAGTCTTGGCTGGTCTTAGCTGGTCATACCTTGTCCAAGTTGGTCATAGCTAGTCAGACGTAGCCACGATACTACCAGCGCAGGGACCAATCCCCGCCGCCGGCCTGTATCGGAGGAAGAATCCCGGCCCCATAGGCGATCATTCAGTGAGCAATCCGCGAACAGATACTACACTTTGATCTTAGCCTTGAGACCGGGATTTACTTGACCTCCCACAGGGCCAGGTTGTGACACAAGGTCGGGGTTTAACGTGGGAAGGGAGGGGGAATGGACCCGAGTTTTCACCCGGGTCGCAGTGCTTTGGCTTTAGCTCGTCATAGCTGGTCTTGGCTTGTCCAAGCTGGTCACAGCTAGTCAGACGCAGCCACGATACCACCAGCGCAGGGACGAATCCTTGCCGCCGGCCTGTATCGGAAGAAGAATCCCGGCCCCATAGGCGATCATTCAGTGAGCAATCCGCGAACAGATACTACACTTTGATCTTAGCCTTAAGACCGAGGGATTCCTCCTCCTCGGGATTTACTTGACCTCCCACATGGCCAGGTTGTGACACAAGGTCGAGTTTAACGTGGGAAGGGGAGGGGGAATGGACCCGAGTTTTCACCCGGGTCGCAGTGCTTTGGCTTTAGCTAGTCATAGCTGGTCTTGGCTGGTCATAGCTTGTCCAAGCTGGTCATAGCTAGTCAGACGTAGCCACGATACTACCAATCCCTGCCGCCGGCCTGTATCGGAGGAAGAATCCCGGCCCCATAGGCGATCATTCAGTGAGCAATCCGCGAACAGATACTACACTTTGATCTTAGCCTTGAGACCGAGGGATTCCTCCTCCTCGGGATTTACTTGACCTCCCACACGGTCAGGTTGTGACACAAGGTCGAGTTTAACGTGGGAAGGGAGGGGGAATGGACCCGAGTTTTCACCCGGGTCGCAGTGCTTTGGCTTTAGCTAGTCATAGCTGGTCTTGGCTGGTCATAGCTTGTCCAAGCTGGTCATAGCTAGTCAGACGTAGCCACGATGCTACCAGCGCAGGGACCAATCCCTGCCGCCGGCCTGTATCGGAGGAAGAATCCCGGCCCCATAGGCGATCATTCAGTGAGCAATCCGCGAACAGATACTACACTTTGATCTTAGCCTTGAGACCGAGGGATTCCTCCTCCTCGGGATTTACTTGACCTCCCACATGGCCAGGTTGTGACACAAGGTCGAGTTTAACGTGGGAAGGGGAGGGGGAATGGACCCGAGTTTTCACCCGGGTCGCAGTCCTTTGGCTTTAGCTAGTCATAGCTGGTCTTGGCTGGTCATAGCTTGTCCAAGCTGGTCATAGCTAGTCAGACGTAGCCACGATACTACCAGCGCAGGGACCAATCCCTGCCGCCGGCCTGTATCGGAGGAAGAATCCCGGCCCCATAGGCGATCATTCAGTGAGCAATCCGCGAACAGATACTACACTTTGATCTTAGCCTTGAGACCGAGGGATTCCTCCTCCTCGGGATTTACTTGACCTCCCACAGGGTCAGGTTGTGACACAAGGTCGAGTTTAACGTGGGAAGGGGAGGGGGAATGGACCCGAATTTTCACCCGGGTCGCAGTGCTTTGGCTTTAGCTAGTCATAGTTGGTCTTGGCTGGTCTTAGCTGGTCATAGCTTGTCCAAGCTTGTCAGACGTAGCCACGATACCACCAGCGCAGGGACGAATCCCCGCCGCCGGCCCGTACCGGAGAGGGAATCCCGGCCCCATAGGCGATCATTCAGCGAGCAATCCGCGAACAGATACTACACTTTGATCTTAGCCTTGAGACCGAGGGATTCCTCCTCCTCGGGATTTACTTGACCTCCCACATGGCCAGGTTGTGACACAAGGTCGAGTTTAACGTGGGAAGGGGAGGGGGAATGGACCCGAGTTTTCACCCGGGTCGCAGTGCTTTGGCTTTAGCTGGTCTTGGCTGGTCTTAGCTGGTCATAGCTTGTCCAAGCTGGTCAGAGCTGGTCATAGCTAGTCAGACGTAGCCACGATACTACCAGCGCAGGGACCAATCCCTGCCGCCGGCCTGTATCGGAGGAAGAATCCCGGCCCCATAGGCGATCATTCAGTGAGCATTACTACACTTTGATCTTAGCCTTGAGACCGAGGGATTCCACCTCCTCCCTCGTCTTCCGGTACCAACCACTATTTATATAGTTGGTAGTCACCTATGCAGATTAGGTGGATCCTACCACAACAGATAATTAGGATATAGAAAAAATGAAAGGAAAAAACCTGGAAAGAAAAAACTACGACTCGGCTCGCCTACCTACCACTGCTACGTGTACGAGGACCAGTGTGAATCGTCCGGGAGAGTCGTCCTGCAGTCGTGCTTGGACACGGCTTGCCTACCTACCACGGCTACATGTACGAGGACCAGTGTGAATCTCCCAAGAGAGTCATCCTGCAGTCGAACTTGGACACGGCTCGCCTACCTACCGCGGCTACATGTACGAGGACCAGTGTGAATCGTCCAGGAGAGTCGTCCTGCAGTCGAACTTGGACACGGCTCACCTACCTACCGCGGCTACGCGTACGAGGACCAGTGTGAATCGTCCGGGAGAGCTGTCCTGCAGTCGTACTTGGACACGGCTCGCCTACCTACCACGGCTACGTGTACGAGGACCAGTGTGAATCGCCCAGGAGAGTCGTCCTGCAGTCGAACTTGGACAAGGCTCACCTACCTACCACGTCTACGCGTACGAGGAATAAAAACTCATTAGGCCTTGAATGGTGATCATGAAATGACACTAACTTGGTTTTTGAACTATTGAAAGTAAATAATGGTCAACATTTCCCCATTTGAGCTGTAAGCATGTTATATAGAAAAAAAAAGTTTGAGTTTGAACATAGATCGCCAGTGAGCAAACACTGGCGATCTCATTATTGAATTAAGTATATATGGGTGATAGCTTGTGTCCAAATTGGTCGCTATTTCTAGTCTATACTATATGGATCGCATTTCTACTCTGTCCTCTGGTACTATTCTCTATTATATTCACTATACTATTTCTCTATTCAGATCACTATACGGTGGTTACTTTTCAAGCGAGTATTATCGAGCAAGTACTATTAGTACGAGTGATATTCGGCGTCTGACACCAGTATTTTTCAACGGCAGTACTATAGTTGTATCTGCGATTGCAAAGTCTCTACTACAACAAGCATTGAGAAAGTGACAACGAGTATTCGTTGGCATCACAAAAGTGGCAACGAGTGTTCGTTGACATCACAAAATAAAGAGTTCGATCAGAAGAAAGATCGGCTGCAAGGCACTGATGATATCGTTTTGGGAATTAAAAATAAATGTTTTTTTGTTTACACACTCTCTATCTCATATATATATATATATATATATATATATATATATATATATATATATATATATATCAAATATGTGGTGGAGTTCAATTTATATTACAATGAATCATTCATACAAAAAGTAGATTAGTAAAGTTAATGATATAAAATGGCGAAATCCTTTCGCAAAATTTTAAAGGTGCATTAACCTACAAATCACACAATGAATGTTATGATCCTTGTTTTTTTAATAATTATAAACTGTATAAGGTCTTTCTTTAATGCGCAAGTACTTTCAATTGTACATTCAGTCATTCTCAAATTGCCATATAAGTAAAAAAAACGCACTCTCTTAAATTTTCAAAAAATTCAACCATCGCGTTGTGACTGCACGCTCCAAAAGTTTGTATCCGTTAACAATAACACATTTCTAAAAAAAAAAAAACATATTTCGATTCGCATTTAATTTTTTCGTCTCGGATGCTACGTGAATTTTACCAAAAACAAAATAATTTCCATGCCTGAGGATGACTGAGTGTACAGTTGAATTTTGTTTGCGAAAGGATTTCGCCATTTTATATCATTAACTTTACTAATCTACTTTATTCATTGTAATATATATATATATATATATATATATATATATATATATATATATATATATATATATATATATATATATATATATATATGTATATGGACTATTGTCCTCGTCTTTGTAACAAAGTTGAGGAGAATAGTCCGAATGTAAATAGTATAAATAATGATAACTTCTCATCACAGGAATTCAGACAGAAATATAGATATTTTAAGAACATAACACTTTTTTTATTTTAATATTCTTCTCTCATTTTCTCTCTCTCTCTCTTTCTCGGAGACATACACACACGCATACACACAAACATATATATATATATAGAAGATGAAAGAGGAGGAGGAGGGAGATGAGGAGGAGGACTGAGAAGAGGAGAAGGGAAAATGATCAGGAAAGCAAGAAGGAGAAGAAGAAGAAAGGAAGGAGCTGAGTGGGAGGTCTCAGAGGAGGGAGAGGAAAACAATGGCAATGAGAGAAAGAAGAAAAAGAGGAGGAAATGAAGAAGGGGATAGAGGAACGGGTAATAAGAAATTTATAAACTGGGAACATTTTAATTGCTAATTACTTTTTAAGTGACACCCCTTTTCTCCCGCACGTCTAGCCAGCTAAAATGGCGTCTGGAAAGATTGAAATACTCAGTTTGTTCGAGGCCGACGAGCCTGCCACCATGCAGCAAGAATGACGGACGGCTTCCAACATAATTCGTTGTACGAATGTGCAAAAAAGAGAGTTTGCTCTTATTATCATCAGGCAGTGCCAAATTAAATTATATTTAGGTGCTGCGAAATCGATAGAAAAATAATTAAAATTGATTTTTAAAAAGTGAAAATTTATTACGGTCGTTTTTATTGCGAGAAAGGTAGCAGAAAGGTGTAAGAAATTTTTTAAAGTGAGGTGCAAAATGAAATAATGTGTTGTTCATTAAATCTAAACGACTGAGCCTATGTGCTCATTCGTAGACAAGTTGTGTCTGAACACCGACGTCGGCGAAGAAAATTTAGCAGCTTCAGCAACAAAGCTGACTTGCTCTATTTACGAAGTTTAAGCGCCAGTCGCAAGAATGGCGAATTGGGCACCTCGACGTACGTGCAATGGTTAGCGAGCTTGTCTCGCTAGACCAATTATGACCGAATAGTGAGTTCGATCCGCACTGGGTGCCCAATATTTTTGCCATGCGCCACATCTACGCTACGCTTAGGAAGGCACCACTTCGACGTGATGTAATTGTTAGTAAGCTTGTCTGGCTAGATCATTTACGACTGAATAGTGAGTTCGATCCTAACTATCGTCTTTGCGTTCCATCTAAGCTATGGCTAGAAAATCATTTGTCGCTTCGATGTTTTGTAATGTTTAGTGTCGTGAGGGAGAATATTTTTTCCTACAAGTTTGAACTGGGCCGTCGGACAAAAGACATAAAAATAGACCTACATCAAGAGGAGTATCAGGAGGAGCAGCAGTAGCTTTTGCTGAAAACAGTCATTCATGGCTAAGCATTCTCTTCCCTAGTTTCTATACTACATTATGTTTTCGTGTACCAAAAAGGGATAAGCTTGTTGTTAAACCAATTCCGGTTTTCTGCCATTGTTTAGTAATCTTGCCTTGCTACATCAAATTACGACTGAGTAGTGAGTTTGATCCGTACTGGAAGCCCACAAATTTCGGCCTTGTGTCACATCTCAGAAAATCGACACTTCGAAGTGGTGCAGTGATTAGTGAGCTGGTCTCGCTACATCAGTTACGACTTAATAGTGAGTTCGAGCCTCACTAGGTGCCCCATATTTTCGGCTTTGCGCCACATCTAACATACGCTTGGAAAAGCATTTAGCAATTCGACGTGTTGTAATGGTTTGTAACCTTGTCCTGCTAGATCAGTTACGAGTTATTAGCGAGTTCGATCCGCACTGGGTGCCCTATACTTTAGACCTTTTGTCACATCTAAGCTACGCGTAAAAGACACTGGGCACTCCGACGGGGTGTCATGGTCATCAAGCTTGTCTCACTCGACCAATTACGACTGAACAGTGAGATCTATCACTAGGTGCCCCATATTTTCGGCATTGTGCCACATCTAAGCGAAGCTTCGACGTGGTCTCATATTTCAGCGATATTTTAATGTAAACTTGTCTCCCCATCCAGAGACATTTCTATGGATGGATTCCTGATAACTTCTTATGTTGCCAGAATTGGAAGCAAAAACTGTTCTTGTATAATATCATCAGAGATACTTTAACCTATTTGACTCTATTATTCTACTGTGAAAACTTTACGTCATGCGGCTATGAGCTCATAACTCTACAAATAAGACATGTAAGATAACAAAGAGATCCTATTTCGTTGATTAAGTCCTATAGAGAAAATAATCCTGGGATCAGGTTTCTCTTCTTTATGCAGTGACGTATGAAATAAGGGATACCCATTCACTAATACATCACTTCTATCATCAAACGTTTTCTTTATCTCAGGTCAGTGAACATCTCCTGAAATATAAATAAACCTTCTCTTATGAAGAACCCGAAGATAATTAACAGGGTGATTACAATTTCAGAACCTTTTATGAAAACAAAAACCTAGAAAGATAATTAAATAAACAATTTATAACACCAAATACACTGGTCAACACGATTTTAGGTGCCAAGAAACGTTTTTTTAGTTAATTTAATGGTGCTGATTCTAAAAATGAATTTAGTTTTTCATGTTTAGCTACCGTTTTTGCTGTACTGAAATTGCTCATTTAAGGCTGATCACAAAATTTAGTTAATAAAGGTCGTACAAAACCCATCAATTTTCAGGTGGACCGAGTAATTTATGTCAGCCAACTGAAATAAACTATATAAGAAAAATAATGTTTTTGAGTCAAAAATTTAAAAATAGATGTACCGAATTTTTCCAATTTATCGTCGAAATCCAAATTAAGTGATAAACTTTAGTATACCTGATTATAGGGGTGACATAAAAAAAATGAAACGCTAAAATCTGTTTGATATTCATAAATTTATCCCATCACTTTTATCCTTTCACTACGTAACTATTGAGAGCATTTTGTTTCCACAGTTGAGAAGAAACTCCAACTAAAGACATCGCACTTGAATGCACTTATTCCATTGTACATGATACTGTTGTAATATCAAAAGGGACTTAAATAACATTGAACATGACAGACAAGATTATTTTTACCATAGTTCTTATGATCACGAAGGTTTTATTTCTACTGTTAGTTTATTAAATGATTCGATGAAAATACTTGTTGGTCTTCAATCGTATTATTTTTTAAAGACTTAGGGTCTGATTGTTATTGCCAAAATAGTATTTCTCAGTAAGCAGACCAATATTTGTTGGTTTAAATACGAATTGAGAGGTTTCTACGATTTTATTTTGAGAAATATCGCCATCGGTGAATATCGTATCTACAGAAAACAAATGCGAAAAATGCTTTTTTTACTCCCCAAAAAAATGAGGCATTTTTGTACAGTAAAAACGGTAGTTAACCGAGAAATGTAAGGCCATTTTCAGATTCAGCGCCCTCAAATTAGCTAAAAAAGATGTTGGGTGTCTCGACACCATTTCAAAACTTCTTTTTTGTTGACCAGTGATATTAGTGACCTATCCCTATGGGCTTGCGTGAATGGATGGTAGAAAAAGGTTTAGGAGAAATAACAAAAAAGAATATTAAGAGCTGCAAAGGACAGAAAGACATGGAGGACCATAATCGCCTACGTCCTGAAGAAACATAGCATATGAATAAGAAGAAGAACCCTTGTGCCAGTCAAGTGCCATACGTGATAAACGAATGGCGACTATGCCTCTTTTCGATTTATGAATTACCGAAGATCTTGCCATAGGTTCCCGTTTCTTTCTGTCTGTCCTACTATTCAACCCATAGCATGGGGAGAGATAAAAAGAGATGGTTTCTATACCTTTCCCAAGGTTATTTACGCGTAAATGAATGTAATGGGATCGACTAGAATTCGAACTCGGCCCTTCCATTTCGCATTCGAGTCTTTATCCATTACACCACAATGTAGGAAACAGTAATGGTCCTTGAAAATTTCATCTTTTGCAACATAGCTTTTATTTGCATTCACAACGTTTCAGATGTTGTGCCTTCCGGTTTTCATCAGGAGTGCGTTCATCTGGAGTAACCTACAGACAATTCCGAATTGAAAGCATTATACCCGGCGTCCATGAAGTCTTTTTACAATTTTAAAAAATTATTACGAAAGCAAATGAACAGACAAATATGTGGAAAATGTTACGAAATGAGGTCGTCCTAGGCATGACGATAAACTACATCCGGCAGAAGGCCTCTGATCAGGAGGTTTTGAGGAGCGTTGAACCAGCGTTTAATTGCTGGTGTTCCCAGGTTCACCCTGTCCCAGGGTGGTATCACTTGTTAGGGTCCCAGCTATAGTCAAATAGTTAACCCCCAAACTGGGGTCAAGTAAAAATAGATTTTAATACCAGCAATACATTTTTGAAGAAAGAAAGTATTACCAGCAATACATTAAAAAAAAATTATCAGTAATAAAAATCTTGATGGCATTAAAAAACATATTGAGGTTGATATGCCGTAAACCAAACCAAACAAAATGAGATGTAAACATTGAAGTTTTTTTTTTCATTAATTTAATGCACCTCTATATGGGCACCATTAGTTGCATGAAGTGCATCAAGACAATACTCAATCCCTTGACATGTTCGCTGTAGCATAGCCTCATCAATAATGGCAATGGCATCAGCGATCTTTTGCTTTAGATCAGTGATGTCCCGTATCTCTGTTCGATACACGACAGAAAGCAAAAGCAAATAAACAGACACATAGGTGGAAATTGTTACAAAATGAGGAGTAGATATTGAAGTTATTCTTTAACTAATTTAATACGCCTCTATATTGGCACCAGTAGTTGTACGAAATACATCAAGACGGTACTCGATTTCTTGACATGTTCGCTGTAGCATGGCCTCATCAATGATGAAAATGGCAGAGTGATATCTGGTGAAGGAGATGGTCGCGGAATTGGGCCATCCTTTCCAATCCACCGGTAAGGAAATATTTGATTTAGGAATCTATGAGCATGCAGTCGCCAATATGTTGGTGCACCATCTTTCTGGAAAATGATGGTTGGTTGAAGGTCATCGAGTTGGGGCGCCATATCAAATATTTAAAAAAAAATTGTAAAGAGACTTTATGAATACCCTCTATAATCTACAGGGGTAGATTGTTCTCGTTCCAATGTCCATGTCTAGGGATAACTTGTTCCGATTCATAAGTACACTTAGTTATTGCTCGTCCTGCCAGGCCCAGGGATCGAACTCACAATTACTAGGTTACTAGATTACCGAACCGACGCTTTAACCCACTATGCTATGGCCCCGTAGTTTAAATAATGATAACTCCTCATCCCAGAAATTCAGAGATAATAACAACAAAGATGGGGATATTAGTCTGAATGTAAATAATGATAACTCCTCATCCCAGAAATTCAGAGATAATAACAGCAACAAAGATGAGGATATTAGTCTGAATGTAAATAATGATAACTCCTCGTCCTAGAAAATTCAGAGATAATAACAACAAAGATGAGGATATTAGTGTGAATGTAAATAATGATAACTTTTCATCTCAGAAATTCAGAGATAGTAACAACAACAAAGATGAGGATATTAGTCTGAATGTAAATAATGATAACTCCTCGTCCTAGAAAATTCAGATAGAAAGTTTCTTTTTATAACAAATGTTGATTGAACGTTGTTGAATTCATGAAAGAGTAGCTCATAGAAGGATTAACCATTCCCTTCATATACGTGGGACTGTTGAAAAGATATCCCCCCAACCCAGGGCCCAGAAAAATGAGACGTTTAACAGTTCTTGGCTCAACAAAATTACGAAAATGGCCAAGTCTGCCATTGGTCCATTGAATATTACTGCCGCATCTGGTCTGGTGCTCTTGCTGTACATCTAGAGATACTTGATAAAGACCAAAGAAGAATCTGCAATGTTATTGGTCCTGACCTGGCATCTCGACTTCAGTCACTTTCCCACCGCAGTAATGTAGTTTCCCTTTGACTTTTCTATAAATACTTTCATGGTACCTCCTGTATGGTACCTCAAACTTTACGAATTTAATCCAAGTACTAGATTAACGGGAAAGTCTGATCATTTTGCATTTGAAGTGGGTAGATGTGACCATAAGTTTTATGCTAACAGTTTCTTCTATCGCACCTTTCGCTTGTGAAACTCTCTTCCCTCTAAACTTTGATCTTTAAAAATTCAAATGCAGTGTTAATCGTTATCTTCTGTCTTCTTTAATCTTGTTCTTTTATTCTTCTCTCTTCTAAATAATGTTTTCTTTATTCATATTCTTTCACATCCAGTAACCCATTGAATCTTAGTGACTTTATTGCCTTGCTTTGGAGTGAAATGATTAAAAAATTCTCCAGACTTTTTCAAGTGTTTGTCTTTGTTCTAGGTATCCTTGGAATTTCAAACCAAACGATTTTATTTTATTCAAATCACTGTGGTAGATTTTTTTCTCACCCCATTTTCCATGCTTCAGAGATATTTCTTATTAGTTAATATTCTCCACTATTTACATTATTCGGACTATTGTCCTCATCTTTGTCGCCATATTTATTACAACGTTTCGGCCGTTGTACACTCCCGCCTTCTTCAGGTGGTTGGAATGTCGAACGGAAGCCTTTATTTCGCTCACTGTGGTAGACTGTTCTAGTTCCACGTGCCATGTCTAATGGATGTCAGTTATCACTTATCTTCTGTTAATTCCCCTCTCTAAGTTCTCCATTGCCTTAACTGGGTATTTGTTGAGTCTTGACTCATTGTTGAATCTCGCCTAATGCATGGAATAATAATGCAACACAAAATGTACTTAGAACAAGAATGTATTATAACAAGAAAGTGTACACAATAAGTACATATAGTATTTCTGTATATTTCTGGGAAGACGTTCCTGGAGAATGTGTTGACTAGTCGCAGTCGATCAGAGTCTCTAGTTGGATCTCGTGATTCCTCCCCCAGTCTTCCGGTACCAACCACTATTTATATAATTGGTAGTCACCTATGCAGATTAGGTGGATCCTACCACAACAGTATTGAACTCACTTTTTGGGTCCTGTCACTGGATCTAACCAACGTCTTTATCCACTGTGCCATGCGTCCTTGAGTGTGAGTTCAATACCCGGTTAAGGCAGTGGAGAACTTGGAGAGGGAAATTAACAGGAGATAACTGATAACTGACATCCATTAAACATGGCACATAGAACTAGAACAGTCTAACCCAATGAGCGAAGTAAAGGGTTCAGTTCGACATTCCAACCACCTGAAGATGGCCGGAGCGTACAACTGCCGAGACGTTGTAATAAATCTGGTGAGGGCAATATTTCGAATAATGTAAATAGTGTACATAATAACTTATCTCGGAAATATAGACTAATATTCTCCAGTCTGATTCATTTTCGAGTCCGAGAGGAATATGTCTCAGTGAATTAATGTTGGTTAAACCATACCAGTTTGTCTGGTAGTTTGAGAGTTCGATCCCCGCTATCGCACCAGCGGTAAAAAGTACGTAGTCTGGTTCAAACGGCACATGGACACCTCGAGGCAGTGTAATGTTTAGCAAGCTTGTCTCGCGAGAACAATTACGACTGAGTAGTGAGTTCGATCCTCACTGGGCGCCCCTTACTATCGACCTCGTGACTCATCTTAGCTACGCTTGGAAAATCACTATAGCAATGATGTTTACTTAAAGAGAGATTGCGCCTAAAAATGTTTTTTGTTTTGTTCAGGTAAAAACAGAAATGCCGGCTTATCTTTAGATAAGAGATAGGTACTGGGGTTTAGTTCACACCTGTTCAGATTCACAGGACTCTCTTGCCTCTTATTTCACGGAACTGAGTGTTTGATTCTCATTGGTTGATTGTTCAACATCACCATCCAACGAAAATGTTCGGCGAAGGCGCATGCGCGTGTGCAAATGAGTATTCTTATAGAACTCTTCGGTGTAAAGACGTCGTTTATATTTTATTAGATTACTTACGGATAAACCAGCAATGCTCAACTGGAAATCATGGACAATCCTCAGCATTTTGGTGGGCATCGGTTCTTCAGGTAAGCAGAAGTAATATTATGAATTATGTTTAAATGGAGATCCGTGGATCTTATCAGTAGATGGCTTAAATATTTTCTCCAATGATACGGGCCTCCTTCTTCTAAGGGTCGAGTCTAAATGACTAATTGGCAAATCTAGGAGTCATGAGATTACTATTTACTAGGATTCGTAAGGTTACGTCCTTTTCCGGAGGTACGGTGGAGTAATGGATAGCGGTTCGGATTGAGGAATCGGAGAGCCGAGTTTGAATTCCAGTCGAATCAATTACGTGCTAATACCCTTGGGAAAAGGTATGAATCCTCTTCTTCTCAAAGATATGGGTAAATAGCAGGACAGACCTGGTTCTATAGCCTTGGATGGCAACTGCTCTACCGCAGAAAGAAATGGCAACCTACTGCGGAAAAAAATCTGCCTCGTCAGTCATGTATCGAAAGATACATGAACGCCTAAGCTTGTATCACGCATGGCACAATACTAACTGACTGGAGTATTTGTTCGCAAATAAAGTTGAAAGAACAAGCTAAAGACAATTCAATATCAGCATGTAAACTTCTCAAAGCAAAAAGAGGTGAAAAATGGTGACAACTTGGTGCTAAGCATACACGACTCCATTCTGCATAGAATACTTCAAGATGACTCACAGTGTTAACAAATATTAAATTTCGGAACCAAACATTTGTTTTATTTCCTTTTTTTTTGCTTTCTTTTTATAATCTAAAAGAGTTAAAATATAATTTTTATACATTTTGTGCGCAGTTAAGGTGAAAATAAACGAAATAGCTACCTTTTTAAATAAATAAATTTTGTTGTTGTTTTTTTTTAACCGTTTGGCATGCAAGTTCCTGAAACCATTTCTCAGTTTAAGAGTTAAACTATATTTCCAGTAATGAGTAATCAGACACATATGGACATTCTTACGAAAATATTCCGTAGGGTGATCTGATAAATAATAATGATTTGAAAATTTAAATCATTATACTTTTTCTTGTTCTTTCGTTTTTGTTTTTATTTTTTTGCGAGAATGTTAAATCGATTGAACCTTTTTCTAGTTTAAGAGTTAATCCATATTTCGATTAATTAGTTCTGACACGTATGGACATTATTACTGAAATAGTCCAAAGAATATTGATTTGAAAATTTAAATCATTACACTTCTTCTTGTCTTTTCTTTTTTGCATAGGTGGACAATCTTAATCAAACTGAATCAGTATAATGCGTACAGTATAAAATACTGAAATATGTACAATAGTTTATGCCTAAAAGAAAGAAATTGTAAACAAAGTTGACTGTATTAAACAAGACAGGGAGATATTAGCAGAGTCTCATCAAGCAAACACTCAACAGATGGTCAACAATAGAGAACTATATGCATATTCTGTGGCTAAATGTTTATCATTTAAGACACACCTAGACATCTTAATAATCATCTGACCTCTCTTTACTGTTAGTACCTGCAATTTCATGATTTTATTACCCAACAAATAGAGTTCTCTCCCCTTCTTTTTCCTTATCTGATTTTTGTATCTTTTTTTATCTATTTCTTTCAAAGTCAGTTCTATATCTGCATACATGCTCCTGAAAGGGTGGACAGCGGTAATTAAATTGAACCAGTATCATGTGTACCGTATAAAAGGCTGAAATGTGTACAATTAAAGAGAAAAGAGGTACAAAATACTGACAACTTGGTACAAAGAATTCACAAGGGAGTTGTGTAAGGAATGCTTCAAGGAGTCTTATACTATCGGAAAAATAGATTCAATTTAGAAACCAAACATTTGTTTCCCTTAAATGTAAGAACATGTTTCCATTTTTTTCTTTATTTGTTTTTTTTTTTTAATCTAAAAGAATTGAAATATATCTTATCTTCTTATGTAGTGTAAACAAAATGGCAGTGGCATAGTGATCAGAAGATTAAGGAATATATCTGTATGAGTTAAGTTGTGAAAAGCGGATATCGTCAATTAATACCTCTAGGATTCATAAAGTTACTACTTACTAGGATTCTTTATTTTCCTGGTGTATTATGTGTGCAAACATTTCACATTTCAAATATTTATTTCCCTTTATTGCTATATATATATATATATATATATATTACATGAATCATACATACAAAACGCAGATAGTGAAGTTAATGATATAAATGGCGAGAATACATCCTCGCAAACAAATTTATTAAAATACATTGACCCCAAACCTATAGATGAATGTTATGATCCCTGTTTTTAACAAATCTATTTCCATACCTGATGATGTCTGCACGAACAGACGAAAGCTTCTAAAAAAGACCTTATGCAAATGGAATTTATTAAAAACAGGTATCATAACATTCATCTACAAGTTCGGGGTTAATGTATTATAATAAATTTGTTTGCGAAGATGTATTCTCGCCATTTATATCATTAACTTCACTATCTGCTTTTTGTATGAATGATTCATGTAATATAAATTGAACTGCACCACATACTTGATATATATACATATATATATAAAGTGAAAATATCATTTTTATATTTTTTTAAAATATCATTTTTATATATTTTTTTAAATATCATTTTTATAATTTTTTAAAATATCATTTTTATAATTTTTTAAAATATCATTTTTATAAAGTTAAAATATTATTTTATAATCTTTATTTACACAATTTACATGCAGACATCCTTCATGAAAGTCGGAGGTCACAACAGCCGAAACGTGATAGCAACAATAAAGATGAGGACAATAGTCCACATGTAAATAGTGTAAATAATGATAATTCCTCACCCCAGACATTTATGGTTTTTGTATATAATGAAAGTGAAAAATATGCATAAAAAGTACCTTTACTTTTCTCTTTTATCCATTTGGCATGCTTGTTCATGTAACCTTTTTCTGATATTTAAGATAATCCAAAATGTATGAAAATGCCATCATTGTTTTGAAAGGGAGGTAATTATTTGAAAATTAATTTCAATTCAGGCTTTAGGAAGAACTGGCGGAAATATGCACTCTCTGAGTGCTTTCGACGATTGATTCATTCATCTTCTAAAGCTTATCAATTTTTTACAGGTTATTTAAGTAATTAAATAGAAAAGAGATACAAAATGGTGACAACTCGGTACAAAGAATCTTCGCCCACCTCCGGAAAGGCAAACGAAGAACGACTCCGTATTTGGGAAAGTCGAGCCGAATTCAAGAGTTCCTTACGTTCCTTGGTCTGTAATTACATAACGCTTTTATTATATCTTCTTTCAAGATCTACTTTAGAAGTAGGGAAAACTGAAAATGGATTCGGTTTGGCCGAGTTCATATCACAGCTTAGGCAGTTTGTGTTCTCTTTGAACTTAAAACATTAAGAAACGCATGAAACTATCACGCGAATCGGGGATCATCCCCTGCTACTGATACTATGTAACCTAGTACAATCTGACACATGTTACTTCGATAGAGGATGGGTACTGACATGCAAGTTCAGATATCCCGAGAAATGCGATAAAGTATCCAAGAAACAGCCACGTCGATCTATCAGAAAAAAAATAAGCCTGGAAAAACAGCAAATGGCCAGTACAAAGTTGCTCATTTAAACAACCTTATTCTATGACTGAAGTACGTTGAACCCTTAAATAGCAGGAAGAGGTTGGACGAATGAGCACAATAGACTGGTGAAAAAGCGAGACAATTCACTTTTAAAGGGAAGCTAGGGTGCCTGTTTTCAAGTTAATCATATATGAAAACTATAGAAATAACATTTTAACTCTTTATAGATTGAGTTGGGATCAACTATAACTCAAATATGGGTCGGAATCCGACAACATGATCAAATAATAAAAAAAAAATCCAACCAACCAGGAAACATTTACCCATTTAACATGTTTCACTTTGATTAAAACTTCATCAGAGAATGAGAAATGGAGAAAAAATTCTGGTATTCGGTTAATCAGGCTTCACGTACATTTGACTTGCTAAGCAGCGTTAGCATAATTTTTGGCTTTCCGAATTCAAAGAGAGACGACGCGTTCCTTCGAAGTTTCAAGGAAGTTCTCTCTACATCTTCCTTTTCTTCATTATCAGCGAATTAACATGAGATAGCATACTGGTTTAGAAATTAAACATCTGAAAAAAATTAAAAAAAAACAAACATTTGGAGACACCATCTGGATTTAATTAGTAAGTTTCATACTTTCTTTGGTTTAATTAACTGCTTCCAAGCTAGGATACTGAAATTATATAACCCATTAGCAAGGGTTTTACTTAAAATTTAAAACCTACCGGCTTTAAGATTAAGATTATCCAGTAAGGCGGATTAGGCAAAAATTGGTAATATATTAAGGAAACATTAATAAGGGATTAATTTCGTTATATTAATCTTTTTCTGGATTATGCCCTGTGCATTTACAAGCCTATATGTGAAGAGATGGACAGTGATCGTTTAAGCATTTACATACCACATCCCGAAAGAATCAAAATACATCGAGTCAATTGCATCATCCACCGCAAGGAAAGTTGGCTCCCTGTGCCGAGCCAGGAAATTTTTCTCCCCGGAATCGATCCTCCAAATCTATAAATCGACCATTCGCCCTTGCATGGAGTATTGCTGCCATATATGGTCTGGAGCCCCTGCTGTTTGCCTCTGGGTTCTTGATAAGATCCAGAGACGGATATGCAATGTAATTGGCCCTGATCTGTCATCTCGTCTGCAGTCGCTCTCTCACAGACGTGACGTTGCCTCGCTCTATCTTTTTTACAAATACTTTCATGGTAATTGCTCCGAGGAGCTGCTTTCGCTGGTTCACAGGCCTCATGAATTTAAACGTCCTACGAGGCTGGCATCCCGTTCCCACCCCTTCACCGTTGAAACTGTTAGATATAGACGTCTCTTCTACTCCAATAGCTTCATGTCTCGCACATCTCGCCTGTGGAACTCCCTTCCTTATTCCTGTTTCCCTGACAAATACAATCTCCAACTATTTAAATGTAACGTCAATCGACATCTCCAGCTGCCTTGATCTATCCACTTCCCTTCTCCACATCCTTTCACCTTTCATTCCTATCTGCTCTCACTCCAAATCTTCTGTAACCCCCTTGCCTTGATCGATCCACTATCTTTCTCCACATCCTCTCCTTTACCACTCCTATCTGCTTTTCCTCCAAACCTTCTGTAACCCCTTGCGCGCTAGTGGCTTCCAGCCTTGCTTGGGGTGTTAAGCTTAAAAAATAAATTAAAAAAAACTAATAGAAGACAGCAATCCTGTTTTCCTCAACGAGGCCAACCTACTGGTGACGAAAGGAGATATGCTGAAGACATAGGTAGTCATAGTTAGGATAAGAATGATATTGAAAAAACCCTACATCCTCTATCAAGTATTCCAAGAAATAGTACTCAAGATATTTTTTTTTCCAAAACAGAAACTATGATCTGGAATTTGAATAAAAGCAGTGATGGCACCTTCCCTGAATCCATCATAAAAGTTCTGGATGTGGAATTGGTAAACATTAAACAGTTCAGATTCCTCGGTCTATGGAGCGGTTATAACGAATTTAGTAGAGGAGATAAAGAAATCGGACGTAGGATAATAAAGGGTTGTCAAATGGCAGGTCAGCTTCGTATAGGAGCCAGCAGGCAGCATGCAGATAGGGAATGGGAAAACTATCCATAAAGATCCTGCGATTGTAACACGTCATCTGACATGTGGTACGCAGTGCATCAGTACAATCCATAGTACCCCGGTGAAGAAAGTATACATTGTACAGGCAATTGACGTCTTTAAAGACTTCATTTATGCAGTTTGTTTATTGTAAATGCCAACATTGAATAAGTATCAGCCATAATCTTATTATGTGTTCATGAGAATAAAGAACAAGTCCAGTGAACGCACAAAAATAGAAAGCGGATAAGGCGAGAATGCATTTCTTTTTTCGCGCCGGATTTATTTAACTTACACAGTTAAATCCTCCAAAGAGAAGTAGGATTCCTACCGGGATTTATACTCGGCGGAAATAATTTTTAACAACGTAAGATATACGGATGACACTGTATTGAGGTGTAACTCAGAAAGAAAACAGAAAGAGCACTTCGACATAACTAGTCCTTTGTTTTTTCAGGAAAGCGATAAAAAGACTAATTATCATCTGTACGAATACAGAATGCATTGTTGCCAGTAAAAAAGCGACAGTTCAAGATGTGAACTGTTATAATCAATAAGGTAGTAGCAGAAGGACGACGGAAAATGTGACACAGAAATCCGAAGACGCATTTGAGGGCACACACAGGACATATTACGGGTAAGAGAAGCAGGATAAAACAGCGAGTAAACTACTTATCAAGTTTGTATGAATATATGACAGAACAGAAGCAAAAAGATATACCGTAATTACACATGTATAATACGCATTTTTTTCTAAAAAGTAATAAGAAAAATTAGGGGTGTGCATTATGCACAGCTACAAAAAATCTTTAAAAAATTGCCGTTTCATAGGTTGATTTCAGTTGCGAAATGGCTACTCACCACAATTTGACACTGACATTTGGCGATTGCGACCCCACAAGGATGTCAAATACAATCACATGTACCTAACAATACTTAGATATGTAAAATAAAATAAGAATTATCATAAAACTAAATTAGATTTATATTATTCTATGTTTTAAACCATTTTTTTTAAATAAGAGTAGGAAACGCTAGCCGTAATGAAATTAGAGAAGTACAATTTATAGGGTTTGATTACCAAACAAGAGGTGCGTATTATACATGAGTAGAAGCATTTTCCCACACTTTCAGCACAATTTTGTGGGTGCGTATTATGGATGAAGACGTATTATACACGGGGAATTACGGTAATTCAGTCAAAATTTTCTTATAGCAATGGGGAGTTTGCAGAAAACCATTATCACGCATATTGTGAAGAGACATGACATATAAAACGGAGAGTAGGGATCGAACTTCAGACCAAGAGCTATGCAGACATGCCAAAACGCTGTTACAATTGCAGTACTAATTTAAGTTTTCTTAATTTTATTTTGTTAACATAATCCTATTAGCAGTCATTATTGGCGGAGTCATTATTAACCCTTTGCCAGTTCAGTGCATTTTCGTGTGTTCATAGTTGTTTTCAAACTTATAACTATTGCAAGGCAACTCAGCTCATTTGGACAACAGAATGTGCTGATATATAATGGTTCACATAATAAAAACCTGTAATGCACAGAACGAACAAATCATAAGTTATTTACACTACGCTCTGTGCATCACATGGATGCAAAGGTTAAAATCATTTCAATAAAGTGGAAAAATAGATGTCTTTCATTTGACATATATTTGAATTTTCTGATGAGTCTTCTTAGGTTAACCCTTTGCCTGTCCAGTGCATTTTCGTGTGGACTATCCAAAAGATTCATGCCTGTTTTCAGATTTATCACTATTGCAAGACAACTCAGCTTATTTGGCAAATCAAATTTGCTTATATATAGTGTTTAGCATAATCAAAATCTGTGCATCACATGTGATGCACAGAATGTACAAATCATAAGTTATTTACACTCCGCTCAATGCATCACATGTGATGCAAAGTTTATAATCATTTTAATAAAGTGGAAAAACAGATGTCTTTCATTTGAGACCTTACATTATCAGTCAAACTTCCTGTGCTCTTATATTTGTTACCCAAAATATTAGATTAGGCCTTTTGTCAGATGTCCTGATCACTAGTAGACTCTTTTCTTAAGCGTACATATTCGGTTGGTGCATAATTATTAGGCTTTTTAAAACAATATTTATTATGAAAAAAAGAAAGAAAAAAGAAACATAACAATTCAACAATAACATTTTTAAATGATTATTCCGGAGCGTATGATTATCGATACGCATTTTATAACCTGAAAATAAAATATTTTTGATGTAAAAAAAACAGCAATTAATATTAACAAATAATTCGCTTACAAAAACGCCTGATAATTATGCACCAGCCCAATAGTTTTACCATTCTCTTAAAATCATGGCTTGCGTGCCCACCAAATGATGCTCGGACTTTGAAATCACATCTTTTGTGCGTCACATATGAAGGACAGGCAAAGGGTTCACTCAGTGGGGAATACTAACGCATTCACTGATGCATTGTTGCCCGTCTGTGCTGGCCAATTTTGCGGAAGATAGGAAATTGGCATTTATCGGAAGTAAATGATTATAAAAAAACGTTGACGATGATTGATTCCCCTAAACACACAATATAATAAAAATAAATCACAAAACAAGCCCTATTATGCGCTAATATATATAGAATTCGTTTATTAACACAGGGTATTAATACAGGGATATATATCTGACTTATACAAATAAAAAAATGATAACGATTCTAAGCATACTGCCTTAAAGAATAAACGTTATCTAGAGAGGAAGCGATACGAGGGGAAACTGCACTCTTCCAGTGGCCTAGTCAGAGTCCTGACCTTTAACCAAAATTGAAAACCTTTTAGTGATAATGAACAAGCGTGACTGTAAAAGGAAAGTTAGCACAGAAGATGAGCTTTTTCGCAAATTAAAGGAGCACTGGAAAAATCTGGCGAAGGTTGTTGACTTACTAAAGAATTTAGTCTATAGCAGAATTAAGGTGCTACTTAAAGCAAAAGGTTACCCAACAAAATACTAAATCACTTTTTGACTTGTATAATGTACATATGTACACCTGTATTGAGCACCCCCGGGTGGTGTAATGGTTAGCAAGCTTGTCTCGCTAGAACAATTACAACTGAGTAGTGAGTTCGATCCTCAATGGGTGCCCCATACTTTCGGCCTTGTGCCACATCTAAGCTACGCTTGGGAAATCACTATGTACACCTGTATTAATACACGAATTCTTATATATATATATATATATATATACAGTACGAGGAAAGAAATGGACGCTCCCCTTATTTAGCAAATAGAATGTGCTGATAACAAAACAGCGACTTTTATTAAGAAATAACACACCTACAAAAATGCCTGGTAATTATGCACCAACCCAATAGTTTTACCATTCTCTTAAAATCATGGCTCGTGTGCACCACATATAATGTGCTGGCCAATTTTGAGAAAGATAGGAAATTGGCATTTATCGGAAGTAAATGACTATAAAAAAACGTTGACCATGATTTTTCCCCCGCAAACACACAGTTTAAATAAAAATGAGTCGCAAAACAGGCTAGGTATATATATATATATATATATATATATATATATATATATATATATATATAGTACGAGGCAAATAATGAACGCCCCCTTATTTAGCAAATAGAATGTGCTGATAACAAAGCAGCAACTTTTATTAAGAAATAACTCACCTACAAAAACGCCTGATAATTTCGCACCAACCCAATAGTTTTACCATCCTTTTTAAATCATGGCTCGTATGCACCACATATAATGCGCGGGCGTGGATGTCACAATTTCTGTGCATCAGATATTATCCGCAGGGCAGGCAATGTTGGATGATATGCAGGCGACACCGTGTTGATAGCAGACACAGGCAGGAAACAACAGTAACGCCTAAAGACGGTTATAAAAGGAGAGTAAGAAGGAAGGAATAAGCTAAACTAAAAGAAAAACAGAATGTGTAGTTGCCAGCAGGAGGAGCAGCTCAAGATACCAATTATCAATTGGTGATATCAAAATCAAGCAAGCAAAGAAATTCAACTATTTGGGAAATTTTATAACAGAGAAAGGAAAAAGTCGACGCCGAACTACTGGTTTAGCGAAAGATGTTTTCCAAAAGCTAAGCAAAGTATTGAGTAACAGAAAACCTGTGCAGCAATATGTGCTGAAATGTTATGTAACATCACTCCTCCTATAGGGCAGTGAACGCTGGAAAATTTCTTCGGAGATGAAAAAGAGATTTTAGTCAACATTATTGTGGTTCTACAAAAGGATGTTGAGAAAGCCACGGACTGAGCATGTGAATAATGAGGAAGTTTTATTTATTCATTTTTTTTTTTTTAGAGAAAATGGGACCAAAAAGGACGCCGATACAGAAAAAAGACATTTGAAATTTATAGAACACTTGAAGAGGAAAGAAGGCTCGTAAAATTTGACATTCACATGACACACGGAAACGAACAGTGTGGAACGGACAGTGGGGAACAGTGATTAATCTACCTAAGGGAAGGATGTTGTGGAGAGTCATGATCGCCCACGTCCTGAAGGGTCGCGGCACATAGAAGAAATTTGCGTTTATTTTTTTCTCAATTTATATTGATGGGATACGTTGCATTAATGGCTAGACACTTGTATTTGAGGATACCCGTATACTAGAGCGGCTAGTTAATCCCTAGTGCAGACGCTTGCTCGGGTGCATTTTGTGTTTGTTTAACACCCACAGAGCCCACTGTTTGGTTTGGTTTGGTTTGTTTTGTTTTACGGCATATCAACCTCCATGGGTTATTTAATACCGACAAAAAATTTCATTGCTGGTAATATATTATTTTTAAATGTATTGCTGGTAATATATATATTTTTTTAATGTATTGCTGGTAATAATTTTTTTTACAAAGTATTTCTGGTATTAAAACCTATTTTTACAATTTATAGTGTTTTGACCTCATTTTGTGGGTTAACTATTTACCCATAGCTGGGACCCTAACAGGTGCACCCACTCCGGGTTAAGATGGAACTGGGAAAACCAGCAATTAAGAGGTGGTTCCACGCTCCTCAAAATCTCCTGATCAGAAGCCTTGCTGTTGGACGTAGTTTATCGTCTTACCCAGGATGCAGACGTAGTTTATCGTCTTACCCGGGATGCGGACGTAGTTTATATTCTTACCCAGGATGCGGATGTAGTTTATCGTCTTACCCAGGACGCGGACGTAGTTTATCGTCTTACCCGGGATGCGGACGTAATTTATATTCTTACCCAGGATGCGGATGTTGTTTATCGTCTTACCCAGGATGCGGATGTAGTTTATCGTCTTACCCAGGACGCGGATGTAGTTTATAGTCTTACCCAGGATGCGGACGTAGTTTATCGTCTTACCCAGGACGCGAACCACCTGTGGCTTATACTGCAACTAGTTACAACCTTAGCTACAGTTTCTGGGAGAGAATCGTGATCAACAATCTGAACAAGGCCAGCGCTCGGTCAAACCCTCGGTCACGATGGCCTCGTCAACCCAATTTGACTCACACGTCTTGGGTTAACCCGTGGTATGGTTCTCAAGCACTTTCCAAAGGTGCCGCACGCTCCAGAAGCATGAAGAAATCGCCTTCCTGATTAAATGGTGCGATTCGAAAGCGGTCAGAAAGTAAACGTTCTAATCACTCGGCCACGTGTCCATATATTAATATTATCATATAGGGTTAAACTCGTTTAAAATAAAAAAATAAAAATTATTTTTAAAAGACCGCAATGTGAATTTGATTTCTTTCATATTAACTTAAAACTATTTCGGTTATAAGCCTAAACTATATTCCTGAAACAAAAACAAAAAAATAAAATGAAAAGTTTAGGATGCTTGTCTCCGTTGGTAGTTGCATAATTAAAAGAAAAAAAACAAACTTGTAGTTTCAACGAATGATTTAGATTAGAAAAAAACTTCAGCGATTGCATTACATACTATTACAGGTCACAGAATTGACTTCGACAATCCGGAAATAAAATTGACGAACCAAAAGCATTTAATTCAAAGAAGAGTAACTGAATAAATGCTAATAGCAAATACAAAAAAAAAATGTCTGCAATATGATAGATGCAGCACAACACCATCCTTTCTGGACCCCTCTGCTTCAAAGAAAAATATGATATGGAGAAAAAAAAATAGCAATTTTTAGAGTAAAAAACAAAATTTCTTTTTTTTTACGCCCCAACTTGCTCTTACTATGTAAACGTCATCAATTCGTTTTTTTTCCTCGACTTGAATTCTTAAGCGTTTCTAGTTTCTTTGCACTGTTTTACACAAATTAAGGAGTGACCAAGATTAGCAAATGCTAGTCGAAATATTTCCATAAAATAAATCATTCGTTAGAACTACAAGTTTTTTTTCTTTTAATTATAAATGCAACGGGTTTTTAAAATTTTAGAAAATGTCAAATTTGATATTTTTTTACGCTCTTCAAAAACACCTGTAGTTCGCTTCGTCTATTTCCAAAAATCATCTCGTAAAATTTCACATGAATTCCATGAATTCTTTTTATAACCACAAATAACTTATTTTATATTTAATCTTTATCCTTCTGGCGCACTCTAAGCTTTTTCTAAGTTTTTATTTTTCTATATTTTAAAACTTTAATTATAAACTAGCATGCTGGAAAAAAAAAGTTTTTTAGTTGAAATCTAGAAAACACGATCTTTAATCATAAAATCATAATGTATGGAAAATAGAGGCTGTCAAAGGAATGCGAGTT
>OZ038501.1:66284825-66350564 GCA_964036315.1 Acanthosepion esculentum
AAATATATTTTTTTATATCTTTCTAAATACCAAATTAATATGGAGTAATTCTACGCGGACCAGTTCGTTATTTGATAACTAAAGAAAAGCTAAACAACTCTTTATTTCGTATAGAAACTTACTTTAAGTTGGACAAAGTGATACCATATTTGGTAAAGTCTTGACTGTTATTATAAGAACTCTATAAATATATATATTTTCCAATTAATATAGTAACCTGCCTTACTTCAGCTTCTTAATAATGATAGAAAACCGATCTCCCATTACATATCAAGTAAAACTTCAATACAAAATGTGATGTCATAATTTGATTAACTACTTAATATTATTAAAACTTTTTCTCATGGAAGTTTATAAAAATATCTTTTCATATATTTGAAATATGTAGAAGTTTGGGAGTGTCTATTTATGTAAGCCTGTTCATATCTATCTATCTATCTATCTATCTATCTATCTATCTATCTATCTATCTATCTATCTATCTATCTATCTATCTCAGTCTGTTCGTATCTATCTATCTATCTATCTATCTATCTATCTATCTATCTATCTATCTATCTATCTATCTATCTATCCCATTCTACTCATAATCTATCTATCTATCTATCTATCTATCTATCTATCTATCTATCTATCTATCTATCCAATTCTACTCATAATCTATCTATCTATCTATCTATCTATCTATCTATCTATCTATCTATCTATCTATCTATCCCATTCTACTCATAATCTATCTATCTATCTATCTATCTATCTATCTATCTATCTATCCCATTCTACACTTAATCTATCTCTATCTATCTATCTATCTATCTATCTATCTATCTATCTATCTATCTATCTATCTATCTATCCCATTCTACTCATAATCTATCTATCTATCTATCTATCTATCTATCTATCTATCTATCTATCTATCTATCCCATTCTACTCATAATCTATCTATCTATCTATCTATCTATCTATCTATCTATCTATCTATCTATCTATCCCATTCTACTCATAATCTATCTATCTATCTATCTATCTATCTATCTATCTATCTATCTATCTATCTATCTATCTATCTATCTATCCCATTCTACTCATAATCTATCTATCTATCTATCTATCTATCTATCTATCTATCTATCTATCTATCTATCCCATTCTACTCATAATCTATCTATCTATCTATCTATCTATCTATCTATCTATCTATCTATCTATCTATCTATCTATCTATCTATCCCATTCTACTCATAATCTATCTATCTATCTATCTATCTATCTATCTATCTATCTATCTATCCCATTCTACTCATAATCTATCTATCTATCTATCTATCTATCTATCTATCTATCTATCTATCCTGATCTATCTATCTATCTATCTATCTATCTATCTATCTATCTATCTATCTATCTATCTATCCTAATCTGTTCATATCTATCTATCTATCTATCTATCTATCTATCTATCTATCTATCTATCTATCTATCTGTTTGTGTAGAATGAAACAGCGAAGCAGCAGCATCACTGATATTTGTAGAGTGTTCGAACTGCAACGCAATTGAGGAATTGATATTTGTAGAAATGCTTAAGCAAGCACTATACAGATATGCAGATATCGCTAAAATGCCGAATGATTGAAAACAGGAAAAGTTAGAAAGTTAAGAAAGAAAAAAACCCACGAAAGAACGAAACAAAAATGCAGAGAAGTCTATTGAAAGTAAGTCTTCAAAAATTTAACTGGTGTACTAAATCTACTAATAGATACAAGAGTTCAGTATTATTCAACTTTAATATCTTGGATAAAATAATTGAATTTTTTTTTTTTTTACTAGAACTTGAATCTGTCAGAGAGTAATCAGCATTAACTATTAATTGAATATTTTTTCGTAATAAAGCCACAAAGACTCAACGAGTTACTGAGAGTGAAATAATCCGAGAAAAAAAGACATTACTGACGAGAGCCGACATTAAAAGAACAGGTTTCAAGGAGACAGAAGGTGACGATTGATTTTGCATTTAAATTTCTCAAGATGTAGTTGACAGGAAAGCAATAAAATGGAAGAGAGGTCCACAGGCGAGAAGCTCGGGAGAAGGAACTGCTAGAACAGAACTCACGGCTGCATCTGTCAATTTCAACTTCAAAATGTTGAGACCTAGCTGCCAATCGAGTAGTGCGCTTCGATTCACGAAGTCGAGCCATCAAAGAGGAAAGCTCTTCAGAACATTTAGTATGAAAATATTTATGTAAAAGACACAAACGGAATTTACGTTACGGCGGTAGGGGAAGAAATTGAAGCCGAGATGCGAGATTGCAGATTCTTCTTTGGGTTTTGTCATGAATCTCTAGATACGTAGCACATGTACCAGATCAGATGTAGCAGAAAGATTTTATGTACGGAGGAATGGTAGACTTATAGATATGCAAGATAGATTCTGGAGATATAAATTGTCTAGTACGATAAAAAATGAACCAAATTTCTTAGCTGCAGACTTAGCCATTGTGTCGATATATTCTTTCCACTTCATGTCAGCTGAAATGTGACTTGACATCCCGACCTCGCTCACGTGAGCGAAGTCGAGATTTCAAGGTGTCATAACATGGTTTAAATATCGTAATGAGACTTGTTCTAATGAACTTTCCTCCTGTGTAAATATTGTAAATACTCATTGGGGCTAGTTTTTAAAAATTGTTTTTTTTTACCCCCCCTCCCTACAGACAATGAATTGTAAATATGGGGACTAGTTAGTTTTTTTTGCATAGAGACAATGAGGTATTATGGTGGATGTAGTAAGAAAGGTACGTAAGAATGTGTTGTTTTGGTGTTAGGAATATTGTTTGTATGCTTGGGTCAGTACGTGTGGCTAGCTAAGTTTAAAATTAAGACAGATGAAAACCGTCCTTTCCCCATTCCCCATTCCCCATTTTGGCCTTGTGCCACATTTTCTGTGTATATATCAGAGTAAATATCGCTCTCCTCCTTTGTACTTCGACCGCATTAATTGAAGTGTACTACTAGACTGGCAACTAGGTCCCGTCGTTTAGGCGATAATGCCACTAAGAAATCTCGAACGTACAACGACCACTGGGCGAAATCCCCGTAGAATCAGGTTACGTCCCACCTTGCTAATGTCGATTGTCTATAGACGTAAAGATAAAAAATACCGCCAACTGACGACACCAAGAATACTACGTTTTTGCTATGGCTGGTAGAGGGAACGTCACATTGATGAAATGAGACCAGTGAAAACAATAGTTACCCGAAGGTGAAATGGTTCCAGTCAAAGCCAAAGGAAGCTGCTCAAGAAGAAAGCTTATGGCGACAGTTGTTTTTTTGGATAATTCTAGGTGTTTTGCTAGTTGGCATTTTGCTAGTTGGCATTTTGGTAGTTGAGTGAGACGCTTGAGAAAGCCAGGCAGTGGTGAGACCCGTGACAGTGTGTTCAATTGGCTCAATATAGTCTTTCCACTTCATGTCAGCTGAAATGTCACCTGGCATCTAAATTTCGCTCACGTCACCTACCGCCATGACGTGGCTTCTCCCCCCTGTCTTTCCTAAAAATATCGAAATGAGTGTTATTCTAATGAGCTTTCCTTTTTGGTACCTAGACCGCATTAATTTAAGTTTACTGCGAGAGTGCAAATTCTTTTTTGGATGTTTTGGCTGTTAGTTGTTTTTGTTTAGTGGCATATCAACACCTCTATGGGTTATTTAATACCAAAATTTAAATATGTTGTATGCAATTTTACTTATTTATTTTAAAGGTGGTAATGGTTTTTAGTGAAACAGGTCTTAATAATTAACCCATAGCTGGGGGAGAGCTGGATCCATACATTTCCTAGTGGTATTTGCGCGTAAGTGAATATAACGAACCCAATTGGAATTGGAACTCGGCTATCCGATTAACTATTTCAAGCCATAATCCATCACGCCACCCGCACGTCCTACTTTACAGCACGTGGCGTTCCCAGGCGGTCATCTACCTAGGTACTGACCAGGTTCGACGTTGCTTAACTCGTACGGGAACCGATGTTTCAACGTGCTATATTCGTAAGCCCTTTATACCATCCACACATCCAAGCTTACAGCACCTGGTAACCCCCAGCGGTCCCCCATCTAGGTACTGACCACGCTCGACGTTGCTTACCTTTGGTGATCGTACGAGAATCGATGTTTCAGTGTGATGTGTCCGTAAGCCCTTTACACCGCCCGCACATCCAAACTGACAGCACCTGGTATTTGTGAGCGGTCACTCATCTAGGTTCTGATCAGGCTCGATCTTGCTTAACTTTGGTGATCGTACGGGAACCGATGTTTCAATGTGATGTGTCCGTAACCCCTTTACACCACCCGCACATCTAAGATGACAGCACCTGTTATTTCTGAGCGGTCACTCATCTAGGTTCTGACCAGGCTCGACGTTTCTTAACTTTGGTGATCTTACGAGAATCGGTTTTTCAATGTGAAGTGACCATAAGCCTTGAATCTTTTCAATAACCTATAGATGTATAGCTGGAGCATCAGGCCGTGTATGGCGGCAATATTCAATGCACGGACGAGTGGTAAACTTATAAAGGTATAAAATAGATTCAGGCTAGAAAAAATGTTTAGCACGGTACAGTGAACAAGCATTTCCAGTAGTAGATGTAGCAATTGATTCAATAGGGTCATTAGAGTGAGAAGGTGCAATGGGCCACTCTCCTGCAGGTTAGCATCAGCCGTGCTGATGGAAGGTAAAAAAAGGTTTCTCTCAGACGATTAAAAGAGAGCAGTTTTGTTTTTTGGGGGCGCTAAAATTAACAAGCCACTTCTTGCTCCTGTTAACAACAGACCGTTTTTTTTTAAAAATATTTTCTTTCCAAAGATAATATATTTTTTTTAAATTTCCAGTTGCCGGCCACGGTCGATTGATCGACCCTCCCGCGCGGAGTGCTATGTGGAGATTTAACTACGCAACTCGCAAAAATATCAATGACAACAGCCTCTTTTGCGGTGGATACAAGGTAAACTTAAGAAGCTTACTAAGTTTGAACGAGATACGATATACAACGGTAAACATGAAACAGTTTCGGTGAATAAAAACGACTTAAGACCGAGTTGTTACTCAAACGTTCGCGGAAATGAAGGTACAATATGTTTTTGTTAGGTGGTGGGTGTCAAGGAACTCTGTATACATAGCCAGAGTAGTAGACGAGATATGGCAGCAATATTCAATACACGGACGAGTGGCAAACTTATAAAGATGTAGGATAGATTCTGGCGAGAAAAAAAATGTATAAAACGACATAGTATGAATCTAAAACCTTAGATAAACATCCCAGCACTCTCTTTTTCTATTCTCTTCAGATCTCACTTGCTCCGCGTGATGGAAAAATGGTGGTTGGTCTTAATGAATTTAACAAGTTTCTCAAAGATGAAGAGGCGATTTGTAGCAACAGAAATATGGCCAAACAAGGATGCTGAAGATACTGTGGACTGAACATGTGTGCAACGACGAAGTTTTGGAGAGAATGGAAACAGAAAGGAAACTAATACTTAACACCAGGAAGAGACAGTTGAGTTTTCTGAGGCATATAATGAGGAAGGTGGGCTTGGAAAATCTGATACTCACGGGACAGATAGATGGCAAGAGAGATAGAGGAAAACAACGCATAACTTAGTGAGCTTGAGCAAATGGACGATCGATTAGGAGGAAAGACAAAGTTTATTAAGAGCTACAAGGGACAGAAAGTTGTGGAGAGTCATGATCGCCTACGTCCTGGAGGGACACAGCACATAAAGAAGATGATAACTGGTGCTTGGTAGTTTTCTTATAACGCCGTTCACGAGTTATCCGGGGTTTTTTTTTGTGGTCTTGCCACTAAGGCTATAACCACGAGTTTCTTCGTTTTTAACGGAAATAACCGATAACTAACGAAACTTAAGACACAAATTAACTTCTTGAAAGCCAAATAAATACCTTTTCTTAGAAAAAACGAGGTTCCTTATTTTCTTGCGGCTTGATTCGGGAGAATTGTGAAATATCTGGCGAGACATGGGAAACGTTAATAACTTGACAGAAGAACTGACTGATCTGTTTGTTCACATTTCTCAAACTTTCGGGTAGCATCTCTTTTGATCGTTGCCGAAACGTATAAACTGAAGGCTATATATTTTAACGACAGAGAAAATGATGCCATGAAGTCTTTTAAAGAATACTTCATCACTTCCTGCTATTCTTATATGAAGGAACGCATCCTCCAGTTTCGCGAGGCAGAATGCAAATTTTAAGAGAATGTCGATTCCAAGAACCTTTTCACTGTATTTTGTGAGAGTTAAAATTAAAAAGAAAAAATGTAAAAAAACAGCAGCAAAAATTACATTAAAAAATACAAACAACAAAGGCAATGATCAAATAGAAATTTAGAATGATAGCATTAATAAAAAGATTTGTGGTTTCGGAATCTTCTGTGTGCCGTGTCGCTTCAGAATGGGGGTGATCATGGCACTCCACAACTTCCTATACGTTTTAGCTTTAAGAAATGATTGTGTATTTACTATACCTTCTACTCCTTGTACTGTCATCCATTCCCATAAGCTTGGCACGTAGGTGGTCTGCTATTTATCACAGTCCTTTTTACTTTCGCTTTATTCTGTGGGTGTCAAATTTTCCGAACCGTCTTTCCTCTTTCTGTGCCGTAGAAATTTCAACTGTGTCTTTCTGATTCTAATTATAAGTCTCATTTTTTTTTAACAATGCATTCCTTATATTCTTTCACACTCATTAACCCCCATTGTGCGTTCGTGGCTTTGCTGCCTTGCTTGGGGTGAAATGATTAAAAAAAAGAAGAAAAAAGTATTCTTTTACACGCTACATTCATGGTATTCTCAATATCCCTTTGTAGAACCACATCTGTGAAGAAATTTTGCAATACGGACTGTAAATTGTTAGCCTTGTATCTGACTTGTCTTGGTTAGATAAGTAAAGGAAAATAAGTCGTAATGCAAAATCTTTTCTTTACATATCCACATATTTATGTTCTTACTTTTCGTAGCCGAGTTAGTTAAAACATATAGGATCGAACGACGATTTCACCTTCAAAGGGGAACGCAGGCTTGTATTCGGCCGGTGGGTGAAATTTTCCTTTCACAAGATTTCTCAGAATAAGAATGTTCAGGTCTGAAGACGAAATACTTTTAAAAATAAACAGAGGATTTAAACAAATATGAGTATCAACTAAAAATAACGTTTAACATGATAATATATATACATAATTAGGAGGAATAATTAAGTAATTCATCGAGTCTAGAAGAAACCTGAACAGAACGCAGAAAGCACTGGACGGTCGTTTCGTCCTATATTTGGGACTCATTAGCAGTGCGCATCCACTACCGAGAATTGAAACCCGAACACTTACGATAGAAGGCAAAAGCCATACCAACTGTACCAATGTGCCTTGGAGACGGTGAGGTAACGAATTAGACTCGATATAGCGCCGCTCGGTCACATATTCGTGGTTTAACTCATCACAGTTTCTCTTTGCCCATAGGACTGTGTCTCCACGAGCTACGACTACTATCCCCAAGCCGCTCCATCCAGAGCATTAGAAGCCGGTTCAAGCAAGGATATACAATAGAAATAATTAGGAGGATTTAAAATAATCATAATTAAGTAATTCATCGAGTCTAGAATGCAGAAAGCAGAAAGCACTGGACGGTCGTTTCGTCCTATATTTGGTACTTATCAGCAGTGCGCATCCACTACCGAGAATTGAATCCTGAACAGTTACGATAGGAAGCAAACGCCATACCAACTGTATCAACGAAGAGGTAACGAATTCGACTCGCTATAGCGCCACTCCTATCGTAACTGTTCGGGTTTCAATTCTCGGTAGTGGATGCGCACTGCTGATGAGTACCAAATATGAGACGAAACGGCCGTCCAGTACTTTCTGCATTCTGTTGAGGTTTCTTCTAGACTTGATGAATTACTTAATTATGATATATATATATATATATATATATATATATATATATATATATATATATATATATATATATATATATATTATCCCGTGACCTGTAGGGGAGTAGGGGAAAAATATGTACTGCATCCACAGTAGAAGTGGTGTTTCTTGGGCAAGATAGCCTGACGGAGCACAACCCTCTCCAGGACGGTCTTGAATTCAGACTTTTTCCTTTTCCTAGACCGGTTGCCATCCAAGGTTATAGAAGCCAGTCTTTCCAAGGGTAAATGAATGTAATGGAACCGACTGGAATTCGAACATAATCCGAGTCGCTATTCATTACTCCACCGGGCCTCCTTTTATATATATATATATATATATATATATATATATATATATATATATATATATAATGAGACAAAGTGGAAAATTTATTAACAACGCGATTTGACAGAGTGTCTGCTCTTCCCCAGGTTAAAATGAATGAAAGATAAAACTCTATGTGAGCGAAAATGCCTTGGGATCTCTGAGGATAAGTGGCATTTATAAAACAAATTAAATTAGATACCTTATCCATTCCAATTTATGACTTGTTCGCTTCAATCCACAGAATTTTTATGGGATTAATTGGATAGCAGAGTTTGAAGAAAATGCCCAGAGTGAGAGTAAGCGTTTACGGTGTTTGAAGAATACTTTGGAAGGTTTGCTATCTATTTTTTTTTCAGAAACTGTTCGCAAGAATGCCATAACTTTGTATTGCAGTTGTTATGGCAGGTGGTGGTTTTACTGACGAAAACAAAATATGATGCTGTTGTATAATTATTTTTTGTCCAAATAAAAGCAAATACACTGCAGTTACTGAAATTGTATATTTTACTGAAAAAAAATGGATAAATATCTCAAAAGATGTTTTTCTTTTAAAGGAAGGCAGTGTGCTCCCAAATATTTTGCCTGTAGTGTATGTTTTTGGCATTAGCGCGGACGCACTAGTCTTGACCTGGATTTGAACTCGACTCACTGATTCTATTTTCCGTACAGACGACCATTACACTCCCCGCATCTTATATTCGAATAATTATTTGCTTTTATTTAAGAATAAAACTGAAATAAATCTTCATGTATATGAGAGTTGATGTGTGGTATGTGAAAGGCGACTCTCCCCGATACAAATAAAAATATCGATTCAAATTCTAATTGGATACACATAATGTCAAAATGGCGGACTTTATCGTCCGTTTGCTGCTAATTCTTATTTCGTAGAATATGGGTTACGGCCTAAATTGTAGCAAATTTTGTTTTCTGTTTAATACAAAATAAAAATAAATGCTTAATAAGCAGGAAAAAAAATAGCCGAAAACACAAATGATGCCTATCACATTAATGGCAAAGCAAATGACTCTTTAAAAAGAAAGAAGAAATATTTTAATCATTAGGTAAGTTTAAGCGATGTACGCCGAGCGTTCAAGTAAATAAAATTAAGATTGCTTTTTAATAACGAAACAGCGGATTTTTTTTCTGATTTATTCGCATTTGATGATAGCAATAAAACGTGGATATTTAGATAGCTTGAGTCGTCCATCAGGCATAAAGCTATCCAACAAAGATGAAGAACGTAAGAGGAGACAGGATCAGTTATTAGTGACGAGGTTTTTAAATACATTCTCGAAGTACAGACTTTAATTTTTTTTTTTAATAATCCTTCATTCTTTTAGAAATGTCGCGCAGTGACACACACGTATGCACAGATGCACATATCCATGTATATACACACACACGTACGCACAGATGCACATATCCATGTATATACACACACACGTATGCACAGATGCACATATCCATGTATATACACACACACGTACGCACAGATGCACATATCCATGTATATACACACACACGTATGCACAGATGCACATATCCATGTATATACACACACACGTACGCACAGATGCACATATCCATGTATATACACACACACGTACGCACAGATGCACATATCCATGTATATACACACACACGTACGCACAGATGCACATATCCATGAATATACACACACACGTACGCACAGATGCACATATCCATGTATATACACACACACGTATGCACAGATGCACATATCCATGTATATACACACACACGTATGCACAGATGCACATATCCATGTATATACACACACACGTACGCACAGATGCACATATCCATGTATATACACACACACGTACGCACAGATGCACATATCCATGTATATACACACGTAGACGCATAGACGACCCGACGAAGAAGTAAACAAAAGTGCACACACTGATACACACATGCAGAGAAACACATTAACACAGACATACATGCACATAAATACACACACACACACACACACACATACACACACACACACACCAAACGTGCATGAACTTTCCTTACACATAGACATCGATAAACACATGCACATACATCCACAATGACCTAGACAATCAGACGCAATAGCCAAAACATATTCGGGGATTAATATGTTATTAAACGAATTCTAACTACTTATTGAAATATAACTAATCTGGGCAAATATACATAGATAAAATTAGTAAAATTTTAAACACATAAATATATATATATTTTTTTACCATATAGTTTTCCACACACTACATGATAAAATAAATAACGACCTCCATATATAATCGTACACACACACACACACACATATATATATATATATATATATATATATATATATATATATATATATATATATATATATATATATATAGGTAGATAGATATTTGTTTTTAAAGAAGTAATGATTTCTTTATTTATTAATGGTAGACGAAAATAAATCCACTGTTGAATAAATAAACGGAAAGTCTATTGAAATATTTCTATCCACTGAAGATAACGTTTAAAGTATATATATATATATATATATATATATATATATATATATACGCATGCATCGACATATGCATATATACACACACAAACAAGCAGCACAGCCGCACAGATTCACATACAAACACATTCGTAAAGGCACACAGACGCAAGAGCACACTTAAACATACATGCATATAGACACATACACACTAACATAGTCGTACACCAGTGCATGCATGTAGACATGCATACACACATAAACGAACACACGAAAGCTTAAATAATCACGTACAAGTATGTACATATGCACGCACATATGCACGCACAAACGCGCACATACGCACAGAGAAAAAAAATTGTTTGACTCTACTTCACGCATACATACGCACGCACACATATATTACTTTAAACGTTCATTTAGTAGATACCCCTGTTTGAAATAGACGCCATTTTTTTTGTTCAAACAATGTGCATTATATCTATCAACATAAAATCGAGAAAACTTAAAGAAAAGGCGCTCTACGAACAAATGTTTTCTTGAGAGCTCACGCGTATAAACGTAATGCATACGGTTAAAAAAAAGTGCCGTCTATTTAAAATACAGGTATCCACTAAAATAAATATATGTATTATACACACATATACACACCCCATATATAACCTAACCTGAACAAAATAAACTATGAAATCTCCAAAAATATCCTTAAATGCCTATAATTAGTAACAAAAGTCATTGGTTCATACCAACGGCTTTCCATACTCAATACTCATCGGATTCACTCTCGCGTGGTCATGTGTGACGTCATGAGCTGTTGTGCGATTTTCGCTTTCAGCGTTTTATATGCACGTGTTTATCGTTGCTTGGTAATCATCCATGTAAACAAATAAGACTATCATCAATTTCTTGTTCGTGTATTGCTTAATATATTGTGTAATTGTCATCTTTGATAATGGCTTATGTAAGCCGAAAGCTTAGATTGGATTAAAAAAAAGTATGTATCAATATTGTGATTTTCTTTCATTGTTTAATGATAATGTTATTAAGCTTATCAGACGATATGAAAAAAACTTACATAAAATATATAGACAACACTTATCTATATTATTTAATGAAACATGTATTAATATATATATATATATATATATATGTATGTGTGTGTGTGTGTAAAATGTGCACATATGCACACACAAAACAAATATGCATATATCTACACACACAAACACATGCATACACATAAAATCTGAATTTTACTTTCTACCTGCCATGCATATATGTACACACATGTCCACGCACGCACGCATACACAATTGCATGCACATAAAAACTGAATGTCATATTCATTCTGTTTGGTATTCATATATACATGCACGTATAATTACACACATGTACGAGCGCGCGTGCACGCGCGCGCACACACACACACACACACACACACACACACACACACACACACACACACACGCGCGAGCGCGCGCGTACACTCAGACATTCACTGAATGCCAGATTACATTTGAGCTTGTCCGGAGATATGTCCATCAAGAAAGAAAAAAACTACCATTTTCTGACAAAATATTTGTCGTCATTTTAAAAATTTATTCATTCTTCTTCCCGCCCCCACAATCGATTATATTGTTCGTCCGACGACCATTTATAGTCGCTCTTAATGAGTTCCATCCAATTTTATGAATTAAATGCTTCCCGCTTACCTCTGTATCTGACCCCTACCTTCTGTTGGCTGAAAGCGATCATTTTTGGATAGCTTAAGTTACTAATTCCCTGTGCGTCTTGCCACTCCTTTAAAGAGTGAACAGCAGATCCTGGCTCCATGTTTTATATTTTGTCTGGCGCCAAAATTTGTGTTTAATAATGGCGTCGCATGTCGGGCTAGTTAATTATAGATGCGTACAAATTAATGGCCGAAGCAGTTTTAAATATTCATGAGGTTTTCTCGGGAATGTACAGGGTCGTCTGAAGTGGATCTTATTGCGCATGTGCACGAGAATAATTTGGAAAACAATAAGAGTAGAAGTCTTATTTTAACAATATGAACAGCAGCATTAGCGACACAAACACCGACTGCAAACTTAAGAGCAATGAGAGGCAAAAAAGTAATAACTAGTAAGAACCTCAGAAAAGACATGAAATTTTATAATTCTAGAAGTCAGTTCTAGAAAGCGGTTTTTGTTTATACATTTTTGACGAGTATTTCTTTCATATTATTATTAATTTAAACCTAATAGTAGTAGTAGACATAACGGTCTTTGTTTTAAATTCTTATATAAATATTCTCATTTTTTAAAGTTTGCCTAGTATTTCTTTCATCTTATTTTTATTTCTTATCTACAACTTGTAGCACTAGAAGATATAATATTATTAATTTGACTAAAACTCTTTAAAAGTTGCTGTTTTTAAACTTAGTTTTCGCCTATCGCGATGAATGGGTGTTCTCTCAGACGGGCCCCATACCCTGAACACCTGTTGGGACTTAAACTTAACCCAGAACTAGCACATACGATACATCGTTAAAGATGCTGGGAAAATGGCCTGTTCCCTGCACCAGACTCCTTCTGCTTTCCTCTACATTAACAAGAACCAGACCAGACCGAAAATGGAGTACTACTGCCAAACCTTCACTTTCCAATCTAGAAAGAACATAAAAGCGTCATAGCGTTTTTACGTCTGGTGAATTATTTACCACCCTACGACTCCTTTCTCATTGACGAAACATCGCAAGCCTTTCACTGTTCTAGAGCTATTCCCAGGGAAATTGTTCCAACAAACTACATCCCTAATTCCACCAGTCTTAACCTTTACGGCTAAGACCGACCATGCCACTCTAATTCTAGCGAACCAGCCACAAGCTCTTCGTATTCTATTTGGGAGGCGTAAGTTCCACTTGAGAAGCTTCTTCCTATGAATCACTGCTTTATTGAACCGACTCCCAAGAGGGTGCTTCCCCAATCACCACAATCTTAACCTGTTCAATTCTAGGGGTAATTGTTATCTTTCCCACATATCCCCATAAATTGTGCCTCTTAATCTGTAACCCTCTACCTTGAGTGACACATGGAACTTGTACAGGTTGAACATTATTGTAAAAAACTTATTCCTTTTATTTCTGTTGCTTTTCTTCACCTAGCTTCACATATAATAGTCTGGTATGAAACATTGTTTGCCTTTTCTTTCTTCTTTTTCCTCATCTACATTTTCTACTTCTCCATCCGATTCACCATCATCTTCTTTTTCCATTTTATCATTATTATTATCATTGTTATTATTATTATTATTATTATTATTATTATTATTACCATTATTATTATTATTATTATTATTATTATTATTATTATTATTATTATTCCCCTCCACCTTTTCCTCCTTCTTTATCCTCATCTTCTTCCTTTTCTACTTCTCCATCCTATTCACCATCATCTCCTTCTTCCCATTATTATTATTATTATTATTATTATTTTTATTTCCTTTGATTTCTGGCGTGTGCATATTTCTTTCCGGGTCCCGACCAGAGACCTAAGGTCAGAAATGGCATCATGACACTTTCCACTGACAAAAAAATAAATAAATGAATAAAAAATATTACATAGATTAAGCCCTCCGTAAAGTGTGGGCTGTACTTGTGAGAACAATGTTTTGTATTTCTTTGAGGCATGGGTATCCAGGAATCCCTTCTATGAGCCTACTGGAATCTTTTCCAACCAATCCTTGGGCAGCAAATACACCAGGGATTGTTGATGTCCCCATGTGCCACATTCATGAGATTTCTGTTTCAAAGTCCTTGTATTTTGACAGCTTTTCGAATATCTTCAAAGATACATTGCAGTCTGCAGGGACTGCCATATCAATAAGGAGGCCTTTAATAACAATGTCTGGGCGGTTGGCTTTGATTGTTCTGTCAGTGTGTATTGTGTAGTCCCATAGAATTGTAACAGGTCCTATCTCCGTAACAGGGTCTGGGTGGTGATCATACCAGTTTCTTTCAGTTTTTTTCCCGTAGAAGTTGCAAATTTTACAGTGCAGATATTGGCCCACTCTGTCATGCCGGGTTTTATATTCAGTGGGTGCCAATATCGTGCAACCTGATACAAGATGATCAATCGTTTCTGGATATTTATCACAGAATCTGTATTTTGGGTTAACACGATATTTTAGTATATGTGCTTGATAATTCCTAGTTAACAAGCATTGGTCCTGTGCAGGAAGGATAAACCCTTCAGTTTCAGCTTTTAACCCTGCACTACGTAGCCACTGATGGGTATGTGGGTTTGTCTACGTCAGCTTGTTTGGTACGGGCAGAGTATTGGCCATGAAGATGTTTATCTTGCCATTGTTTCTGTATCTGGTCGGTTGCATTAGTCTTTGCTCTCTTTTTTTAATTATTTTGCAGCTTCAGCCGGTGTATTGTGATTTACTTGTATTTCTGCACCAATTTGAAACTCATTATTATTATTATTATTATTATTATTATTATTATTATTATTATTATTTCAGCGCTATATTGAGAATAAAAAACGCTGTGGCATTTGTGGAGAATCCTGGGACAGTGATCGAGACTATGATGGCGGTGGACGATACGCTACTGGAATTATTGTACGGAACTATACCATTGGTCAAGTGATAAATGTGACCGTGGATTTAACAGCCAATCATTTGGGATATTTCATCTTTCGCATATGTCCACACAATAATTACAGAACTCCAGCCAAGCAAAAATGCTTAGACAAGTAAGCTGTCTTTCATTCTTCCATTGATATTACGTAAAACTTTCTGACTTAAGAAAAATAATGCAGTATATATATATATATATATATATAATTATCTATTTTAGGATATTAAAACAGAAACATGTTACAATTATCAAAATTTAAAAATTTTAAATCTAATTTACCTATATATATATATATATATATATATATATATATATATATATATATATATATTTGAGATGTAGTATTTTAACAATTGGTACTATAAAACGTTATGAATATGCCAATAAAGATGAGGACAACTGTCCGAATGATATATATATATATATATATATATAATTCGTTTCACCCCAAGCAAGGCAATAGAGTCACTAAGACACAAAGTGTTACTGAGTGCGAAAGAATCTGAGAGAAAGAAAAACATAATTAATGTGAGATAACAATCAAAGAACAGGTATTAAGAAGAGAGATCACGATTGACATTTAAAGTTATGAAGATCAAAGTTGACTGGGAAGCAAGATGCCGGAAAAGAATTCCACAATCGAGAAGTGCGAGAGAAGAATCTGTTAGCATAGAACTTACGGTTACATCTAGCCATTTCAGGTGTAGAAGGATGTGACTCATCTGTCAATCTAGGACAGAGGACTGGGAAGTGCCTGTCCATATATGGCAACCGTACCCCATTTCCGGCCTGCTCTGACTCTTGTAAAGGTAGAAGATAGCAGCCGGAAATAGGTCAGAAGAGAGACCGTCTGTCAATCTCTGGTCGTCTAAAGTTTAGGCGGTGCATCCATATACCGTCGTTTCATCGACACGGATGTTCACAAATGATCTGTGTACACTCTTAGCCAGATCATTTATGTAAAGTAGAAAGGGGGTTGATTCGAGAAGTGAACCCCTGGGGGAAGACATTCTTTAATTGCTGGGGTACCAGATGATTGGCCGTTAACGACTACTTTCAGGAACCTACCCGTTATGACGGACTTTATAATTGAGAAGACTCTTCTGCAGCAATCCTTAATGCCAAACCTTGTCATAGGCCTTAAAAATATCTAATGCGATAAACCTTGAGATGTACTTGTATCTGATTCTGTGCGTAATGATGGTTAGGACATCAGCAATGGATCACTCAGACCGAAACACGTACTGCTTGTTGCTCAAGATTATGTTCCTATTTAGGCGGTCAACAACGGTTCTGTTGATTATAGCCCCAAACGCTTGCTAAAAACACTGAGGTGGCTAATGCGTCTATATCCAGAGAGGGATGAGCGCCCACCCGTGTTCTTGAAAATCGGAAATACAATTGATACATTCCACAGATTTGCGAAGGATTTCTCCATCAAGCAGCTGTCGCATAGATCGAGGATAATTTCGGTTGATATTCTTAAGGAATTATACTGGGATTTTGTCATGGCCAGTGGCTTTCTTAAGGTCAAGACTTTTGATTGTAATAAAAATAATGCTGAGTGTATTCAGTGAGACGGGAAAGTTGAGAAGGGGATGGCCTTTGTCATCTAACGCTCAATGAGAGGCAAAGATTTAGGCGAAGGGCCTCGCTTTATGTGATGAGAAGAGATTACCTCGGGGTCATTTATATTTGTGGATACAGATGCTTTGTCTCTATTCAGAATTTGATTGGAGATCTTCCAGAACTCCTGGGATCCAATTTGTTTGCTTTCAAACTTTGCCTGGACCGCCTGTGCATAGCCATACTTTTCATTTCCTAGAACTTTCTTGCAGTGATTGCTGGCAGTTCTGAATCAGTTTCAGATCAGGTACAACGATATTGCAGATTCCTTGAATCTTTAAATATATAGCAGGGGTTACCGGACCATATGTGGCAGCAATATTCAAAGCATGGGTGAATGGTAGACTTATAAATATGTAAGATAGATTAGATTCTGGGGAGAAAAATTGTCTATCAAAACTCAGTGGACCAATATATATATATATATATATATATATATATATATATATATAATAAAAAGACTTAAACACTAATATTCCATGGTCATAATTTATTCCATTGGAATCGTAAAAACGATCCAATTCATCAGACCTACAGATTCAAAAAGAAAACAGAAAAAACAACCCCGGGAAAATATTAGTAAGAGTATATGTGTGAGGACATGAGGTCTATATAGAGGGGTAACAGACGAGAGAGGCAGGGAGGTCCAAATATTGGAGGGGGCAATAACCTTTAACAGAGAGAAGATTTAAAGAAGGGTTTCAGTGAGAAAAGTGTGCGTGTTTTCAAACGTCCGAAGATATACCTGAAGAGTGTACATTTCTTGGCGACATACACACCCCATAGGCGATAAAATCTTATACTCCCGCCCAGACACCTACAACACATACAGACACACGCATACACACCTATATATATATATATATATATATATATATATATATATACATATACATACACACGCCTAGAAAAACCGATTTCCAAACCCATGCTAAATTCGCTATAATTGAGAGAATGGAAAAGTTTAGATAAGATAACATTAGAAAGATTTTATGATTCCATGAAACGAGTGGAGACGACACTCGGAAACGCATTGTCTAGCCGGGCCAAGCCATAAACTTTACAATATAGATAGTTTTAATATATAACCCTGCAAATATATATATATATGATTTATTCGAAAATTATAACATAAATATGCTATAAAATCACTACAAAAATAGCCATCACTTGATAAGACACTAGAAGTGTTGAAACAAAATGGCTATTTTTGTAGTGATTTTTTAATAACATATGTTATAATTTTCGAATAAATTGTAAAATTATATTTCCACTGCTATTAAGCATTACACTTCAAGTAAATTGAATTGAGTTCTCCGACCCGATGTCGTATTTCGTATAGAGAAAAACGTTAATATTCACTACCTTCTTTCGTGCCTAGTTGGACTAGAGGTAAGATACCTGACTGATATAAAATCAGTCAGGTTTCTAACACGGCTTGAAGCAATCGGAGGTCGAGCCACAGTTTGTCTCTGGGTGACTCTCTCTCTCTCTCTCTCTCTCTCTCTCTCTCTCTCTATATATATATATATATATATATATATATATATATATGTAGAGGGAATATACATGTACATACTAGCAAAAACACACAAGCACACACAACACACAAAAATGGAAATAGACCTAAGGGTCTCGGGGGTCATAAAAAAAAATAAGAAGACATATTTCCTCGCCCTTTCTCGGACCAATCCTAATGGTTTTATTACCCCTTAAGCAGAAAAATACGGAACCACCATATAGCCTGTGGCCGAAACGGTTAAGGCACGTCAGGCTATATGACGGTTCCGTATAGGATACAGGTTCGATTCCTGTCGGAGGATGAAAATTGTCTATGAAAATTTATCGGACATTCAGGCCGGTAAATGTTGTTTAATACTGTTGATTATAAAACAGACCATTTACTTAAATATCTGTATCTATAAAAAGAATGTGTAAACATAAAAATGTCTTAATATATATATATATATATATATATATATATATATATATAATATGCGTTGATAATTGGTAAGGGCAATTCCAAGGAGGACATGAATCCAAAGAGAGCTCAAAGAGAGCTATATAATAATAATTACAGACGATCCTTAAAAATCCATTCGGTTATTTTTAAGGATCATCTGTAATCTTATATATATATATATATATATATGTATATATATATATATATATATATATATATATATATATATATATACTAGCAGCATGGCCCGCCGTTGCCCGTGCTTGATTCAAAAATTGTACGACTCATACACCAATCGCTATCACTTGACTTAAAATATTTTTGCCCTTCCTTGCCTTTAAAGGAGTGCCCTTTGCCGTGCTGATGTTGCTACATGCCTTACTTTCTTGCCTATCTCACACTGCGAATTTTTTCTAAGCTCTATACTAAACATTACATCTGTTTAGAAAAAAGAACTAAACAAAATGAACACAAAACGATCAGCTTTAAAAAAGGACTCGTAACTGGAAAAACCGAATGAAAAAAGAATGTTAACAACAAATACTTTTTCACACCCAAACCCAGTTCTGCGGAATCAGAATCAACGTTGAGTTTAAGCAAGCGAATCAGCCAATTGGAGTAAAGTGCCATGCAGATTTAAATTTTTCCCACTTGTGACGAATGCAACTATCGATTTTTTTTAACTAGTTAATATTCGCGTCAGTCAGCTGTTGGCTCTCACGTTGGCCAATAGAATCTTCCTACCTATTCGTGGGTTCTCACTCTGGTCAGTAGAAAATGGCCACAAACTACATGAAAACTACCGTAGAAGCATGAAAAAATCGATTATTTCCACTATCGATGGGAGTTGGGTTGTGCAAAGTTGGTCTTGGCCTTCCGCTTACTTGGAGCATGTGCATGTAAATTTTGGTGCAAATCCGTCGAAAATTGCGGCCGTGCATTCGTTAGACACACACACACACACACACACACACACACACACACACACACACACACACACACACACACACACATCCTGCCTTTTATATATATATATATATATACATAATGATATACATATATATATATATATATATATATATATATATATATATATATATATATATGTATATATAATTATATATATATATAATTATATGTAATTATTATATATAATAATAATAATATATATGTAATTATATATATATATATTTATATATATATATATATATATATATATATATATATATATATATATATATAATCTGTGAATTTAATTGTATTGTCGACATGGAAAAAAAATCTCTTACTATGAAGGTAATTTACATTAACCAGAAAAAAGCCTTGGACAGAAGCGTCTATCTTTTTAATTTTGGATTTTTAATGTAACTATAACAACAGTGATATTTTGATTTCATTTTTGCCTTGAAAAAATCGGAAAACGAAACGCGTCGGCAAAATCTAAGATTTTTGCAATTGTCATTTTGTACCATATATATATATATATATATATATATATATATATATATATATATATATATATATATATATATATATATATATATATGTATATACTTCCTTAAAAATGAATGACTAATTATTTCGGTTAAATTTTATTATGAACAAGGGAACAAGGGATTTCGTTTTTCGACTTGCAGAAATTTCTAGCACTTTTGCCTAATTGAGTAACCATTTTCATGGATTTGGGTGGTCATTGCAATTAAATAGATCCTCAAATTCCTGGATTTCAAACCGTGGATTAAACAACGGGGAAACCAATACCATATCTTTCCTAAGAGATCCTGCCAAGTCAGAAAGGATAAAGGAATGGAATCCGTGGAGAGTCATGATCGCTTATTCATTGAAGAGAAAGGTTACTGAAAAATATCGATTAAGTAGATTATTTTCAGTCTTGAACGAACTTCACAAATTCATGGCAGAATGTGTTCCAACCGATATCTTCCTTGAATACAACAGCCTTAATCTCTTGAGGCATAAACTCCCGCGTAGTTGCTTCCCTGTACAAGATTAATCTTTTCAAGTCAAGTGTCAATCGTCGTCTTTATTCCTCAACCTAAAAATCTTCACTCCTTACTCCCTTCTCTTCCATTAATGTCCCACATCTCATTCAATGTTACCATTTAGTTAACTGCAAATCTACCTTGAGTAGCTCTCGAACCTTGTATCACGTATAAGATATCACTGTAAAATGCCCCATTTAAAAAGAAACCATTTCAATATTATCATTTTGTTGAGTGAAAATCTTCCTTGAGTAGGTCTCGAACCTTGTATCACGTATAAAATGTCTCATTTAAAAAGAAACTCTTTTCCTATTTTGCAGACATCCGTTAGAATTAGCCGATGGCTCTGGAACAAAGGTCAAAGTTCATGATTATATGAATCTCGAGCAAACATTTAGTCTTCGTCTTCCGGCGGATATCACCTGTGAGCAATGTGTATTCCAATGGAGCTATTATACTGGTAAGTTATATTCGTACATAGTCGCAGTAATCCCGATCACTATCTGAATACTGGGCGCAGACGGGGGTCATTAAACCTCCTAGAAGTCCTACCAGGATTTATTATCGGCGGCCACAATCATAACAACATAGGATACACTCGTGATACACTCGTTTATGACAGACATCCCTACACGTAAGCCCGCTAGTGGCCCGCTGGCGGGTCGCCGAAGTCAATGCCAGCGGACCTTTGGTGCTAGCCACCGGTGGGCCTCTAGGGGTCCGACAGTGGTAACCTTGCCGAGACGAACATGGGGGCCGTTCGAGAGAGGGTCACTAACGGTAAACGTCAGTGGCATGCCCACCCAGTTGCAGATAGGGTAGCTTGCGTGTAGGAAAGAATACTAGAAAGAATACTAGAGGGACGCCTAGAGAAGATAGTAAAAGAAAGAGGGAAGAAAAGACTATCGACTGTGAGAAGTCAGAATGGATTGTTGTCAGTAAGAATGACGGCCTCAGAGGTGATCTACGAATAGAAGGTGTCAAGACCAAGCTCAGAAATTTTTTAATATATAGAAAGTGTAGGCGATCATGGTTCTCCACATCTTCCTGTCCCTCGTAGCTCTTAATAATTTTTGCCTTTTCGTTATTTCTCCCAATCCCTGTTCTGCCATCTACTTGTTCAACCCCATCACGCGCTGCTTTCTTCTGTACTTCTCTTTCTTCTTTATCCGTCCTGTGGGTATCAGATTTTCCAAGCCATCCTTCCTCATTACGTGCCCCAGAAATATCAACTACCTCTTTCTGGTGTTAAGTATAAGTTTTTTTTTCTTCCTTTTTGCTTCCATTCTCACCAAAACCTTGTCGTTGCTCACACGTTCGTCCCACGGTATCCTCAGCATCCTTCAGTAGAACCACACTTCTCTTGCTTCAAGTCTCTTCTTCATTGTCCAGCATTCACTGCCATAAAGTCGGAAAAATATCACGTAACAGTTCAGTACTCTTTTCTTCGTTTTTGACAAAGTTTTTCTGTCCCTTATTACTTTGCTTAGCTTTTGGAATACATCTTAGACCATCCCAATGCGTTTTCAGATCCCAGTGTCGCACTTTCCGTTCTCTGTTAGAACACTTCCCAGATATTTAAATTTCTGTACCTGCTTGATTTTAGTATCCCCGACCTGTAATTTGCATTTTGGGATCATCTTTTTTTTTGATGACCATGCAGGTGGAGGAAAATATGGCTCCGAAATCCAAACGCGTATTTGGACAGCAAAAGATGTCTTCCAAAATGTAACAAACGTTTTAAGAAGCAGAAAAAATCGTGAGAAGTAAACAAAAGACTGATAAACTACTATGGAATATAAATCTTGTCAAATGGCTGTGGATGGTGGACACTTTCCTTATAGATGAAGAGGCGACTTGAAGCAACAGAGATGTTGTTCTATAGAAGATTGCTGAGAATACCTTGAACAGATTAGGTGAGTAATGCGGAAGTTTAAAAAGAAAAGGAAACAAAAAAGACAGACTTAGAATCAGAAAGTGACAGTTGAAATTTCCAGATCCATAATGAGGAAAGATGGCTTGAGGAATGTGAAACCCACAAGACATACTGAAGGAAAGAAGGGCCGAAGGGAAATAGTGAATAACCCGCATAAAGAGCTTGTGTGAATGGATACCAGGGCAGGGATTGGTGGAGGGGTAGTAAAAAGACGAACATTGCTAAGAGCTATATAGGGAAGTTGTGGACAGTCTTGATCGCCCAGATCCTGTAGGTACACGGCAAACGCATAAAAAGGTGGAAGTATGTACAAGTGACTTAAAGATCTAGATTAAATGATAATCTGCAGAAAGCTGAGAAAAATACTTGTGTATAACCCGATTTTATATAGCATTATCATTTCCTGGACATCATCCTGGATATATCTTATTACAAATAAACGGTCTTCATTATTCTTTTTGTACAACGCTACTTCAAATTTGTGAGCAAAACGACTGATAAATTATCTGATACGAAGATTTAGATACCATAAATATATGAAATCGAAATTCAAAGGCGTATTTTTAACAGGGAAAGATGTCTTCCAAAAAGTAACAAACGTTTTAAGAAGCAGAAAAAAATGGCGAGGAGTAAAGAAAAGACTGATAAACTAATGCAAGCGATCCGAACAGTGCCAGACTGTTCGTAACTGTCGAACTCTCTGCCTTGAGCAGAGACGAACCGGGACGAGGCTTTGCCGAAGGGCAAAGTTTCGTCCGGGGAGGTAGACAGGCCCTGAACCCGTTTATGCGGGTTCTAAGGGAATATTTTTGGCCGAGCCTACGGGCTCGTAGAACCCGCGGAAAAACTCGGCCTTGTGCCACATACATCCCTCGTAGGGTGGGGGTGGGGGGCTGTCAAATATTAACTACTATGTAATATAAATCTTCTCGAATGGCTGTGGATGCTGGACACTTTCCTTATAGATGAAGGGGCGACTTGAAGCAACAGAGATGTGGTTCTATAGAAGATTGCTGAGAATATCTTGGTCTCGTCAGGTGAGTAATGCGGAAGTTTAAAAGGAAAAGGATGCGTACTATCATCCTGATGCAATTATGAAGACACTAAGCTGCATGCAAATAGTTTAAATAACGCTATATTTTTGGGAGATATTTTGTTACAATTTTTGCTTTTTTTTTTTCTCTTCTCTCCCCAGCATTAACTGGAGAATTGTACCAAAACTGTGCTGACGTCTCTATCCGCGAATCTCAGAAAAGTGAAGTGACCAAACCGGGGAAGATATCAGTTACTTGCAAGGCGATTGGTAAAATGAAAGGCAAGCAGCGTTGGTGCAAATGGTTTTGCCGAAGTGGCAAATGTTGGAAGGATTTTGCCCAGTACTGTATCTGTTTTCTCCAAAAAATATAAACCATAACCTAGATGCGAATAGAAAATTTGATTGTTTTTGTATTAAATTTCCATTTTGTTTCTGTTAATTATGGAGTAAATATACGTTGATTTGTCAAGCAGCTCCTCGCTTGATGATTGATAAAAATGATGGATAGTCTCGTATGCTAATTTTTTTATGGCTGAGAAAAAGAAAAAAAAAACATTATTAATGAGAGCCGATGATAAAAGAAAAGCAATTAAGAAGACAGAAGATAACAATTGACATTGCATTTAAATTCTTCAAGATCAAAACTAACTGGAAAGCAAGAAAACCGGAAGAGAGTTCCACAAGCGAGAAGTGCGAGAGAAGAAACTGTTAGCATAGAACTTACAGTTACCTCTAGCACTCTGAACTGTAAAATGATGAGACCTAACCTCCAATCTAGTACTGCGCTTAAATTAATAAAGTCTAGGCACCAGAACGTCTTATTTATATAATATTTACAGGAAAGAGACAGGGAAGCTACATTACAGAGGTGGGAAAGTAACTGAAGCCGGGATTCCATGTCAGGATCAAAATTGACTGGAAAGAAAGAAGCTAAAAGAGCGTTCTATAAGCGAGAAATTCGAGGGAAGAAACTGTTAGCATAGAACTTACGGTTACGCCTAAAAAGTTAGTCTTCTTCTAACGTTATCACTCCTTAATAATGTTTCTTTTTTCCCAGTATTTCACTAGTAACCCCTTGTGTATTATTGCCTTTACTGCCGTGCTTATGGCAAAATGATTTATATATACGAGGGTCATTCAATAAATAAGGCTATAAGGGGGATGAGGGAGCAGTTCCCAGCCCAGCTCGTTGATGGTCTGCACCGTTTGGGCTGCTGTGTGAGGCCTTGCGTTGTCATGATGCAAGATGACTCCTTCTGACTGATGACCCCTGCGTTTGTCCCAACGGATAAGCTCAAAGTCCTTGCAATGTCATCCACTGTCACCCTTCTGTCTGAATGAATGAGGTCATTGACTGAGTCGATCACCTCAGGAGACCTCACTTCTGTAGGCCTACCAGGCCTGTCTTCATCCTCAACACTGCTCCGTCCTTCTTTAAACAATTTAGCCCACTTGTAGACATCTTTTGGCTGAAACATGTGGCACCAAACACAGATGACATTCTCCTATGAATTTCAACTGGTTTGCACCCTTCAGCAACCAAAAACTTGATAACTGACCGCTGTTCAATCCTGGAGCATGCTTCTTGGTCGGCCATCTTTGTTAATCGCCAAAACTCTCAAAAGAAATTAAATCCATGTGAAAAAGAAGTAAAAAAAAAAAGAGTAAGCTTCTATCTGTATTAGAAGTCCTTATACCGAAAAAATCACCTCATTTATTGAATGACCCTCGTATGATTTATATATACTTCTACTTGCGTGTCAACTACCGGACAACATTTGATAAATAACCCAGGATGTGCTGTCAAGTACACGGATACGACATTTACCATTTTTACTCAAAGACTTGCCAATCAGTGCATAAAAAGTTAAACCGACCGTCTTTGTGTACACAGAAAGACAATTTTGTTTGTTCTTTGTTTCTGTTAGGAAGCTTTTGAGTAATGTCTTTTCTATTTTCTACACTCTAGGAAGCTATGTTCTTTCGTTAATCGCCATATTCCTCATTTTTACCCGTTTGTTAATAAATTTTAATTTTAGTCATGGTTCATCATTTAACCCTCCTGTATATACTTGGGTTTCGCTGGGCGATTTTTAAAAAATTTTGTTTATCTAAGAAGGTAACAATGTATTCTGATGAACTGTGGGTTGAAAAGGGATCATTTAAAGAATGCCTTTTTGTATATTTAAGGCTATTATGTTGTGCATATCTCTCTGCGTAGAAGTAGTCATAGTACAGCTCTCTGTGTCTTGAATAGCAACCGGGTTTGCTAGGCATAGCCACCCTATGTTCTACAATTGTTCTCTATTTATACTTGTCTATCTAATTTGCATACTATACTACAAAGGCAATGTACAAATTCTGCGGTGTAAAACTTTGGGTGTTATATCTCTGTCTGTCTGTCTATCTATCTATCTATCTATCTATCTCTCTCTCTCTCTCTCTCTCTCTCTCTATATATATATATATATATATATATATATATATATATAATTATAAAAATGTTATTGGACAGTGTTGAATAAGACCAGGAAATCAGTGATATTAAAAAGTGCTCAGTACAGGTATAAATAAAACAAAATAAAATAAAAATTTAACATGCAGTGCTTTTGAATTCTAAAAAAAATTAGATGAGCCGATCATGCTACCTTGGTTTCAACATTTCGCCATCATCAAGTGATCTTAAAATCTAAAATCTTATATATATATATATATATATATATATATATATATATATATATATATACATTTCATTGACAACGACAGACAAGGTGCTTTTATTTAGTTTTTTATACAATTTCTCATGCGATCTAATAATTTTTTTCTTTTCGGATGATAAATTATATAAAAACTATCCGAATCTTCTTTTTATCTAAGCGCTTTCGGCTATATATTTAGCCATTTTCAAGGATTATATTTTAACTGTTAAAATAAGAACATTGACATCGAGCTCTCCTTGTATCTATATACTCCTGGATATTCCATACGGATTACCATATTGTATCATTACTATATATATATATATATATATATATATATATATATATATATATATATATATATATATATAGAGAGAGAGAGAGAGAGAGAGAGAGAGAGAGAGAGAAATAAATAAAAGTTTAAAGACTTATCTTCCGACTTCAAGTTCCGCAGATATACCACTCGATATATTTATTGTTGGTTTATTTTTTAAATATTTTGTAATATATCTATTGTTACTCTATATTTTTTTTATATTTAGCATTTCAAATTTACCGATCGAAGAGTTAAAGATCTGTATTATTATTAGTTTTATTTCCTTTGATTTCTGGCGTTTACACATTTCTTTATTATTATTATTCATTATTATTATTTTATTGCTAGTTTTATTGCGTCTTATTATTGTGGCTTTTTAGATGAAGTAATTTAATTATTATTAATATTTTTTTTTATTTCCTTTGATGTCTGGCGTTTACACATTTCTTTCCGGGTTCCGCCCAGAGACCTAAGGTTAGAAATGGCATCATGACACTTTCCACTGACAAAAAAAAAAAAAATTACATTGATAAAGCCCTTCGTAAAGTGTGGACTGTACTTGTCAGAATAATTTTTTGTATCTCTTTGAGGCATGGATTTCCAGGAATTCCTTCAATTAGTCTACTGGAATCTTTTCCAACCAATCCTAAGGCTCCAACTACAACAGGGATTGTTGATGTTCCCATGTGCCACATTTTTGAGATTTCTATTTCAAGGTCCTTGTATTTTGACAGCTTTTCGAATATCTTCAAAGATACATTGCAGTCTGCAGGGACTGCCATATCAATAAGGAGGCACTTATTTTGTTTGTGGTCTTTAATAACAATGTCTGGGCGGTTGGCTTTGATTGTTCTGTCAGTGTGTATTGTGTAGTCCCATTGAATTGTAACAGGTAAGCGGGTCTGGGTGGTGTTTTTTATACCAGTTTCTTTCAGTTTCCTTCCCGGAGAAATTGCAAATTTTCCAGTGCAGATATTGGCCCCACTCTGTCATGCCGGGTTTTATACTCAGTGGGTGCCAATATCGTGCAACCTGATACAAGAATTATTATTATTATTATTATTATTATTATTATTATTATTATTATTATTATTATTATTATTATTATTATTATGTGTTGTATCATCTTGTCAGAGAGTAATTTTAAGTGCCTAATTAGCAAGTCCCCTCTGGGGTTTTGACTATAAAGGGCACTGTAGGAGAATTAACTATGCGATTAGAAAAAGTGGGTTTTGCAGCTATTTGCAGATCCACACAAAATAAACTTTTGTAGCTCTGAGATGCTGAGGTGCCGAAGAATTTTACTTGCATGATTTTCGGTATTCTTTTTTTTATCATACCCGATGCTCCTATCACAAAAGACATAATTGTAGTTTTAAGTTTCTACATTTTTCTTCCTCCGATCTGCAGGTCCTTATAATTTTGAGCGCCCTGTCGGGTGGGGCTTCAGAATACGCCGACTGCACCTATGGCGATGAACTACATCCGGCAGCAAAGGAATCTAATCAGAAGCTTTTGAGGAACCTGGAACCACCTCTTAATTGTTGTTGGTCTAAGGTCCACCCTTACCCGGGGTGGTAGCACCTGTTAGTGTCCCAGCTATGGGCAAATAGTTAATCCCAAACTTAGGTGAAAACACTATGAAAGTGTAAAAATAGTTTTTTATAGTAAAAATATCAACAAAATAGATTGTTGTGACCAAGTAAATGGTTAAAGAAATAACAAGTGTCGCATGTATATGATATATTAACAGCGAGTACAACAGAAGAGTATTACACGACTAGTGAGTGTGTGTCGGATGACCAAGGGTTCAGCACCCCCCCACGAGGGATGTATGTGGCACAAGGCCGAGTTTACCGTAAGTTCTCTGAGCCCGTAGGCTCGGCCAAAAATATTCCCTTAGAACCGGCACAAGCAGGTTCAGGGTCTGTCTACGTCTCCAGACGAAACTTTGCCCTTCGGCAAAGCCTCGTCCGGTTTTCTCTCTGCCCAAAGGCCGAGAGTTCGACAGCAGCTGCGAACAGTCACAGCCCGGTAGAACAATCAATACGACTGTTCTCTCAAGACCTTCTCTCCTACTAATCTTATAGTAGGCAAAAGAGTCCAACATAGACTCTTTAGAGGGAGGACACCACAATATATATATATTTGAAGAAAAATATACTACCAGCATTACATTTGACTCTCGACAAAAACTATCTTCTCAAAAATAAATCAATGAAACCTGATCTAAGAACTGATTTCTTACAAAGAATACACATTCTATTCATATGAACCTATCCTCAAAATCTTGTCGGCATTAAATAACCCATTGAGATTGGGGCAAGTCATATCAATTAGTTGCCAGGTTCCGTTGATGAATCCTTTTATGACTATCTCTGTTTTTTATGCACCAATATTCCTGTCTATGACGATTGGAAAATTCTACAGCATATTCCCTCTATCACCATTTGTGACATCATTGATGCTTGCACCATGTATCCGGGACTTCAATGCCATAGTTCAAACATATATGCCAATGGACATATCGTCCTTGCCTGTCATGTCTAATAATGCATTCTTTCGCAGCAAGGATTCGGCACCCTGATACTATCTTGGTCAACAGTTTCCTCAAATTTATGGCATAAGCGATAGGCGGGATTTGATCCATCTTTGTTGATGTTAGCCTTGCAGGTATTAGTTGGAAGACATTGGTTTTATGCTGCCATAATAAGGCCTTCTGTCTCCACCTTAAGGCCACTGTTCATAAGCCATTGATAGGTTTGACTAACATAGATATCTGGTTCATCTAGACACGTTGGGTAATTTCCATACAAAGGTTTAGATCTCCATTTTTATTCAAAAGTCTTCATATAAGCATCTTTCGCCAGTTTCCTTTGCTGCAGCGGTGGGAGGTTCAGAATATTTGTCGTCGAGTATTTGTCACATATAATAATAATAATAATAATAATAATAATAATAACAACAATTATTATTATTATTATTATTAAAAAGACCTGTGGATATTTCATGGTTTTCCTATTTTAATTTTCTGATGAATCTTAATTCTTCAGTTAATTAATAGGCTCGCGGCGAGTTCCATGACAATAAAATATCCGTAGAATTTCCCCAATCACATCGTTAAAAAGTTGAGCTTAAGAACTTTATCAAAATATTGCAATCGCAAGCATAAATATGAATGCTGGTTGTTATTTTAAGAAGTAAGGGAGTACAAATGAAAATATTTCAAATTGGCAACTTTTTCCATTTCACTAAAACAGCCGTTAAACACTTCTTTCAATCTTTCATTCATTTTCTTGTTGAAACTAAGTCACTTATGGCTTGTTTTTCCCGTGCAATCAAATCGGAATAGTCCATCATTTACGAGGTATTGTCAGGGGACGTTAAATACTTCTGTCTTCCCTTATTTCTTTCATTTTCTCGCTGAATTCATGTAGCGTCTCTGATATGTGTCTTGTTTTTCTACGCAATCAAAACAGAAAAGTCCGTTATTTATGAGGTACGGGGACGTTAAGATACTTCTATTTTCCCTTCTTTCTTTCATTTTCTCGCTGAAACCATGTAGTGACTTTCCTCCTCTTTACACGCGATCAAAACGGAATAGTCCATTATTTATGGGGTATTGGCAGGGCGTAATGGCCGTGCGAACTCAGGAATGGAGGGACAAGCACAATTATAATAGGATCATTATATAGGTATATGCATATGTAAAATGGATATAATTTGATTTAGTCTCACCTTTCAAAATGTAACACAAGACTTGTTATTGCCTCATTGTCATTAATGAGGAAACGCGACAACAACAGATTTAACTGCGATCGGTTTTATATATTTCATCTTTTTTGTTGCTGATTTTTTTTTACGCAAACATTATGACAGTTTGACGGGCCGATATAATCTTCCAGGAAGTTCTTTGATCCTTTTGCGTTTAGCGAAAAAAAAAAATTCACCGCCTCCATATTGATTTAGAGTAGGTTTTGCACTGCTCGTAATATATTGCCGGCTAATTTGCAGGAAGAAATGGTTTCGTGAGGCAATTTGTCAATAATGTTTTTTTTTCTTGAGGGACGATTGCCGAGATTTGTATAGTGTTAAAAGGAAAGCCGTCTTAACAGTATCTACAACAGAGGGAATGAAATCAAAATAAAAAAAATGGCGGCAATAGAGAAAGAGATAAAAATGGAGGAGGCAAAAGGCGGGAAAGCAATCAAAGCCATATGAAGTAAAACGTAATGCCTTGGAGGAAATGGTAAAATATGAAGAAAGCACCAACACGAATAAAAGGAATGAAAAACGCTAATAAAATAAGTGGATTGATGGTGAAAACAAAACAAAGAATAAATAAAATAACTACCATGACAAATATAAAAATAATAAAAAATGAATACTATTATAGTTAATTATTATTGGTAATAATAATAATAATAATAATAATAATAATAATAATAATAATAATAATAATAATATTAAACAAAATGATTGACATATCACTTCCAATATTTTTCAACACTTAGGGAAGAGCGCGGTTTAAGAGAAACAGAAAAACAGTGTTTCAAAATGTTCAACAATATTTCGACAGTATGCCTGCCTTCTTCAAATTATATTTAAAAATCGTATACAAAAAAAATTGTCCAAAAATTATGAAGATAAAATAACAATTATTATAAATATAAGAATAATAAAAAAGAAAAAAATATTATAGCTAAAAATAATAGCAACAATAATAATACAACAACAACAATAATAATGTTAATAATAATAAACAAAATGATTGACATAACTCTTCCAATATTTTTCTACACTTAGAGAAGAGTGTGGTTTAAGAAAATAACAGTGTTTGATAATGTTCAATAATATTTCGTAGTGATAGTTAAGACATCAGCAGCCGAAAGAGGAGTAAAAACCATATTATTTGTTGCTGAGTAAGATTCTTTTTTCTGTTGATGTGATCAGCAACTATCTTGTTGATGATACCTTAAGAAGATTGCTGGTGACACTAAGGAGGCTGACGTGATTGCGATTAGTGCTCACCCGCAATCTTGTTTTGAGTTCAAAATCAGTTTTTCCAATGACTTCTCTTCCTATACGCAGCAGAACAACATTCATGGCACATGTATATTCCTTGATCTATGGATAAAGGTAATACTTTCACTTTCTTATATTTAGGTTTTATTACAATTCTAATAATAGCTTTTTAAAACAATGAACATTGCCGAAGAATGAAGGTAGTTAAAATAAATTTTTATTGGAAAAACCGTCCCTTTGACATATCGTCTTTTTTTTTTCCGGGACAAATATCTATGCTTGCCCAGTCTTCTAATCCTTGTAAAAGTCGGATTGTTGAATGGTGGTTTTCAAGGCAAAAAAGATACATAGCTAGCCGTCTATTATTACTAACAAATTAAATTTGGTAAATGAGTCATGGAAGCATCAGAGATATTGATAACCGAATGCCTGTCATTTGAATATATTGGCATGCCCTTTTGTATTATAATGACGAGAGTTTGTTTGGCTGATTGAGTGAAAATATTCGATAATCAATAAGTTCTTAAGTCCTTTTACATTTGTCATTATTCATTTTTAAAGGGCCTTCTCATTACCTCAGAAACTTTTTGCTGCCTATAATTCCAGTGGCCAGTTGTGACATATTCATGGAATTATGTGGAGAATGCATTGTTTGCTTTATGGTATAGGGAATACACTATTGGTATTCTCTCCTGCAAAAATATATGCTTTGTAATCTATCTATCTATCTATCTATCTATCTATCTATCTATCTATCTATCTATCTATCTATCTATCTATCTATCTATCTATGTCGCTTCATAGCTATCTATCGCAGTCTTGTTATATCTATCTATCTATCTATCTATCTATCTATCTATCTATCTATCTATGTCGCTTCATAGCTATCTATCACAATCTTGTTATATCTATCTATCTATCTATCTATCTATGTCGCTTCATAGCTATCAATCACAATCTTGTTATATCTATCTATCTATCTATCTATCTATCTATCTATCTATCTATCTATCTATCTATGTTTATTCTACTTAATCAATAACTAGAGAGAAATCAAAATTCTCATAAAATAAAACCCTAAACCAGAGGTTCCCAACCTTTTTTACATGGTGGCACACTACTGAGTTCTTTAAATTTTCGCGGCACACCTATCACAAAAAATAAATATTTTCCACTCATAAAGCCTTTTTGCAATAAAATAATAAAAAACAAAGAATATTATATAAGAAGAATTTTTATTCACATAAATCAACATATCCTCTATTCAATATCGGGTATAAAATAATAATGGCGAATGTCAGTGGGACAGTTGTGCCTGGTGCTTCTTGACTACTGCTGCAATATTTGGGCGAATGTGAGAGAGACACGCTCTTAACTCTTCTTCAATATTTTTAAGTCTTTCACATTTTTTATTTTTAATGTTGTTTAGGTAAGAAAATCCCAGTTTATATAGGTACGAAGTTGAGAATTGCAGTAAGATTTTCATGGCTTTTTTACTCAGAGTTGGATAATCTTCCATAACAGAAATCCAAAGGGCGTCCAATGGCAGTTGCGCGTACTTCAATTTGAGACCACGATCACTGGAAAGGCTTCTTAATTCTTCCTCTTCACATAACTCAAAATTGAAAAGGTTGATGACTGATAAATCTAGGAACGGATTGCGAATCCAATCAAATTCTTCAATGCTGATTGAGGGAAAATATTCTTCAATTTTATTTTCTAAACATGTCAAATGCTCACTAATAATGGGAATCATCTCGGTAACGCAGGTTTTGCGAACTAAGGGAAATATATCCAAATCATCTACCTTCATTCTTTTCTTCCATATTGCAACTCTTTTCTTGAAAGCAACTAATTTATCTGTTGCCGTAAGAATATTTTCACTTCTGCCTTGCGTATTGCTGTCCAGACTATTGAGATGTCTAAATCTCTCATTTAAGTACTCTATTTGAGACATCCACAATTTATTTTTAAGGTATTTACAAAATCTATTAAGTTTTTCATTTTCAAAAAAATAAAAAGTTCTTTCTGAAGCTCAATTACGCGAGATAGCACGTTTCCATTCGATAACCATCTTACTTCTGTGTGCAATAGTAAACGAACATAATGAGAATTCATATCCTTGCACAGCAACTCAAAATTTCTGGAATTAAAAGGCCGAGTTTTTATGAAATTTACCATTTCAATCATTTGAGTCATCCCCTCTTTTAGTTCATTTTGTGCTATCTTTGAAACTAATACCACTCTGTGTAAAGAAACAATGAGTTCGCATGATGTAAGGATTCTGTTTTTCTACTAAAGATGCGAAACCTTTTACAGAACCAACCACTGATGGTGCTCCATCGGTACATATTCCCACACATAAATCCAGGATAAGCCATATTTTTCGAGGCATATTCTGATTGCATCAAAAATATCTTGACCTTTTGTAGTTGTGGGTAACTGTTTGCAGCATAGAAATTGATTAATTATGGCATCTTCATCGATGACACGTATAAGTGCAATTAACTGTGCATGATTACTGATATCAGGGGATTCATCAATTTGGAGAGCAAACAGACTATTTTGAAATTTGGATATTACACTTTCCTCAATATTATCAGACAAGTCAAGAATCCTTCGCTGAATTGTATTGTTTGAAAGAGGGATCCTGCAAATCTCTTGTTCGGTCTTATCACCAAGCATAATTTTCACCATCTTTTTGCATGCTGGAAGGATCACTGATTCTACAAGAACATGAGCATTCGATTTAAGAGCAATAATTTCGGCCACCTCATATGGAGCTAATTGAGCTTTTTCAGACACGGTTACTGTTTTTTTAAATAGTTGACTTTACCTTGCCTTTGATTCTAATAACCGTTGAAAATAATCGACATTTTTAGTTTGAAGGCTAGGATGATTAGTAGAAAGATGTCTTTTCATTTTACTTGGAACCATTGCTTCATTAGACAGCATTTGGCCGCAAACAACACATAGCGGAGAAAGAATCTGTGTATCTCCAGTCCAGGGAAATCCAAATTTCAAGTAATCATCACTATACAACCGGTGAACTTTTGGTTTTTTAAATGACGTTGTAGAATTATTCTTGTCACCATCGCCTTTTCTTTTCAGAAACTTGTCCATATTTAAGGGTAAATTGAATCTAAAATTAAAAAATAAATCTAAAAGAATTTTTATTATACTTAATTTGTTTTTTGTTTGTCTTACTAAAACTTTAATTTACAACGCCTAAATATTTAATAAGAATATCTACAAAGAATCTGTAAATATTGTGAACGAGATATATAGACGATATAAACTGGTGATAAAACAATACCTAAATTTTTAACGATTCCGATTCCTAATTGAAAAGATTAAAAATGGTTAGGAAAAGTTAAAAAAAATGTTTGGGAGTTAGGAGCGTTACGTAAAACCTCACATAGTACAGTTCTGTGTTACAACTTTTTGTCTTACAGCCTGTGTATTTAGGAATCGTTTTGGTATCGAAATCGGGTCTGAATTATTCAGCTCCGATGCCGATTCCCGATACTTTGAAAAACTCCTGATATTCCGATTAATCGTCCCATGACTAATATAAACCATAATAACGCTTACCAATTCGTATGCGCGAAATGTTTAGATTCCAGAAATTCGGCGATTTTGAATTGAGCGATGTCATCATGATTAAGAAATTGAATGTCTTTATTAAACAAAATGAAATTAAATGGCTTCTAGGTATTTATCTCTTAATCATTCCGCGGCACACTAATGTGCCGCGGCACAGTGTTTGGGAACCACTGCCCTAAACCCTTAAGATCAAGTATCAATCGCTGTGTAGCCTCTCTTCTCTTATCGCCCTTATATTGCCCACTTCATTCTTTAAGCTTCTAGCCGGAGAGATTCTTTTATTAGGTGAACTTTAGCAAAAAAAAAAAAAAATTATGAATTTGAAAAATATGGATATGACACACGCATGGAAATACGAAGTGTTCTTAAACACATTTAGTATTAATAAGGAAATTTAGTTCTTAGAGAAGTTGATCTGTGGTGACCCCAATAGGTATTTAGCTCACTCTAGAATATACTAAAATAGACTTTGCACCCAGTGCCATTCAACAGAGAAGCTTCGCTTAGGGTGTGTATACGTGTGAGAACCGGACGAGAGAGAGAGAGAGAGAGAGAGAGAGAGAGAGAGAGAGAGAGAGAGAGAGAGAGAGAGAGAGAGAGAGAGAGAGTATGTTTTCTGTCTGCTTCGCGAGTAGAGTGCTCCACGGTCGGAGGATTGAAAGTTGAATAGTGATATGAGTGCCCATAACACATATTTTGCAGCCATTCCTGTCAAAGAAAGGAGGTGAACTGCTCCAGCAGTATAATACCTGCCCATATATTGCCCTTGCTACTCAACCTACTTGGAGAAATGTTCAACAGTTTCCGCCAAAACTCTACTCCTTGTATGGTACATGAATAAAATCAAACAAGTACAGGAACTCAGTATCTGGGAAGTGTTTTAACAGAGGACAGAAAGTGCGACGCGCTGAAAACCGATGTCGCATTGAGATAGCGAAAGATGCCTTCGAAAAACTAAGCAGCGTATTAAAAAACAGAAAAAAAATACCGCTAGAAGCAAAGAAAGAATTACTGAACGATTACATAATATCAGTAAATATGGGTAAATAGTAGGTCAAACCGGATTCTATAGCCTTGGATGGCAACTGGTTTATCGCAGAAAGAAATGGCAACTTTCTGCGGGGAAAAAATTTGCCTCGTCAGCCATGTATCCAATGATTTTTTTATAAGTGAATGTAATGAAGGTGTCCTCATAACCACAACTTGCATTGAACGCACTGTACAGGTTATCAGGGGCTGCTTTCGACATGTAAGCAAGTAGTCGACCCAGCTTCGCTTAGGGTGTGTATACGTGCGAGAACCGGACGAGAGAGAGAGAGAGAGAGAGAGAGAGAGAGAGAGAGAGAGAGAGAGAGAGAGAGAGAGAGAGAGAGAGAGACCTCCCTGTGTAAAAAACAATGAGAATTTGAACTCGGCTCTCCGATTCTTCAATCCGAGCCGCTATCCATTATTCCATCGTTAATACATCAGCAGTTGATCTCGAGGAACGAAATCCATATTGCTTTTCTGAAAGAAGGCCCTGTGTTGTGAGATGTTTAACTAATTCACCTTTGATTAGGGACTCTAGTAATTGTCTGTTGAAAAAGAAACGCCATATTGTATTCCCTTTGTGCCCGATATGGGGTACGCATTGCATTTTATATAAATCTAAATTAATAACTTATGTGAAGGCACGGTAGAATAATGGATGAGGGCTTGGATTGAGGAATCGGAGAGCGGAGTTCGAATTCCAGCCTTGGATGGCAACTGGTCTACTGCAGAAAGAAATGGCAACCTACTGTGGGAAAAAATCTGCCTCGTCAATCATGTATCGAAAGATACATGATCGCCTAAGCTTGTATCACGCATGGCACAGACTGAATGATCTTCTTAGCGGACTCGTTCAACCTTTACAGTGAGACAATCTTTAAGGAATTCGAAGTCCTAACAGGTTTCATTATTGACAGCGACAATCTTAATACCGTAAGATATGCGGTGTGGATAGCGGACGCAGCAAGGAAAGTACAAGAGCTCCTGTAGGCGTTCTTGTAGGAAAGCGAGAAGAAAGGACTATACATTAATTGAAAGTAGACAAGGATGTGGACTTAACCTATACAGAGAGTTGACTCTGAGAGAATTAGAAGTACCTACCAGTATTCAATATTGGCCGCCAGGCTCTTAACAACATAAGATATACAGATGAAATAGTGTTGATAGCAGACACAAAATGGAAACTACAGAAACTCCTCTATGAACATCGAGAAGAAAGGACTAATTGTAAGGAGATAGAAGTTATGGTTCTCAATCAGAGGAACAACCCCAGAAACAAACCACGAATCGGAGACAGCAAAATCAAATAAGTACAAAATCTTAAATATCTAGGAAGTGTTTTTAACTGTCGATACCAAAATCAGAATTGGTATAGTGAGAGATGCCTTCCAAAAGCTAAGCAAAGTATTAAGAAACAAGAAAGTTTCGTTCGAAACAAACAAAAAATGAGTACTTAACTCAATATCGGTCCTCCTATATGGTAGTGAATGCTAGACATTCTCATTACGGATGAAGAGAAGACTTGAGTCAACAGAGATGTGGTTATACAGAAGGATGCTGAGAATGCCATGGACGTAGCGCGTAAGTCGCAAGGAAAACTTATACTTAAAAACAGAAAGGGACAATGGAATTGCTAAGGCACTTAATGAAGATAGAGGGCTTGGAAAATATGACACACATATTGAACGCAAGAGAGACAAAGGAAAGCAGGAGAAGAAGAAGAAGAAGAAGAAGAAGAAGAAGAAGAAGAAGAAGAAGAAGAAGAAGCAGAAGCAGAAGAAGAAGAAGAAGAAGAAGAAGAAGCAGAAGCAGAAGCAGAAGAAGAAGCAGAAGAAGAAGAAGAAGAAGAAGAAGAAGAAGAAGAAGAAGAAATGAAGAGGTGTAAAAAGAATGGAAAAGAAAAAATATAAATAATGTTGAAAATTTGCTGAAAAAGGAAAATACTAAGGAACGGTAACAGAACGGAAAAAAGGTTGTGAATGAAAGAAGAAGAAAAAGAAGAAGAAGAAGAAGAAGAAGAAGAAAAAAACTAATAATAATAATAATAATAATAATAATAATAAGAAGAAGAAGAAGAAGAAGAAGAAGAAGAAGAAGAAGAAGAAGAAGAAGAAGAAGAAGAAGAAGAAGAAGAAGAAGAAATGAATAGGGATAAAAAAAAATGAGAAAATAAAAATACAGTGAATAATGAAGAAATCAGAACAAAAAGCAAAAAAGCTTCTTCAGAGAATGAGATATGGAGAAAATAAAAGAAAGAAATTCAGGTATTTTTTGATTTTTATCCATATCTCATTCTCTGGTGAAGCTTTATTGAAAGTTAAACATGTTAGATTGATATATATATATATATATATATATATATATATATATATATATAACCTACCAAAGGAGCTTATCTAAAATAATTGGCAGAACAAGGATTAAGATATTTTTTTCATTATAATGATATTCACCTTGTACAAGGCCCAAGAGCCACTCGAGGTAGAAGGTTGCAAAGAGGCAGAATTTATGGGGTGAAAGATAACGGCTGATTCTAGACTTGAACAGGTTAAGATCGTAGCAATCGGGGAAGTATCCTCTTGGGAGTCCGTTCCACGAAGCAGCGGTTCGTGAGAAGAACCTGCTCGAGTGAAACTTATATCTCACCAAATGGAATACGAAGTGAATGTGGGTGGCTCGTTACAATGGGCGTGGCATGGGGAGTCGTAGCCGTGAAGGTTATAACAGGTGTTACTAAGGAATGTATTTCGTCTGGGCACTTTCCATGGAAATCGCGACAGAGCAGCGAGGGGCTTACGACATTTCGTCTGTGGGAAAGGGGTTGTAGGGTGAAAAATAATTAATCACCCCTAAGGACGATGAGCCACAGAGATGCTTTTAGACTCTATCAAGACTGGAAATTAAAGGCTGGGCAGCACCTGTCCATATATAGCAGCAGTACCCAATTTTTGGCCGTATCTGGCCCTTGTAAAGTTAGGGGATAGCAGTAGCAGTCAGGTACTTACTGGAGCAGTACAATACAGTTTTTCTCTAGCGATGGGTCGTATGTAGAAATTCCAGTTGACCTCTGGGTTGGGTTTAAGTCAAAATAAGCACCCAATGCAGAGGCCTCCTCGAGAAAACATCTGTTCATCGCGATTGGTTAAAATTCAGTGTCTGCTCGATGATGATGGAACGTCACTCATTTGTTTTTCGAGACATTGCATGTGAGCCACCAGTCTTTCCCCCACTGAGCTGTTACAGCTAGATCAGAGTAGAGATCAGCTGCCAAGCTCTGGTCATCTGGAGTTTTGGTTTGGTGTGGTTTACTTTGTTTTACGGCAGATCAACCTCAATGGTTTATTTAATGACAACAACATTTTTAGGATAGATTTGTATGAACAGAATATGTATTCTTTGGTTTAGATTGGTTTGGTTTATTTTGTCCCACGGCACATCAACCCCAATGGGCTACTCAATGCCGACACATTTCTTTATTGCTGGTAATATTTTGTTTTGTCAAAAATCTGTTTCTAGTAATATTTTTCCTTCAACATTGTATTGCTGGTAATAACCTTTTCAAAAAAGTATTGCTGGTAATAGTTAACTATTTGCCCATAGCTGGGATCCTAACAGGTGCTACCACCCAGAGTAAGGGTGGAGCTGGGAACACCAGCGATTACACGCTTCTCAAAACCTCCTGATCAGAGGACTTGCTGCTGGACATAGTTTATCGTCTTACCCAGGACGTGGATGTAGTTTAACGTCTTACCCAGAACGACTGGAGTTTTGATGTTGTATCATCAGCATATATATTCACAACTGATCAGGGTATACACTTAGGCAGATCATTTATGTAAAGTACAAAGAGAGTTGGACCGAGAACGGAGCCATGGGTGAGACCTGCATTTGCGCCTCGGGGGACTAGCCGTTAACAACTACCTTCAGGGATCTACCCATTAGAAAAGACTGGATAACATAAAATTCTTCCAGTGATTCCGTTACGAGAGAGCTTGCGTGGTAACCGGTTATGCCACACCTTGTCAAGGGCCTTGGAAATATCTAATGCGATCGTCCTTGAGATGCATTTGTAGTCTACTGATTCTGTGAGAAATGACAGTTATGATATCAGCAGTGTACCGAGGCGATCGAAATCCGTACTGCTTGTCACTTCAAAGGTTGTCCCTGTTGAGGTGATCAACAGCCTTCTTGCAGATTAAAGATTAAAAAACTTTGCTAATGACACTGAGGAGACTGATGGGTCTATGCTGAGACGGGGATGAACACTCACTAGCATTCTTGAAAACTGGGCATACACTTACTCGAGGCCACGGAGATGTGGTTCAACAGAAGGATTCTAAGGATATCATGGACCGAGCGTATGAGCAACGATGAGGTCTTAGGCTGCAAACAAGGAGGAGGCTTATACTTAACATCAGGAAGAGGCAGCTGAAGTTCCTGGGACACATAATGAGGAAGGAGGGCCTAGAGAATCTGATACTCACGGGTCAAATAGAGGGAAAGAGAGACAAGGGAAAACAACGCATGACATACCTAGTGGCCTTAAGCAAGTGTATGACAGAACGTGGTCTTGGGGGAGGTGGCAAAGGGAAGGAACTTGTTGAGAGCTGCAAGGGATAGAAGGAGGTGGAGAGCCATGATCGCCTACGTCCTGAAAAGATACGGCACATAGAAAGAAAAGGAAATCGGCAAAAACTCAGGGTTAATATTTTTAAGAATAATTCTAGGGTTTTATCTGGACGTTCGTACAATCAAAAAATTTTCATAATTCTTGAGACTTCCTGGGCTGTAATAAAAAATATTATTGCGATTGTACTCAGTGAGACGTAGGAAGTCGGGAAGTGGATTGCCTTTGTCATCCAGCGTTGCGTTAGAGGCAAAGATTGTGGCGAAGATATTTGCTTTATCTGAAGAGAATGAGATGACCTCACGGCCATTTATAATAGTAGGTATTGACACTTTGCTTCTATTCAAAATTTGGTTGCAGATCTTCCAGAACTCCCCGGATCCAAATTGGACTTGACTGCTTGTGCATAGATAATCTTTGCATTTTCTATAACTCTCTACCGATGATTTCGGACAATAAATGCGCTCCTACATCGTCCCCTGTGATATTGTAGTCGTTGTTACGGTGAATCATGGCTGTCTCAAATTGATGGGTGAAACCAGGGCTGGCTGTTCGTTTTTTACTGCAATTTTTTCTAGGGTAAAAACTCTCTTTTCCAGGAAGGATACATTCCGAGATGAGGGCGGCAGTTTTCGAGGCGGTATGCTTGAAGAAGGCTGAGGGAGGAGCTTCCAGTATGTAAGATCTGAAGCTGTCCCAGTCGGCTTTCGCCTACCGAAAAATCAGGGTATGTCTTTGGTTTGACATCAACTTTAACGCTGAATTATCTGAAGTCTCCAGGAGGAGGGTGTAAGCTTCAGTGAAGCATTTTTTAGGGTATGATGTGAGGAAGAGGCTAAGGAGGTTCGCCTGATGTCCTGATGCATCAGAAACACGGATGGGGTCATCAATGATCTGCGTCAGTTCGTCGGACACGGAGATATAGCAAAAAGATAAACCTTACTAAGTGCTACATACGGTAGGAAGCTGTGGAAAGCCATTATGGCTCCCGTCCCCAAGGAAGACGGCCCATAGAAGAAGCGATATTTACTCATATACATTTCTTTAAGTTTGGATTTAAAAGTTTTCAATTTGATTAATGGTTGGAGAATGTGGATTGACATTCCGTTAATTTGGTATCTATTATATACCCCGTACCTATGAACATTAATGGGTATGTCACAATTCTCGTAAATACGTTCGACACTACCGTAAGTGGAGGCACTATGCTGCCTAAGCTGGCAGCGTGGGAAGCTCTTGCTGTGTCGAACTCTCTGCCTTTGGGCAGAGAGGTACCTGGACGGGGCTATGCCGAAAGGCAGAGTCTCGTCCGGGGAGGTAGACAGAAACCCGATCACGCGTATGCTGAGTCAACGGGCAATTTTTGCCTGAGTCCACGGGCTCGGATTTCCCCACATTAAATTCGGCCTTGTGCCACATCCTACCTCGTGGGGAGGCAGGTAAATATCGTAATATGCTGTCGAAGGAGTCCCCCACTAGAAGTGGTTTACCTACTTCACGCCGCTGGCGAGGATTGTATTTTGTTGATGTTATAATGATTACCATTTCACTTCCAAACTCCGTTTTGGTTATTCCTCATTCAGTAACCATTTCTAGTCTACAACAGTTTCTTTCAAATTATTCAATCAAAGTCTTGCAATCATTAGATTTGTAGAATGTGAATATTGCCTTTTTATTATTATTTGCTCATTGCAAGGCCTAAGAGGTTTTTTTTTAGTGATTCTTACGAAAAATGGTGTCAAGATGGCTAATCGTCTTATCTGAAGACCTGGAAAAAAAGAAACTAAATTAGTTTATTGTTTTTTTTAAGACCAATTACTTTAGTAGTCTTTTGTCAGTATTGCTATTACCCATTTACAGATACATTATAGTTATATCTGAAGTTACTATATATATATATATATATATATATATATGTATGAGGAAATATACTCTTAAGGTGTGCTATATTTATGGAATAAAGTGCTCAATATGAGAGATAGAGCGCGTGTAAATATAAAAGTGAACATTGAAGTTAACACACAGTCTGTTTCATGCTAGACGCAATCGTCCATAGCCGAGAAAAATAACAGCACTCGTGGCCTGACGATTGCGTCTAGCATGAAACAAACTGTCGCCTCTAAATTTTGACTTATATATATATATATAGATATATATATATGTATATATGGAGAGTGAGCGAGAGAGATTAATAAAAGTTCAATGTACTTATCTCAATTGACAGACTCAAGTGTTTAGCGTCAAAAAGGTTGTCAGCGCCAGATGTTCGATAAATTTATTGTACATCTTGCCTTGACGAGTCTTTTGAGGCAAAACACTGGAGTCGACAAATTAAGATAAGTCCACTGAACCTTTCTTAATTTATTGAATATTAACGCTTTAACAATCTATTGAGAAGGTTTTGGCAGAAGTTCCTCTGGCATTAAAAACTGCTTTAAATTTTCGTAATTTCAGGTATTTTTCTAAGTTGTATTATTATTGTCTGTCAGACTATCTGTTTGATTTCTTGGAAGTTCGAAAGGACGTGTCGTCTCTCCTTGAATTCGGAATGTCATAAGTTGTACTAACCTTTATTTAAGAAGCCAAAAGCGCGTGAAAACTGTTTAACCAATGAATATCGAACAGCACAAAAATAAAAGTTCTTTCTTCTTTTTCTCGATATCGCAATCTCTGATGAAGCCTTAATAGAAGTGAATCATGTTAGACTAATACACGTTTCCTATTTGTTCTTTTTCTTACCATTCTGTCGGATTCCGATCCTTATTTGTTCGTGATTTGATCCAAACTCTTCTTTATCTCTGTCTGCCCCTCCCTCCCTCCCTCTCTGTATATATATATATATATATATATATATATATATATATATATATATATATATATATATATATTAAAGAAAATCAAAAACCTTTGGTGGAACCGGGGGACAACTTGCCAAATCATAAAACTCTTATCCAGATACAGTCTCGAATAAAATCGACAATACGGAAAAAAAGGAGATAAAAAGGACTAAAAACAACTACCTTACCCAGTAAACTGCTCGAAGTGTCCTAGACAGAAAAAAAAACGATTACCAATGTTAAATTCTATGAAAGGATGGCTCTCGTCGGAACTTGAGTTTCACGTTCACTCGATTTTCAGACGACTTGAATGGACTCAATATATATATATATATATATATATATATATATATATATATATATATATATATATATATATATATATATATTGTATTTAGGCTGCAATCCCTCATTTATACATGTTTCATTAAAAACGGCAGACAAGGTACTACGAATTAACTTTTTATTTATTTTTTCTTATGTTCGAGCAAGTGTTTTCTTTTCTGTTTCAGATGGAGTTTGGTAAGTTTGTGTGCGTGTTTAAATGTGTTTTGATGGAACTGTGGTGGGATAAGTGTTACATTATTCGTCTGGATAGGCACGTAGTTGTATGACCGATGTAATTATTTATCAGTTTGGTTTCATCAAGAACACAGTTCATTCCGAAATATACTAGTAGAAAATACAAGCATAATAACCTCATCCACATGTTAAAAAAAAAGTTAAAAATAGTGGAAGCCTTAATAATAAAAAAAAGAAAAAGCGAACATTCAATAATATTAACTATGAACACGGCCACAATGTGCTGACTGTGTTCAGAAAATAAAACATACACACAACGCATACACACGATTTAAAAGCAAAAATAAAATCATCCATGATAATGGCTAAATGTATAGCCGAAAGCGCTCGGAATTAAAGGAACATTTGGACAGTTTTTACACACTCTGTGGCCAAAAAAGAAGACACTTGTTCGAACACAAGAAAAAGCTTAATCTTTTACAGTACATTAATGAAATTAATGAATCTACCCCTAAGCCGTTGACGCATGGCAGGGATGAAGGTGAATTTAAGCGTCTTTATTTTTAGATAAACACGCCAATGACTGTGAGAACTCAATTCGTTATATCGAAGAGTATTGCATTATTAGTAGTAATAGTCACTGTTTACAAACTCAGAATTTCTTCACTGAGAGATCAACCGAAATAACTTTTCTGGAGCATACTTTAAAAATTATTTTAAAAATAACAATATAGCGTTAAATAAAGCGTTAAGAGGTCATTTCACAAAAAAATCGCCTGAGGATACCGTAAGGTTGAAACCAAGGTAGCGGATTCAACTGATCTCCTTATTTTTAAAGTTAAAATCTCTACATGTTATTTTTACTTTGATTTTATTTTTATACGTGTATTGAGCACTTTTTAATATTACTGTTTCCTGGTCTGATTCAACTCTGACCATTAACATATATATATATATATATATATATGTGTGTGTGTGTGTGTGTGTGTGTGTGTGTGTGTGTGTGTGTGTGTGTAGGATGCCGTGTGCGTGTATGTGTTTAATAAAAAGTGTTATCCAGAACAATTTGGGCGTACCAAAATTTATTTCGCTGGCGTCTAGCTCCCACCGTCCCCCTTAAAATAGTCATTTGCGCCACAAAGATTGTTGCTCAAAAACGTAGTGGTCAAGGTCCGTACTACATTAGATTCCTTCGCATTGTTGAAATATCACAGACTTTTGTGTAGCATTATATATATTTTGATTCGGAATATTTCAATATTCGCTTACGATCGAAACCCTTTTAAGTTTTTCATTCTTTTCATATTTTCTTTTAAATATCTGGATTGCTTCATTTTCCCCTGGGTGCCTATTTTTTTTTTTCAATATTTTTTCTAAAAAAATCTTACAGCCAGATAATGACTACCGACAGAAAAGTCATAATCGATAGATGTCGGCGCGTGACAAACTCCCGATGGCTTATGGCAGTGGCAAGAGATATCGACGTGGGAATGGCCAGCCTCAAGTGTCATTGGAATGCGGGAGTGGGTGGCGGAGCTGAAGGCACACTCGTTCATGCAACCGTGTGACACGGAGGAGTAAGACATTTCTTTTCAAAATATTTATAAGAGTCAGATAAAAATCAAAATAATGACTAATATTTTCTGTTATTAAACTTTTTAAGACGTTTTTTTCATTTGCCTTTACTTTCTGTATTTAATAATAATAATAATAATAATAGGTAATTATGACTATTACGACGAATGTATTATCATATTTTAAATTTGTCTAATGTTTTGAACAGTTTGTGAGTTTGTGAGTTTATTTTTCTAAGAATATGTGTCCTCCGACAGGAATCGAACCTGTATCCTACACGGAACCGTCATATAGCCTGACGTGCTATACCAATTATGTACAGAGGAAGTGTCTGGTTATATGACGGTTCCTTGTAGGATACAGGTTCGATTCCTGTCGAAGTACACATGTTTTCTTTGAAATTTCTCGGACATTCAGGCCGGTAAATGTTGTTAAAACTGTTTATTATAAACAGACCATTTACTTAAATATTTGTATCTATAAAAATATCGTATAAACAATATATATATATATATATATATATATATATATATATATATATATATATATATATATGAGTGTGTGTGTGCATGTGTATGTATGAATGTATGTGGCTGCGTGCAATAATAATAATAATAATAATCCAATAATAACAGACCATAAACGCCTAACAAAAACGTACTAGGCTAATTTCTGGAGTTTAACTGAATTTATTTGAATTTTTTATTTACATATGGCCCTCCACAATTTCTAACACTTTGTAGCTTGTATAGTAAATCTTATTTTTTGGCTATATCACCCAATCCCTGTTCTGTCATCGTTTGGGATGTTATGAGCTGTTTCCTCTGCCCCTCTTGCCTTTACTATGTCCCGTGAGTGTCAAAATTTCAAAGCCCTCTTTTCTAATGATGCGCCCTAGAAATTTCAGCTATCTATTTCTGATGCAAAGTACTTGCACTTTTTGTTACCATTTTCTCTAAAACCTCGTTGTTTCTCGAGGGTTCAGTCCACCGTATTCTCAGCATCCTTCTGTAGAACAACATTTCTCAATTTTCTGATGAGATGGTCCTGCATTCACTGTCATATAGGAGTACTGACATTACATAACGGTTCACTATTCTTTTCTGTGATTTTCCTGTTTCTTAATACTTTGCTTCTTTTGGAAGGCACCTTTCGATATCCCAAAATTTAAATGTAATGTCAATCGATATCTTCTATTGCCTTGATCCCCGTTCTTCTTTTTAACCTTTCCTCAATCCCCACCATACCCAGTCATTTCCATTACTTACACTCTACGTAACGCCTTCCGAACTAGTGGCACTCTCGCCTTGCTTGGGGTGAAATGCTTTAAAAAAATGGTAATTAGGTCGGAATTGTTGGTTATTTATGATCGGATTTTGCAAAGAGAACCTAGAGAGTATCGAATTCACTCTTCAGTCGTAATGTTCAACCAGATTAGCCTTAGTAAATTTCGTGATGTCAACGAACACTCGTTGCCACTTTCGTAATGCTCGTTGTAGTAGAGACTTTGTAATCGCAGATACAACTATAGTAACGCCGTTGAACAATGCTGGTGTCAGACGCCTTCGAATATCACTCGCACTAATAGTACTTGCTCGATAATACTCATTCGAAAGAAACCACCCTATAGTGATCCGAATAGAGAAATAGTATAGTGAATAGAGTAGAAAAGAGCGATCCGTATAGAGATAGAGGATAGCCTAGAAATAGTGATCCGAATAGTAATAGAGGATAGACTAGAAACAAAAATCGTTGATCGTCAGCTACTTCCTACATATATGCGTTTCCTCTATGGCCACGTGGTTTACTTAATCTAATAATGGGATCGCCTCTATTTCCTCGCTGGCGATCTATGTTCAAACTCAAGTGTCGGCAGCGACACTTTATTCCTATATAACAGTAAACATAAGGTCGGCTCTTTTGAAAAAAAATATGAAGTAGGGGTAATGTCTATTAGAAGGAACCTCGAGTAGCATGAATGATTTGACCGTTTTCGGCTGAATTTGAATGTCAAAATTAATGAAAGCTCTGTACAGAAAGTTGTCCCATTCTCATCTGGGAACATCTGTCTGTGTGTCGGCTTCTCCATCGTCTCCTTAGAGGCTTTGATCCTTTCCCATAGCCCTTTTTTTCGCTCCGCACCCTTCGTCCTTTTCGTTTTGATTCGACGCAAATTCCTTTCACATTCCAGTTCCTTAATATGTAAATCAGTGTGCTGAAATGTCTGCCGTGGTCCCATGTCTTCAAGCAACAAATCGATGATGTTTTGTCGAACAAGCGAAGCTATCTCATCCAGAAGATGACAGCGCACGAATCGGTGACAACCGCAAGCCAATGTACACGCCTGCAAACACATATTCGCCCGGACGCACACGCAACTGAGTGAGTACACACTGCCTGAAGACACGGCGGTTTCATTTACTTTCACGCTTAATCATTCATTAACACGGAAACACTCACATCTCCAAGTCGTCAAATTCCTAGTATACATACACAACACGGTACGTCAACATACATATTTAGTACGGAATACACACACACACACATATATATGTATATATATATATGAGATGTGTATATATATATATATATATGAGATGTGTATATATATATATATATATATATATATATATATATATTCAATTTTTCATGTATATTGTTTATATATTATATATGCGCGGTACTTATTGGAAAGCGCTCAATATCAGTGATAGAGCTAACATATTTATTTGGATTGGTGTCAGTTGGTCTGACGATCGCAAATAGCGTGAAACCCAGGGCCACAAACTCACACCAAACTTAACTATATATATATATATATATATATATATATATATATATATATATATGTAAAAGATTCTTACAGACCCAATAATTCATCCAAACAAGTTTTGCTAAATTCAACGAACAATGTCTATTTAATTTTTGCAAATATTTTTCCAATTTCCGAATTATATATATATATATATATATATATATATATATATATATGCATATCTGTGTGTGCGTATGTGTGTGTGTATGTGTGTGATTTTAGGAATGGATTTTCGTTTATATTGGTTTGGTGCATAATTATCAAGCGTTTTTGTAGGCGAGTTATTTGTTAATAAAAATGCTGTTTTGTTTAGTTATTTTTAATAAAAATATTATTTTATTTTCACGTTATAAAAATGCGTGTCGATAATCATATTCCTTTAAAAATTTTATTGTTGAATTGTTATGTTTCTTTTTTCATAATAAATATTGTTTTAAAACACCTGATAATTTCTCAATTCCAGTGGCTGTTATCGTTCTTTCCAGTATTGGTGGGGGTTTCCTTCCTAACCTTTTGTTTGAAGCAGTGTGGAGTGTCAAAATCTTGATTATGTCATTATTTTACATCTTAATCCGAATTTAGCTGTTGAGGTAGTTTTTGTTAAATTTTTTCTATTATATTATTATTTTTGCTTGGGATTATGTAGCGCCAGTCCGCAATGTTCAAAGAAGGATGGTCTTCGACACGATAAACTAGACTTCACGCGCTCAAAGCCATTTTTAACGATTCTACTGAGAAATCGGTTGTATGCAGCTGACAGTTTAGATATTTCTGAACGGGTTTGGCGCTGTATATAACAACCACGTGAAAGACCCAATCTGGCGAGGCTATTTAAGAACATGATTCGTGTTATCTTTTGGCATTGAAGCAATTTGCTCTGCTGGGCTAAACAATCTCTAGCGACGATAAGCATAGGATTTGGTTGAAATAGCTATTCGAATGAGGTAAATTTGAATTTTTATCCTATGTAATATATATATATATATATATGTATGTATATATATATATATATATATATATATATATATATATATATATATGTAATGAATGTGTATACACCTGTGTTCCCTCTCACAGGAATATGATTGGCTGGTGTCAGCCATAAATACAGACTGACGTGGAGGTACTATAGAGTCTAAGTCTATGTCGACGCCCATTGGACTACGCCATTGGCTATCCTATTGGTCTACGCCTATTGCCTACATCTATTGACTACGACTACGACGAGTACCAGTCGATTACTGCTACCTGCTAGATTGTACTACTCAGTTACAGTAGCTAAAACCACTTAGCTACTTCGATCTAATATATCCCTTTCCGGGACATGCGGCTGCTCGGTCTCACGCTGTCCGCTGACCTGAGATGGAACAAATACATCGAGTCAGTTGCATCATCCACCGCAAGAAAAGTTGGTTCCCTGTGCCGAGCCAGGAAATTCTTCTCCCCGGAATCGATCCTCAAAGTCTATAAATCTACCATTCGCCCCTGCATGGAGTATTGCTGCCATTTATGGTCTGGGGCCCCTGCGTGTTGCCTCAGGGTTCTTGATAAGATCCAGAGACGGATATGCAATGTGATTGGCCCTGATCTGTCATCTCGTCTGCAGTCGCTCTCTCACAGACGCGATGTTGCATCGCTCTGCCTTTTCTACAAGTACTTCCACGGTAATTGCTCCGAGGAGTTGCTTTCGCTTCTCCCTAAGCCTCATGAATTTAAGCGTCCTACGAGGCTGGCATCCCGTTCCCACCCCTTCACCGTTGATACTGTTAGATGTGGACGTCTCTTCTACTCCAATAGCTTCATGTCTCGCACATCTCGCCTATGGAACTCCTTTCCCTATTACTGTTTCCCTGACAAATACAATCTCCAACGGTTTAAGTGTAGCGTCAATCGTCATCTCTAGTTGCCTTGATCTATCCACTTCCCTTCTCCACTTCCTTTCACCTTTCATTCCTATCTGCTCTCGCTCTAAATCTCCTGTAACCCCCTTGCCTTGATCGACCCTCCGTCCTTCTCTTTCTCCACATCCCTTCCGTTACCACTCCTATCTGCTCTTCCTCCAACCCTTCTGTAACCCCATGCGTGATAGTGGCCACCAGCCTTGCTTGGGGTGATACGCTTAAAAAAAAAAAAATATCAATATATATATATCGCTTTTTTAGTTTCTTTTGGACAATGTACTCGAGGCTCTAATCAACACCGAATTGGTTAATCGTCCTGCTTCACAAGGTTGTATACAGCTGAACGAGTTTGGCGCCATGCATGTTATCCATATGAAAGTTTCCATCTGACAAGAGTGTATAAGAACAGGACTCAAGTTTCCTGGTTAATATTTTTGTTTTGTAGCAGAATGTAGCGTTGGATGAAACTATCTCTAGCGCAGCCTATTCCAGGTTCAGTTTCCTTATCTTCTATACTCGGTTATGTGCCATACGTGATATACGCTTGGGCGTTCATATCCCCTTCGATTCATCTAAGCTTACAGCACCTGGTATTCGCAAGCGGTCATAGATACTGACCAAGCACGAGGCTACCTAACTTCGGTGATCGTACGTGAACCGGTGCGTCAACGTGGTATGGCCGTAAGCCTGATTAGCTTGTGAAAAACGCATGGAACAAAACGATGCCATCAGAGGTGATGATGATAACGAAACAAAGGAAAAAAAAGATTAATATTTAAACTGGGTACAGTTTGTGTATTTTCAAGATGTCGTCGATGTATTATTACGAAGAGCAAAGATGAAGATACCGGAAGGTTCTATCCACCACCACTTCCTGTTCATTTGATTTTCTTTCCTTCTCTTCTCTTCGTATTATTTCTAAACCCCACCTACTAATTTTGTTCTTCCCTACTCATCTTGATGCCCCCAACGAAATGAAAAAAAAATCCTCTGTCCTTTAACTGACCAGATAAATATAAAACCGGTGACCACAGTGGACATTCGATGGTAGTGGAGTTGGATGCCTTCAGGAGTTACTGGTCAGTCTCTCCTCGACCCATACCGATCCTGTCTTGTCCAAACCTCATCGTTCGAGATGACCGCAACCCTATTGTCTTGTTTACCCGACAGAAAGTTTGTAATGGAAACTAAACAGATTGATATCGCCTTTTGTCTCGTTGGCCAGACTGATTGTCCGGGGGCCAAGTGACCGTCTGTGCAGACCTGACATAATTTTCCTGTAAACTGCACCCCCTCCACTTGCTTAGTTTTCGTTTACCCTCCTCATCGGTAGATGTGAATCTCTGCACTTGTTCGGTCAGGGATGGAGTGGCGGAGACTATGGTCATTGGACAAAAATATCTGGTGGTTACATCATTTTTATTTTCTCACGTGTTTGTTTATTGATACCAGATGTTTCGTAGTCATTGCTGAGAACTGACAGCAAATTACGCTATATCCAGCACCCTCCTCAGTATCCCCACATACTCTAGCAACGCAGCGGTCTGTAGAGTGTGAACCCTATCTTAAATTTCCAACGCATTCAATCTTGATTTGTATATCGACCCCAGAAGTTTCGTGGCCATCGCTGAGGACTGAGAGACAGCAAATTACACTTCGATCTCTAAAATCTTCCTCAGTATCCTCACAGATTCTAGCAATGCAGCGGTCTGTTGAGTGTGAACCCTATCTCAAATTCCCAACGCATCCAATCTCAATCACAGGAACTTTGTTTACACCCCTCCAAGTAAACCTGTTAACGATTATAAACTTTATATTCTATGTCATGATGCCGGGAAAGGTCCTTGTATTTCTCGTACTCCTTCATATCTACTCATTTCACCAGTACTTATACGACAAGTTTTTTCCTTCCCACTTCCTCATGAATATTAGATTCGGTCTTTATGCAAGGAACTGGTGACTGGTATTGATGTTGAAACACCAGAGTGTGCACGGATGTATTTCAAACTTTCAGGCCACTTTGGTAAATTAATTACTTTTGTTAATTTTACCCCTTTAAATCGAGAGTGGTTATCAGTGTTCTATTCTCGGTACATTTTATGATCTTTGAGGCCCAGAAAACGAGTTACTGCACTTTTCTTAATGCCGGATGATAGAGCAGTTTTAAACCTAGTGATATTGAAAAAAAAAGGCCATGTTAAAAATACTGGGAAACCAACAAAAATTTCATCTTTTAGCTCTTAAATTAAAAAAGAATTTTTTTTTTTGCAAAAAGTGATCTTTGCTATCACATAAAGTACACAGAGTCAAAGTACGGAGTTAGTAATTAATGTTGCTGCCTTTGGCTCGAGTAACTACCCCAATTCGATGTGGCATTGAATGGAACACGGGTCAGGTTTTCTCAATGGGAATTATTTCTCGTTCTTCTTGGGATCTCAAAGATCATGGAGATTGCGTTGTTTTTCTTGGTGCACTTATTTCTTCAATTCCTACAAAAATGGGGCAATTATATTGCGATCAGAACTTTGTGTTGGTCAGTTTTCCAAACATAGTCCATCTTTATCCGACAGAATTTTTCTTTTGTTGCACGTGACGTGTGGCAAGGAACACCGTCACTCAGAAAACATTCCTCTTCGTACTGTGGTAGATAGATTAGACCGTAGTAAACTAACATATTTTTCTTGTTTAGGTTACCATCAACTTTTATCAACCAAAAACCGTTACGTGCCCACTATCAAATGTTGCCATCTTTGTACTGTATCTTGCATTGTATTTTTCTCCCAATGCTCTTAAATATTAGAATGTAACTCTATTTTACATTCATCAATAAAAAATAAATTTTGCCATTTTCCCGAATGCCATGTTAGCAGTCCATTTGACAATTTCAGTCTTCTTTTATGATGTGTTTTTAGTTAATGAGTGTTTTTTCTTGCTGCTAAATCCCTATTCAAGTTGCTTTTGCGTAATACTCTGCGTAGTGTATCAACTAAAACCTCACTGTCGAGACTGCATTTAATCTTCATTTGTTTGTCTGTTAAATTTCGATTACCTACCGAGATTTCACAATCTTTCTTTCATCTCTCTCGTCTAACTTTTGTGGCCTTTCGGGGTTGGGTTTTTTTTTCACTTTGAACATTTCTATTAGAAGCTAACGTCGTTTTGTGCGGTTTGAACACTGTCTGGGGAAATTCCCAGTCACCCGGCTATCTCTCGTTGAGTCATCTTCCTCTTCAAAGTTAGACTAAGCATTTTTGTTTCAGCAGAAATCTTAACCATTAATTTAACGTAAAAAAAAGCAAGTTAAACTACAATGACTTACTAAGGCGCCTGGCACTCATGTTAATAAGACGGGAACAGGTCCGAGTTAGGAAATTTGCATATTATCATGACGTATATCTTTCATTAGCCCAACAGTTTTGTATGGTATTTTTCAGCTCCACGCTGCTTAAACTGGTATCTCTTGTGTTACACGGTATCTATGAAAATAACTTGTTTTTTAAACCTCAAGTTCTGCAGACAATACTGATAAAAGCGTTCGGTTTTCTGCTAATGCTAATTGTTTTCAATGTCGAAGACAAGCCATTCGTACAGTTCCAAGTGTATGACTTTCCCTACCCTGTTATGTTTGCTGTTGGATTATTTTGGAACCATATCCTGTTCCTACAGAATAAGTCCCCAAAGGAAATCTTTGGATACATTTAAAGGTCTTTAATCGGAAGTGCGTGTAGCGTAGTGGTTATAGGCACGGAAGTGGGGCCGGGGAGGTGAGTTAAAATTCCAGACGGGGCCATGCCATTCAATTACGCACTGTTAACTTTTTGTATATATATATATATATATATATATATATATATATATATATATATATATATATATATATATGCGAATGTAATGAGAACGAAAATAATATATAAATTCTAACGTTTACAACATTAATTCAAGAGAGGGCTCAATACCGAAAGTAGAACAATAATCATTTATTATAATTTTTTCATATAGACAAAAACAATTTACTCACTACAAAGATGCAACTTCGTTTCAATGCATTTAATTGCAGTTCGACTGGTAAGTTGGTTCTCACCAGTCGAGCTGCAATTAAATGCATTGAATCGAAGTTGCATCTTTGTAGCGATTAAATTGTTTTTATATGAAAAAAATTATAATATATATATATATATATATATATATATATATATATATATATATATATATATATATATATATATATATTCCTTTCCAAGCTATTAGTTAAATAACATGGAGGATAGAATTAATAAATTCTAAACACTTACGGGTTCGTTATAAGGAATTTAGTGTTGGAGATAATGGAATTTAAATATAGAATAAGCTGCGCTAGTGGTAGTTTCTCCCAGCACCTCAAGTTGTTACATAACCAAAACATTAACCTAAAAGTTCAAGTCATGTCCTTAAATAGTCTTGTGAGATTGACGTTTTCATGTGGATGTCATGCGTGTCAACAAAACCCGTTCAAAAATATCTAAACTATCAAAAATACTTAAGCTGTGACAACTTTCTCAGAACACTGACTGAAACGGATTCGGGCGAATGATGCCTCTAAGTCTTATCGGGGAAAATCCTTCTTCGAACCTCTTGGACTGGCGCTATGGAATCACCAAGAACTTCGCCAAATAGCAGACACCACGTCACTTGATGATTTTCAACAGCGGCAACAAATCGAAGAGAAAATAATGACATGATCAAAATGCTTAAGTTTCACATTACTTCGAATAGAAGGTTAAGAAGGAAGGCACATCAATACTGGAAACCCAAACAATACTGGAAAAGCCAATAACAGTTGGCTTGAGAAACATATTTTTAAGGAAAAAAAAAGCTTTTAGAGAAAGCTTTATAAATTTCAACGGACTGCAACAGTGACTGCTCGGATAATGAACAACTAATATTATCATTACCATTATACTCATATTCTTCATATTATTATTATTATTATTATTATTATTATTATTATTATTATTATTATTATTATTCCCCTCTGTCTTTTTCTTCTTCTTTATCTTCATCTTCTTCATTTTCTACTTCTCCATCCCATTCACCCTCATCTTCTCCTTCCCATTATTATTATTATTATTATTATTATTATTATTATTATTATTATTATTATTATTATTATTCACCTCTGCCTTTTCCTTCTTCTTTATCCTCATCTTATTCATTTTCTACTTCTCCATCCCATTCGCCCTCATCTTCTCCTTCCCATTATTATTATTATTATTATTATTATTATTATTATTATTATTATTATTATTATTATTATTCCCTTCTGCCTTTTCCTTCTTCTTTATCCTCATCTTTTTCATTTTCTACTTCTCCATCCTATTCACCATCATCTTCTAATTCCCATTATTATTATCATTATTATTATTATTCACATTTGCTTTTTCCTCCTCTTTATCTTCATTTTCAGTTCTACTCCTCCTTTTCCTCTATTACCCCCCCACACCTTCTTTCGATTAATTTTATCATTATGCACCTGGATCCTTACTTTCATTACTCCACCGCATTTTTTTTTCAGAAAGTTTACCTTTAATTTTGCGACTGAAGAATTAAGTACGAAAATGTTGACCCAGACGTCTGTCTAAAACTTGATTGGAGAGAGGCGCTAAAAATGTCAACTCTCTGTTGGCTTGAGGCACGTTGACGTGGTCAGTAGGGAATGAATCAGACACAGACACGAATGGGATGGGTGCATGGTGCGACTACTTCGGTTTAATGCATACGCGGGTGGTGGGGGGCGTTTGAGCCGGCAGTTTTGGACCTGATAGGTTTCTCCCTCTTTACACAGATGCAGCCCTTAGAAAAACAAGGTGTAATGACTTGATCTGTATCCGTTGTCCGAAGTGGGTAATCGGGGGTCAAATCGACGGATGAAAACGAGGCTCTGATTCTCGCAAAAGTCGACAGTAGGTTGTTAGGACGGAATCGACCATCTATGCACGAGCACACACACATGCACGCTCTTTCACAAACCGCAATGCATATAGACACGCAACCATCGAAAACGTACGCGGACACTGGCACACATTCAGGTCAAGCCCATATGCAAACAAATACCACATTGACTACGTATACAAACACGTACGCTGACCCATATAAGCACAGGCGTGCATACACAAGTAAATGCACGCGTGCATACACAAGTAAATGCACGCATGCACATATACATGATCATGTATACGTATATATGAACGCATAAGTATACACACGTACTGTAAATTAGGTCACCATTAAATTTTTACATTGGCTTTACTTTTATCTCCTTTTATTATTGGTCGTGTCTCTGTCTAAAAAAAAAAAGAAAGAGTGACCATGAGTCTCCACAACATCCCGATGGTGTGCTTTTAGAGGCTTTTAAATACAGTGTCAGATAGTTGGGAATAATATGTATATTTAAAATCCTTCTGTTTGCTTGATACACTTCCATAATCACTCATCATTGCCCTTTTTAGTTTCTGTAACAGAAACGCTGGTCATTAATATGACGTGTCTTTAGAAATAGTTTCGAAACATGAGAATGTAGACCGTCCTGGCTATGACGATAAACGACATGTGCGTCCAGGGTAAGACGATAAACTATATCCACTTCCTGGGTAAGACGATAAACTACGTCCAACAGCAAGGCCTCTGATCAGGAGGCTTTGAGAAGCGTGGAACCACCTCTTAATTGCTGGTGTTCCCAGGTCCACGCTGACCCGGTGTGGTAGCACCTGTTAGGGGGTCCCAACTATGGGCAAATCTTTAATCCCAAACTGGGGTCAAAACATTTTAATACCAGCAATACCTTTTTGAAGAAAATAAATATTAGCAGGAATTCTTTTTGGAAATAAAAAATATTACCCGCTATACATTTTTGAAAAAAAAATATTGCCAGCAATAAAAATCTTGTCGGCATTAAATAACCCATTGAGGAGTTGATATGCCGTAAACCAAACCAAACCAAATCGAACCAGAAAGTAGACCAAGAAACGGTAGATCTATAAATGACAGAATTCGCGTTGACATAGTTAGCTGAAAATGTGGGGATTCATTTTTACGTATGAAGGGACGGGTTGCGCGTGCAGCGATAGAAGACTGCGATCGCAAAAGTTCAAGAACGGTCAGTTTTATTGACATCTTGTAATTTCCCTAACATCTGGGAAATTCTGGGATTACTTCCAATTCGTTTCTCTTCTACTGATTCTGGTGTACCGTTTCTTGTATTTTGTTGAGCAAATGAATAGGAATATCAATTCTAATTTCTTCTTTTCCTCTCCACACTAAGGGATTTTCAGGAAGGCCGCTTTTTAAAAAAAATCAAGCATGATAACATCGTTGAGTATTGATTGTGGGCTGTTCAGAGCAGGAACAGCATCACCAAAGAAAAACAAAACAAAAAAAAAAACAACAAAAAAAAACAAACAAAAAACAAAACAAAATCTAAAGCAATTCCAACTCATAGTAACATAATCACTGTGTCGTGCGAGAAAATTTTTATTTCCAAAATTTATCTTACGTATCTATAAGACTACCATTCGTCCATGCTTGGAATATTGCTGCCACATATGGTCCCGAGCTCCTGCTGCTTATTTAGTTATTCTTGATAAAATCCAAAGAAGAATCAGCAATATTATTGATCCTGACCTGACATCTCGGCTTCAGTCGCTCTTCCCAACTGGTTGAAAAAAATAACTTATTTTCATAGGTTACATCAGTCAGTCATGTGTCATGCGTGATACATGCTTAGGCGATCATGTATCTTTCGATACATGATTGACGAACCAGATTTTTTACGCAGTAGGTTGCCATTTCTTTCTGCAGTAGACCAGTTGCCATCCAAGGCTGGAATTCGAACTCGGCTCTCCGATTCCTCAATCCAAGCCGCCATCCATTATTTCACTTAGGTTACATAAGTTATCAATTTAGAAATATATAAAATGCAATGTGTACCCATATCGGGCACAAAGGTAATACATTATGGTGTTTCTTTTTCAACAGGCTACTACTAGAGTCCCTAATCAATGGTGAATTAGTTAAACATCTCACAACACACGGGCTTCTTTCAGAAAAGCAATATGGATTTCGTTCCTCGAGACCAACTGCTGATGTATTAACGATCATTATGGAAAGAGGCATGCTGGAATAATGGATAGCGGCTCGGATTGAGGAATCGGAGAGCCGAGTTCGAATTCCAGTCGAATTCAGTACATTCACTTACGTGCTAATATCCTTGGGAAAGGTATGAATCCTCTTCTTCTCCCCCCCCATGGGTAAATAGCAGGACAGACCGGATGGCAACTGTTTTACCGCAGAAGAAAATGGCAACCTACTGCAGGAAAAAAATTTGCCTCGTCAGTCATGTATCGAAAGATACATAATCACCTAAATATGTATCACGCATGGCATATAATTGATTGATGGAAATATTCTATCAAGCTTTAGATAAGAATGGTGAAGTTCAGGCTGTTCACTTTGGAAGAATTGAAATATAGTTATTCAGCAACTATTAAAACAAATGAAACGGGAACGGATTAAATATCAAGAACAGATAAAAGCAATCCTGGAAAAGCAAGGTACAGACAATGCATCAATTTCCTTATCACCGGACTCAGTTGCTAATTCAACTAGTGAATTTAATTACGTCCCAGAAGAAAATATTACATTCCCATCGTACTTCAGAAGGTACGATGCCATTTTCACGGAAAAATGTCAAGGATGGTCGGATGAAAAGAAGTTACGTCTTCTGTTAGGTAAACTGTGCCCCCGAGCATGAAAATATCAGAATTTCATTTTGTCGAATACTCTAGAAGAAGTGTCATATAATGAAACAGTGTTAATATTATCGAAAATCTTTGGTGAAAGGAATTCACTGTTTTGTCCACGTTGGCAATGCATGAACCTTTTTCACTTATTCCGGTAAAGTCAACCGTGTGTATAAGTAATTTAAATTGGGTGAATTATTTGCAGACAGATTTTAATGTCTAATTTTTGTTAAATAAGTATAAGTGTAAGTATTCCTGAGCGTATTTCCGCTCAGGAATACCTACAAAACCTGAACAGAATTCAAAGTTAACGATACTGGCTGTTGCAGGAGAGTGTCAGTTTAAGGCATGATACAGCGAATATCAAGCAAAATGGCATGAACAAATACAAGTTGTTAGGAAAAAAGACAGTAGTATTAAAAGTAAAAATCTGAAATAAAAATACCAAATTTAACCCATCCTAAGGCTGTAGTATTCAGAAAAGAGTGTCCATTTAAAACTAAAATGTTTCAAATATGGAAAAACAGGTCATAATCAAAGCTACTGCAAGCCGAAAAGCAAAAGAAAAACACGAATTAACTTTCTGAACATAGTTCTAGTAGCTAAGAACTGGAAACTTCAAATGAAAAAAGGTTCGTGACAGTACAAATGTACAACGCTACGGTGAGCTTTCAGTTGGACACTGGTAGCGATATTACAATTATTGATGTACAAACTTGGAACAGAATTGGCAAGCCTAACTTGAGAAAAACTGACAAAGTTTCAAGAGGAATATTGGGCAAGAATTTAATTGTTCTTGGGAAAATCACTTGTAATATCGCCCATGGAACTAAAAAAGCAGATGCTTTCGTATTAAAAATTTCTAACTCGAATTTACTTGGCGTTGATTGGCTGCAATTATTTGAATTTTGGAATTGGCTGATTAATTCATTCTGTGGGAAAATTGATTGTCCGTCAGAGAAAAAGATTACGGCTAAACAAACACTGAGCAAAACAAAAAAAAAATCAAATTCACGACTATTTTACCAGGAGTTAGAGAAATGTACAAAGTCAAAGGCATAGTTTAAATTTAAAAAAAAAAAGTATCACCAGTGTTTAAGCCTAAAAGAACGATACCCTTTTCTGCGTCGGAGTCTATGAACATAAAACATTTGGCAACGTTTGGAGTACCAGACAGTGTGGTATCCGATAATGGAACTTAATTTACTTCTAGTGAGTTTAAAAATTTCTGCAAAACCTACGCGATTGAACATTTGATTACGCCGATTTATCGTCTGAGGTCGAATGGTCAAGTGGAACGGTTTGTGAACACTTTCAAAAGAGTATAAAAAAAGCTAACGGCTTGGAAGCTGAAGAAACGGCATTACAAGAATGTTTGAGTGTATATCGGATGACGCCAAAGGCAGACGTCACCGCGAAAATGTCACCTGCAGAGCTCATGTTTGCTAGAAAAGTTAGATCCATTTTTTTCAAAACTTACTACAAGGGAAGAAAGTTCGACAATTTCAAACTACCTGGTCATTTAAGATCGGTGATTAAGTTTTCTTTAAAAGCTTTAAGGCCGGAAAAGAAAATTGGCAGGATGAAAAAAATATTCAGCGCCTTGGTAGTATGATGTACATTGTCAAATTTGACGATTTCGTCATAAGCGACATATAAATTGAGGTCTAGATATGCACAAAATCAGCAACCAGAACAATGTAATTTACCGATGAACATACTCTATTCCTAAACCAAAAATACGTCAGGGTAGGTGAACTCATAATCCGACTGAAACGTTAGAAGTGAACCCATGTCGGAAAAATTATTATTATAGTGCATATATCTAAAAAGGGGTATCGTGGAGATGAACACACCTATCCATAAGAGGACTTGGACTCGTCCAAATACTTAAATACAGACGCCGAGAATCGTCAGCCGGAGGACTATGGGGTGGCGTTCTCTTTCTTTTGTCGACATACAAATCAATTGAGGTCTAGATATGTACAGAACAAGTAACCAGTACAATTTAATTTTACCGATGGACATACTTTATGATACTTTTGATATACCTATTCCTAGGTCTGAAATTACAACACAATGTCAGGATGAGCGGAAACTGACCCAAGTCGTAAAAAAAGTATCGACGATGGAAAGTACATATCTAAAAAGGTGGGATGTTGTGGAGAGATGAACACCCCTCTCCAGAAGAGGACTTGTAATCGTCCAAATACATATAGACTGACGCTGAGAATCGTTCGCCCCCATTTTTATCTTTGGTTTATTCCCCTTTCCCTCCCCAGTGGATTGCATTTATCTGGTAACTGTGGGGTGTCTTTCGTTTCCAGGGTGAGTTTCGTGCCTAAATGCGTAAGTGCAAGGGTGAATGATTTTATAAATGGGCGCAATACACCGTACCTATGAACACTATTGTAAGTGGGGTTAATATGCGGTTTAAGTAGTCCACTACTAGCAGTGGTTTACCTGCTTCACGCCGCTGGCGAGTATTGTATTTTGTTGATGCTATAAAGATTACCATTTCATTCCCAACCTCCGTTTTGGTTATTCCTCATTCAGTAACCTTTTCTAGGTTACAACAGAAAGAAAGAAAGTGTTATACACCGTACCTATGAACACTAATGGGTATGTCCCAACCCTAATAAATAAGTTGGACACTATTGTAAGTGGGGGTAATATGTTGTCTAAGTAGTCCACTGCTAGCAGTGGTTTACCTACTTCACACCGCTGGCGAGTTTTTTGTTGATGTTATAAAGATTAACACTTCATTTCTAACCTCCATTTTGGTTATTCCTTCAGAAACCCTTCCTAGGTTACAACAATTATCTTTTTGGCCCAGTTAAATGTGATCTCTGTCACATTTTAGACTGTGGGGGTGCCCTTACTATTAATATAGATTTTTACATCATGAATATTGGGGATTTTTTTTTATCAACCCAGCCCTCCACAAAAATGTACATATGGAATTAGGTAGGAATTCTTAGAGTAAATGTGGTATTATGGTGTCAGTGTATGGCAGTGTTTTGTAGATGAGAGGTTTTGGTGAAAGGAACAATGTACGAACGAATGGATCAGTATCTGAATGCTGGCTAAGTTAACAGTAAGACAAATAAATACCAGCCAATCCCTATTCTCAATTTTTCCACAGGTGGCTTATTTGTAATTTTGTACAATAAATGTCAGGTGTAAACAAGTAGAGAGTTAGAGATCTAGCTTATCTGCTTAGTACGTACTTCAGCAAGACTACATCGGCTCCAAATGACATAATATTTACTTCTTGCTTGTGTTATTTTCATTCAATGCCAAGAAGTCATAACAGTAAATTACACCTGTGTTATTGTTATTTCCAATTGTTTAAATATCCGACGAGGAATCTTTCAATGATACTTCTTGTCGTCCCTTCTGTTCTTGCTGTCTCTCGCATGAACTAAACGGTAATAGATTTGGATATAATGTAAACAAAAAAGTGTTTAATCACTTATTTTTCATGAATGAACTCAAACTCTTTGCCAAAGACGAAAACGAGTTGAAGGGTATCGTCAATACTGTAAAATGTTTCAGTGATGACATCGGTATGAATTTCTGATTAGATAAATGTGCAAAAGTAACATTCAAGAAAGGGAGAATTACAGAAACACACTCAACAGATCTAAATTAGGGAACTGGGTGAAGAAGAAGCCTATAAATACGTAGGGGTCAGCGGAGGAGGTGGAATACAACATACCCAAATGAAAGAGAGAGTAAGAAAAGAATACTACAGGCGTGTGCATCTAGTGTCAAATACAGACTTGAATTCACAAGTTGCTCAGAAGGTCGCCCTACTAGGAACATCCCATATACTAAGAAAATGCTATCAGTTAAATGACAATTCTCCTATAGGGCCTAAGGACCAATGATTAGGCCTGGCTCTACAGGATACAAAGCAGGAAACATAACATACAATAATACTAATAATACTACTAATAATAATGTTCTTTCTCTCCTTAATCTCCGTTTCGGATGAACTAAACAGTAATAACCATGGATACAAAGTAAAAAAGAAAGTGTTTAATTACCTTTTCTACATGGATGATATCAAACTCTTTGCCAAAGACGACAATGAATTGAAGGATATCCTCGATGCTGTAAAATGTTTTGGTGATGACATGGATTTAGGATTAGATAAATGTGCAAAGGTGACATTCAAGAAAGGGAGAAATACAGAAACACACCCAGTAGATCTAGATGTTTGTCACAGAGATTAGGGAACTGGAATAAGAAGAATCCTATAAATACCTGGGAGTCAGCGCAGGAGATAGAATACAGCATACCGAAATGAAGGAAAAAGTAAAAAAATAAAAAGAATGCTAGAGGATGGTGCATCTGGTTTTAAATACCGAAATGAATTCACAAAGCAAGATATCAGCGATAAGCACTATGGCTGTCCCTGTGGTGCAACACAGTCTCAAAATCCTTAATTGGACCATAGCGAATAGATATCAAAACGAGAAAGAGTCTCAATTGTCACCTCATGTATCATCCTAAGACTGATGTTGATCCTCCTTATGTGCCTAGATCCGAAGTTGGCAGAGGATTAGTTCAACTAGAACTGTTTTACAAAACCACAATAATCAAAGCTACCTGGAAACTACAGGAGACTGAATGATGGTCTGTCCCAAAGAACATGAAAGAAATAAGGAAATTTACCCAGCAATAAAGGGGGCCAAAAAAATTCAAAACGGAATTTCAAGTAGGTGAAGAAGTGTAATTAAACCATAATACACATAAAAAAAACCCTAAAAAGAAAGCAAAAGCAAATACAATGTACCAAATGCAGAAACCTTGGAAGATAAGCCACTTCATGATCAACACGCTGCCCGTACCAAACAAGCAGAACAATTCCATTCAATCTAATCGCTCAGACATCGTGATCAAAGACCACAGGAACGGAATGTGCTTTCATATTGACATGGCAGTCCCGGCAGATTGTAAAACATTTTTTGCAAACAAAAGTATCAAAATACAAGGATCTTGATGTGGAAATCTAAAATAAATGTGGTAGGTGAGTGCATCAGTTGTTCCATTTATAGTTACAGTCCTCGGATTGATTAGAAAAGGTTCAGAGTCATTGAAGGGATTCCTTAAAGAAATACAAAAAATTGTACTCATATATACAGCTCGTACATTACGAAGAGCTTTATTTTGGCAAAATGTGTGTGATTTTATCTTTTTTTTTTTTTTTTTACAAAAATGATCAGTAGAAATTGTCATGAAGCCATTTCTGATCATAGATCTCTGGCTGGGACCTGGAAGAAAATGTGTATACAACAGAAATCAACGGAAATATTAATGATAACAGATGGTGGAATATGATAATACTGTAGTATTTATCCTCATTTGCCGCCTTCTTCACTTTCAACTTGATTTCAATGCCTGATCGCCTCTACTCCTCCCGCTAGTCTTCCTCCGTCTATTTTGTGACCATCTGCTTCCATTGTCCCTTTTATAAACATTTTTGTACGGTTTTCTTGACCATGTGCTTATGGGACTTTCGTCAGGGCCGAAATACTATGGCTTCCTTCATTTGGTCCCAATTCTTCTTCTTCTTCTTCTTTCTTCTTCTTCTTCTTCTTCTTCTTCTTCTTCTTCTTCTTCTTCTTCTTCTTCTTCTTCTTTCTTCTTCTTCTTCTTCTTCTTCTTCTTCTTCTTCTTCTTCTTCTTCTTCTTCTTCTTCTTCTTCTTCTTCTTCTTCTTCTTCTTTCTTCTTCTTCTTCTTCTTCTTCTTCTTCTTCTTCTTCTTCTTCTTCTTCTTCTTCTTCTTCTTCTTCTTCTTCTTCTTCTTCTTCTTCTTCTTCTTCTTCTTCTTCTTCTTCTTCTTCTCTTCTTCTTTCTTCTTCTTCTTCTTCTTCTTCTTCTTCTTCTTCTTCTTCTTCTTCTTCTTCTTCTTCTTCTTCTTCTTCTCTTCTTCTTCTTCTTCTTCTTCTTCTTCTTCTTCTTCTTCTTCTTCTTCTTCTTCTTCTTCTTCTTCTTCTTCTTCTTCTTCTTCTTCTTCTT
>OZ038501.1:66355764-66373264 GCA_964036315.1 Acanthosepion esculentum
ATGAGCACTGGTAAAAAAACGGTGGCTGAAGACATTAGGTTTATAATACCCAGAAATTCGTACACAGATGTCCTCAAGAACACATGGCACAGTGGATAAAGGCGTTAATTAGATCCAGTGACAGGACCCAAAGAGTGTGAGTTCAATACCTCGTTAAGGCAGTGGAGAACTTTCAGAAGGGAATTAACAGGAGATAACTGACATCCATTAGACATGGCACGTGGAACTAGAACAGTCTGCCCCAGTGAGCGAAATAAAGAGTTCACTTCGACATTCCAACCACCTGAAGAAGAACAACGGCCGAAACGTTGTGATAAACATGGCGACAAAGATGAGGACAATAGTCCGAATAATGTAAATATTGCAGATTCTTCTTTTGAGATTTTCAAGGGTATCTATCCGAAGCAGATGTGTCAATAATATTGAATATGTTAGAGCGAATCAATACTGACGATATCAATGTCTTAGGAAAAGAGAAGAAAATATCATTTCGTTTCGCTGCCTTATTCAGTTGTTCTCGGCAGATTTCAATGCCATCATTTAAACAGTGTTCTTAGAAATGTCCGTGAAGGCTTTTCGACTCTTTAATGGATTATCGTTCAAAATTGAATTTCTTTTCATATCTAGCTCGACAAAGCAAATATATATATATATATATATATATATATATATATATATATATATATATATATATATAATAAAAAGACTTAAACACTAATATTCCATGGTCATAATTTATTCCATTGGAATCGTAAAAACGACCCAATTCATCAGACCTACAGATTCAAGTGTTTTGAATCTGTAGGTCTGATGAATTGGATCGTTCTTACGATTCCAATGGAATAAATTATGACCATGGAATATTAGTGTTTAAGTCTTTTTATTATATCCTTACTCTGTCCTGGACATCGAGTTCTACCTGGATCATATCCTCTTGGAATTAATTTTATACAGATATGTGTATGTGCATATATAATTGCATATGTATGTGTATCTTCACCACTAATATTGTCTATATATATATATATATATATATATATACATATATATATATATATATATATATATATACATATATATATATATATATATATATATATATATATATATATATATGTATATATATATATATATATATATGTATATATATATATATATATATATATATATATATATATGTATTCCTTTTGTGACAAGAATTTATTACATCAATCGAAAACGAATAACATCATAGATCATCGGCAGGCTTTAACATCTCAACATAAGAGAACAGCAAGGCTCCATGAGTTTATAGATTCAAAGAGACTTTCTTTATTACGAGTTTCTGAAACAGCGATTATATTTCATTGTCAAACAGGCAAGTAAAACTACGGATTAGAACTAAAAGTAACATTTTCTACGAAGGTCTTTTAATTAAAGGCTTTGCTGCATGTCACCTCTTGTGTACAAATCAAAAAATCGAGGCAGCAACAATCATGCTGCTGGAATGGGACGTTATTCTGCATACAGCGTATTCTTCCGTCTGTCGCCTTCAGACTATCACTTGTTTCGACATTTGTCTGGTTAACCCTTCACTAGGTTAAAAAGTGAAAAATTCGACGTGGAACACCGCAAATATTCCGTCAGTCTGGTGATAGCCAAACCGAAAATATATCATTGTATATAAATATAATCCAGGTTATACGACACGGGGCATCACTGATGTAATCCAAATGTCTCATATGATCTTTGTAAGGCATTTTTCTATTTAACAAAAAAAAAATGAATGGGTCATAATTCCATCTTCGATCTTCAGCTTAGAAGCATTTTTGCTTAAGGAACGATCGCAGGTGATGAAGAATAGGTTGTTTACAACAATGTGAATCAAAAGAAGTCATCTGCAAAATGAAATGAGCTGATTTGCATAAGGAAGAATGCAATTTAGATTGGTGGGATTGAAAAAGCATTGTGCATTACGAGCTCCTTCCGAAAAAATCAGTCGTTGATTCCAGATAAGTAAAATAGTATTGGGTGATGTAAGACGTTCAGAATTGCCCAATCGGGAGTGTGGCTTCTTTCATAAGGGCAACGCCAGGCATCACGTCTTTTGGCGGACCCAGTAGAAATTGGTACTGCTTGGCTGGGATGTCATACAACATCCACTGTACTCACCTGAGCTTGCACCTTATTTTGATTCCTACAAAATCCTCTTAATAGGAGGAACTTCAATTGTCTGGAAACATTTGAAAACCACTTAGAAAAGTCCATTGCCCAGAAAGATACTAAATTCTGCGAGGTTGGAATCAAAGGTAGCTCAAAATTGGTGAAAGGTAGTGGAACAAATTGAGAAATAAGTAGTTGAATAGTTTTCTTTATGTATTAATTTTCTTATTTGGTACGTGTTTTGCATCTGCTTGGATTGGAAGAGCATTGCGTATTACAAGCTCCTTCTGCACAATCAGATGTTAAATTCAGAAAAGTAATCGTAATGGTAATATTAGCCATTTCCCTATAAGGAAATATTTGGCATTCATTGACTGAGCAGCCAGTACGGCTTTTAGTCGAAATTTTATAAAATTTTTCTTTTGAAACAATTTTTTTTTTTTTTTTTTTAGGAAAACAAATTTTTCAAGTTCAGTAGCTACTAACGCTCTTTCCAGCATTGTGAAATGCTAATGTAAAATCCAACAATGCCAAACGACTCTAATATAGATATAGATAAAACGGTCGGATAGAAACTATTGAATCTGATCATTTGGGGTGATAAGCTAAGGCAATTTAATTTATAATTCCCACTCATCCTCAGAGATCCCAATGCGTTTTCCTGAAACACAGTTTTGTCTTTCTTTCATTCTAACCTGAAGAAGCCAGTGAAAATCAACGATCTCTGGCGAAACACGTCGTTAGTAAATTTTCTGCTTTGTCTCATCATGTTAACTTTGTTTCGGATAATTATTATAGATCCGGCAAACACACATATAAATCTATGAACAATTGTCCTAATATTAAAAACGCTACGAGCCTTTGTTCTGTTATAATATTATTATCAATAGACTTTAAAAATAAAAAATAAAAAAAAAAATAAAATGAAGTGATTGTTTAGGTGGGATTAGAATATCTGTGTGACCCACCTAGGATCAAAGTAATATCTGTGTGACCCACCTTGGATCGAAGTAATATCTGTGTGACCCACCTAGGATCAAAGTAATATCTGTGTGACCCACCTAGGATCAAAGTAATATCAGTTTGACCCACCTAGGATCAAAGTAATATCTGTGTGACTCACCTAGGATCAAAGTAATATCTGTGTGACCCACCTAGGATCAAAGTAATATCTGTGTGACCCACCTAGGATCAAAGTAATATCTGTGTGACCCACCTTGGATCAAAGTAATATCTGTGTGACCCACCTAGGATCAAAGTAATATCTGTGTGACCCACCTTGGATCAAAGTAATATCTGTGTGACCCACCTAGGATCAAAGTAATATCTGTGTGACCCACCTAGGATCAAAGTAATATCTGTGTGACCCACCTTGGATCAAAGTAATATCTGTGTGACCCACCTAGGATCAAAGTAATATCTGTGTGACCCACCTAGGATCAAAGTAATATCTGTGTGACTCACCTAGGATCAAAGTAATATCTGTGTGACCCACCTAGGATCAAAGTAATATCTGTGTGACCCACCTAGGATCAAAGTAATATCTGTGTGACCCACCTAGGATCAAAGTAATATCTGTGTGACCCACCTAGGATCAAAGTAATATCAGTTTGACCCACCTAGGATCAAAGTAATATCTGTGTGACTCACCTAGGATCAAAGTAATATCTGTGTGACCCACCTAGGATCAAAGTAATATCTGTGTGACCCACCTAGGATCAAAGTAATATCTGTGTGACCCACCTAGGATCAAAGTAATATCTGTGTGACCCACCTTGGATCAAAGTAATATCTGTGTGACCCACCTAGGATCAAAGTAATATCTGTGTGACCCACCTAGGATCAAAGTAATATCTGTGTGACCCACCTAGGATCAAAGTAATATCTGTGTGACCCACCTTGGATCAAAGTAATATCTGTGTGACCCACCTAGGATCAAAGTAATATCTGTGTGACCCACCTTCATCAAAGTAATATCTGTGTGACCCACCTAGGATCAAAGTAATATCTGTTCTCTCTTCTAAAAAAACTATGAGAAATGAATAGTCCCGGGGATTCAAAAGTGAAGCAATGCCACCGTCGTTGCAAAAAAAAGACGCTAACTTGACAGTGCTAACGCGGACTGGTCAAGAGTTGTCCTTGGTCTGTGTATACGTGTATGTGACCCTCCATTTAAAACGCCATTGTGTCATATCCCTAAGTCTTGGTTAAGCGAGTAATTACAGGATAAGCTTATAGTATCTGTTTTTCTCCTCTCTAAACAAAGAGGGATTATCTGATCTTGGGATTCTAATCCAGCGGCAATACCTCGCTCATTACACGAAAGGTGAGTTGGTGGAATATTGACACCAGCTTGCCTGTCAAATTTTTTCTTGGCCCAGATGTACGCGTATGGACACACCACGTATATTATTCATATGCTCTGGGAAAAGAATACACATACGGTCATATTTTTTATAAGAATCTGTTATTATTATTATTATTTTATTTACTCTGATTTCTGGTGTGTACACATTTCTTTCTGGGTCCCGCCCAGGAGGCCTAAGGTTAGAAATGGCACCATGGCATTTTCCACTGAGCAATTAAAAAAAAAAACAACAAAAAAAAACACATTTTCCATAAAGCCTTTCCTAGGTGTGGGCTGTACTCGTGAGAACAATTTTTGCCATTAATTATTATTATTATTATTATTATTAGTGAACCCCTGCCGTAAATATTGTTAGAAAGTGAATATAACGAGCCCAACATGAATTGGAACTCCGCTCTCCGATTCACAAATCCGAGCTATTAGCCATTACACAACCCGCACATCCAAGCTTACAGCACCTGGTATTGCCAAACGGTCACTCATCTCGGTACTGACCAGGCTCGACGTAGCTTAACTTTGGTGACCTTACGGGATCCGGTGTTTCAGCGTAATGCGGCTCTAAACCTAGTAGTAGTAGTTGTAGCATTAGTAGTAGTAATAGTAGTGGAGGCATTAGTATTAGTAATAGTAGTGGTAGGATTTGTAGTAGTAATAGTAGTGGTAGCATTAGTAGTAGTAATAGTACTGGTAGATATAAGAGAACTAATACTACTACTCGTAATTATTTTTACTTGTAATGTTTTTTTTTTCTGATTTAGAAGAAAACATTTAATTGTTATTGTTTTTTTTCATTGTCTTTGGTGCTTTGGGTTTGACAATGATTTTGAAAGAGGAGAAAATATTTTAAAAATGAATTGACTCTCAGGACTTCGAAACTGCATCTTTCTCTTAGGCGAGATCTGGTTCTAGAATTACTGCGTTTGGAAGTACAGTAACCTTAACCTTGTCATATTTAAAAAGTAAAAAAAAAATGTAAAAAAAATTCAAGTTCATTTCAAAACAGTTTTTAGTTGAAGTGGCCGAGACACATTTCTTTTTCAATTCAACCAAATTTAGGGTAGAAGGGGAATTCGGACAAAAATGATTATCCCAACGATAAATTAAAGTAAAACGTTTTAGTGAAAAGAAAAAAAATGGTTAAAAATGAGCTTTCTTTCATTTAAAAAGAGAAAATTTAAAAAAAATGGAGATACAATGTAGTCATTTTAAAACGATGGATGCAAAGATACAAAAAAGAATTAAAGAAATACTATTTAAAGATAAAATAAATTTTGAAATTAAAGATACAGATTTAAAAAAAAAATAAGAAAGCAACTAATTTTGCACTGAAGAAAGAGAGAGAGAAAAAGAAGAAAACGTAAAAATAGTAAATTAAGAAGTGACAGAGAGGGAGTAAATCAATAAAAGAAAGAAAGAAAAAAGAGAATAGAAAAAATGAAAGAAGGAAAATTTTCACAAGAAAGAAACTGTATAAAGGCTAAATTAAAATGAAGAAAAAAAAGAATGAAATATAGTAAAATGTGAAGAAAGGGAGACAAAATGGCGGCAACAGACAATTAAAAATAGAACATGTTTGTGAAACGAAAGAAAATATAATGAGAGAAATAAATAAATAAAATAAATAAAATAAAAACGAATAAAAGAAAGAAAGAAAGAAAGAAAGAAAATGGTAAAAAGAAGAGAAGTAATTAAAAATAAACAGGTGTATTCTTTCGTAGAAGACAAAAAAAGAAAAAAAGATTAACAGAAGTATGAATCCAGCGAGGATCTAAAGAAAGAAATAAAGAAGAAAAGAGGGATAGAAAGAAAGAAATCGATAAAGAAAAAAAAAGAAGGAAACTGATATATATATATATAAGTCTTCGATCAACCCTCGGTATGGTTTTCAGGCAATTTTTAAAGGTGCCGCACCCTGGGATCGACCTCGATCCAGTCCGATAACATCAGAATTTACGCCCTCCTGGCGAAAGTTCTAACCCCTCGGCCACGCGCCACTGGAGTGAAATTGGTTAGACGAAACTCTTCTGGGCAGTCGATAGCTGTGCTAGCACGAAGCCACAAGTCATCGTGGCCGAGGGCTTGAGCGTGCTGGCTTTGTTCAAATTGTTGATCACGCTAGATAACATGCTCTCTCCCAAAAACTGTATAAATATATATATAAATATATATTGATGTGCACCCGAAGTAGGGGCCACGGAAGGAAAACACGGAACACGGGTTAGAGGTAAGAAAGATATATTAAACAGAAAAGTTACAAAGAATAGTGTAAGCAGAGCTTACTATCCAGTGGTGTCCGATATTGGTATCGTACGCGGCTGCGCATTACTGTATTTACTGCCCCCCACCACCACGAAGGATAGATGTGGCACACGGCCGGGTTTAAAGTGGGGTATTCCCGAGCCCGTAGGCTCGGCCAAAAAATGCCCGTAGAAACTGTAAAAACAGAATCGGGTTGGTCAACCACCCCGAACGAGACTCTGCCCTTCGGCGGAGCCTCGTCCGGGTTCCTCTCCGCTCAGAGGCAGAGAGTTCAACCGTTAACTCGTCAACACGAGGCTGCGCATTGCTGGTATATTTAACAATCCACCCCCACGGGTCGAATGTGGCACAAGGCCGGTTTAACGTGGGCTTACCGAGCCCGTAGGCTCGGCCAAAAATATTCCCATTTACAATCCGTACACACGAGTTTAGGGACTGTCTACCTCCCCGGACGAAACTTTGCCCTGCGGCAAAGCCTCGTCCGGGTTCCTCTCTGCCAAACAGAGAGTTTGACAGTAGAACACGCGGCTGCGCATTTCTGGTGCTACTCCCATGATACACATAATAATATAGTACTGGGAGAGTCCATGATGTAGGGAAGTATCGGTCTCACAACATATATATATATATATATATATATATATATATATATATATATATATATATATATGAGATGCCAGTTCACGACAGAGGAATATGCAGTGTTATCGCTTCTGATATGGAATCTCAGCTTCAGTCACTTTCCCCACCGTAGTTTCCTTGTGTCTCTTCTGTGGTTATTTTCAAGGTGCTTTTTATGATGAGCTTTCCTCTTTGATAGCTCGACTTTATGAATTTAAACCTCGTACTTAGGTACTATCATTTCACAGTCGACATTGTTAGATGTATCCGTAAGTTTCTATGCTAACAATTTCTTCACTCGCTTTTTGCGCTTTCTTCCAGTTTTTTGCTTTCCAGTCAACTTTGATCTACACAAATTTAAATGCGATATCAGTCGTTAACTTCTGTTTCCTAAATCCCCCTTCTTTTACTGTTCTCTCTGCTTAATAGTGTTTTTCTTTTTCTCATATTCTTTCACACTCAATAAACGCTGGCGTCTTTAGTGGTTTTATTGCCTTGCTTAGGGCGAAATGTGTTTAAAAAATTAAGCAGGAAGGCCTGGGATCATTATTAGCCATAGGAAAAACAGTGTTGGATTATCAGTATAACGGTAGCAAGAGACGTGAAGTCAATTGAGAAAGAACAGAAGATGAAACAAATGTACCAATATTTAAACCACGCTTCTGAGAGTTTAAGAAAGTAGAGAGTTTTTCTTTTCGTTGAGGACTCCCTTGGAATAATGAGAGACAAAATGGCTGGGTAGAATTGAAACTCTGGTTCGAACTGAGAACCATTCATGGGGCAGCTCAAATTCTGAGAAAGGTTGTGTCGACGTACAGAGGTGAAGAAATTATGGCGTAAGATCTGGTTATGAAAAAATGGAAATTAATAATAATAATAATAATAATTATTATTATTTAGAAAAAGAAGAAGAAGAGGCGGAGGAGGAGGAGGAATTATTAATAGCGGCTCAGGATCAGGCATTGCTGAAAAACTGAGTTGTTTAGCTCAGTACTTCAGCATTATTATGTAGAATGTGTGAGGAGAACGATGAGTCTGTATTGTATCAGAATGTAAGTGTATAGCTCAGAATGAATATAAGAACCGGAGCCGTGATAAAGTTATTCCCATTATTCATTGGAAGTCGTGTAAGAAGTACAAGTATTATAAACACGTGATCAGAAAGGAGAGGAAAGTACTGGAAATAGCAAAGTGGAAATCCTGAGATATATTCCGATACAGGCAGTGGCAACTTTTGAACTCAACAAACCAGATGTAATCCTGCTGGAAAAACCGAAAAAAAGAAAAAAGAAAAGAAGATTTGCTATATGTCAGAATTTTCCTGTTCATTTGACATGGGTGTTGATCGCACAGAAAAGAAAATCGAAAACTGCAATGATTTAATGTATAAAATTCTGAAATTTTGATAGAAACACGCAAAGAAAGTAATTATAGTACCAGTGATCATGAGAGTACTGGGATATTGTACAAAATGATAACAAGGAAAATGGTGAAATGCTTGCAAATATGTCATAGTGGTTTGGAAATAGAACCACTGAAAAAGACATCTCTGCTCGGAACAGCAAAGATGCTTAGAAAAATATTTGCATACAACCCGTCAAAAAGAAGAAATGTCTGATTTATTCCTTTAACTCATGAGAGGTGAGCTCAAAATAAACTTCATACCAGCAACCGTTATATGTAGTGAATAATAATAATAATAATAATAATAATAATAATAATAATAATCTACATAGCGAAACTTAGTCTGACACAAGGTCAGTTTTGTACGTCACCGATAGCATTAATATTTCAAACGACTCATTCTTCATTATCTTACAAGTATTTCGAAAGTTTCGCTTAGTGAGCCGTAATGCTACAATTGGCGGCCATGCTTATTACACGTGCTAATGGTTGTCCAAACCAACTTATAAATTATCACTCTCTGTAGTTGTCAAATGTGATTGCGTCTCTCTTCTCTCTCTCTCTTTCTGTGTGTGTGTGGGGGGGATATGTCTTCATCTACTGTTACCATGAAATAGTGATTAGCAATCTGATTGAGCAGATCGATTTCAACTGTAGGAAGATAAATTTTCGTCTCGCCGATTAAATCCGCGACCCGCGAGCAAACCTGTTCTTCAACTTCTTTTTACATTAACTCTTTCTTTCTTTCTTTCTTTCTTTCTTTCTTTCTTTCTTTCTTTCTTTCTTTCTTTCGTTCTTTCTTTCGTTCTTTCTTTCTTTTCTTAACGCCATTTTAAATGTAAGTTTTTATTTTTATTTTCTCTTTCTTTTTTATAATCGTATTATTGGTCAGCTGCCATACTTTCTTACATCCATTCTTTCTTTCTTTCTTTCTTTCTTTCCTTTTTCTTTTCTTAACGCAATTTTAAATATAATTTTTTATTTTTATTTTCTCTTTCTTTTTTTATAATGGTATTACTCGTCTGCTGCCATACTTTCTTACATCCATTCTTTCTTTCTTTCTTGAACGTCATTTAAATGTAAATTTTCTTTTTCTTTCTTTCTTTCTTCATTTCTTTATTGATTTATTTACAAATGTATTATTCGTCTGTCGCCATGCTTTCTTACGTCCATCTGTCTTTCTTTCTTTCTTTCTTATATATTAATTTATAACTGTTTTCGTCTGCTGTCATACTTTCTTACATCCATTCTTTCTTTGTTTTATTCTTTCTTTCTTTACTTATTTATTTACAACCGTATTATTCGTCTGCCGCCACACTTTCTTACATCTTTGTTTCTCTAACTCTTTCTTTCTTTCTTTCTTCAACATGTTTTTAAATGTAAATTTTCTTTTTCTTTCTGTCTTTCATTCTTTCTTTCTTTCTTTCTTTCTTTCTTTCTTTCTTTCTTTCTTTCTTTCTTTCTTTACTCATTTATTTGCAACCGTATTATTCGTCTGTCACCATACTTTATTACATACACTCTTCCTTTCTTTATTCAAAATGGTTTTAAACGTAAATTTTCTTTCTTTCTTTTTTAACATCATTTGAAATATAAACTTTCTTTCTTTATTTATTTACAACCATATTATTCGTCTGCCTCTATACCTTCTTACATTCTCTCTTGCTTTCTTTGTTCAACATCATTTTAAATTTAAGTTTTCTTTTTTCTTTCTTTCTTTCTTTCTTTCTTTCTTTCTTTCTTTCTTTCTTTCTTTCTTTCTTTCTTATCATCTTAAATGTAAATTTCCTTCTTCCATCCTTCCCTTCCTTCCTTTCTTCCTTTCGCGCCTTATATTCTTTTTCTTTCAATTTCCATACTTCATCAACATATTCCAATAGCCTAGTTTCGGTAACCGCGCTCGAAACACGATGTGCTTATGATTTCTTCATTCGAAAAATGGACACTCACAGAAGAGAAAGAAAGAAAGAAAAAGAAAAAAAAGAAAGAATTCTTTTGGAACTTAATTCTACTCAGGAAATTCACATGGCTGAGGGTAGCAGGCGACAACTGAGAGGAAGGTCGATGGGTCGACTGTAGCATTGTGGATAATGGCCGAGTGGATGATAGCCGAATCAGCCATTGAAAGGAATTCCATTCGAATTATTTCATAAATTGCATATTGTCTGCCGCGAAAAAGTAAAAAAAAAAAAAATAAATAAAAAATAAAAAATATCCTGAGTCTTAATTACACTGTTTAGATGCGCATCTGCTGGTTTGTCGCTGGTGGAAGTCGGTTAGATTGTGAGGCTGTGACATTTTCAGTTCTACTCTTTTATTATTCATTTCTTTATTTTACCGGATGAGTTCATATATCTGTATGTTGGGATGCAGGTGAAAAAAAAAAAGGCCGGGCGAAAGGGAATAAAATATGAAAAATAAATATTAAAAAATGTTGAGCAAGTAAATGGCAGAGAAGGCAAAAAAGAAAGCGAGAAAGTAGAAGAAGAAAAAGAAAAAGAAAAAATACGCAAGAAAGAAAAAAAAAGATTCAAGGAAAGAAAAACGAAAGAAAGAAAAAAGATAAGAAAGGAAAAGAAAGTGATGTCTAAACTTAATGCTCTCAAGAAGAAAAAAGAACAGAATGAAAGAAAAGAGAGAGAGAGAGAGAGAGAATAAAAGAAAATATGAAAAAGAGGAGAAGAAAGAAGTTATAAAGAAAGAGAAAGAAAAGATGAGAAGTAAACAGAGTTTCATAAAAAGGATGTGAAATCGTAAAGTTCTCATAAAAGAAAGAAAGAAATAAAGAAAGGAAGGAAAAAAGAAAGAAAGAAATAAAGAAAGAAAGGAAAAAAGAAAGAAAGAAATAAAGAAAGAAAGGAAAAAAGAAAGAAAGAAATAAAGAAAGAAAGGAAAAAAGAAAGAAAGAAATAAAGAAAAAAAGAAAGAAAGAAATAAAGAAAGGAAGGAAAAAAGAAAGAAAGAAATAAAGAAAGAAAGGAAAAAAGAAAGAAAGAAATAAAGAAAGAAAGGAAAAAAGAAAGAAAGAAATAAAGAAAGGAAGGAAAAAAGAAAGAAAGAAATAAAGAAAGAAAGGAAAAAAGAAAGAAAGAAATAAAGAAAGGAACGAAAAAAGAAAGAAAGAAAGGAAAAAAGAAAGAAAGAAATAAAGAAAGAAAGGAAAAAAGAAAGAAAGAAATAAAGAAAGAAAGGAAAAAAGAAAGAAAGAAATAAAGAAAGAAAGGAAAAAAGAAAGAACAAATGAAGTTAGAGTGGAAGGAATTATAAGATTTTAAAAATAAAATGCAACGATAAATTTATTACATCATATTATTGCCGGTTTATAGACTAAGTGATTTCGCAATTTTATTACGAGTTTCAATCCATCTTATTATTGTTGCTTTTTAGATGAAGCGTTTTCACCATCATTATTTCTTCATTACTAGTTTATTAATATTCTTTTATTGTGGCTTTTTAGATCAAGTGTGTATACTATTATTTTGTTACTAGTTTTATTCTATCTTATTATTGTTGCTTTTAGATGAAGCATTTTCATTTATTTTAAATTATAACCGTGGAATATTAGTGTTTGAGCGTTATATATATATATATATATATATATATATATATTTAAAGGCATTTATGATATGTTTAACGTTCTTTTTATAGATACAAGTATTTAAGCAAATGCTCTGTTTTATAATAAACAGTATTAAATAACATTTACCGGCTTGAATGTCCGAGAAATTTTCATAGAAAATTTTCGTTCTCCGACAGGAATCGAACCTGCATCCTATACGGAACCGTCATTTCGCGTGACGGGCCTTAACCGTTCGGCCACAGATTAGGGCAAGGTTAGCTAGGTCGATTTTACTATCTTTAAACTTAAATCTTCCATGGATCTCTTCTATTCATATCTGCTCTAGAGTATGAAATGTAAACAAATGACGTCATATATTTTTGAATTGGACAAAGTCCGACAATTTATTTAAATAAATTGTCGGACTTTGTCCAATTCAATATATATATATATATATATATATATATATATATATATATATATATATATATATATATATATATATATATATATATATATATATATCACAAGTTCGTTGAACTGCTGGAGATATTATTGTGTGGTGCTTAATGTGTGTGTTTTTTACGGCTTATCAACCTTTTGCAGGTTATTCAAAGTCGGAAAATATTTTTAGATTGTAAAAGTCTTTTTGGAGACAGTAATGATTTACTGATACAATTCTTACTAATTAACCCTTAGCTGGGAGGAGAAAAAATTGATACTTTTCTTAAGGGTATTTGCGCGTAAGTGAATATAACAAATCCGATTTGAATTTGAACTCGATTCTCCGATTACCAATTCCGAGCCGTTATCCAATATAACGACCGCACATCCAAGCTTATAGCACTTGGTATTCCCAAGCGGTCACCCATCAAGTTACTGAGCAGGCTCGTCTTGCTTCGTACGGGAACCGGTTTATCGTAAAGGCCTCGGTATCACAAACTGATTTAAATATTTCAAGGTTATTATTTATTTATTTTAATAAGGAGACGATGTTTTGTTATCGACTTGAAGCAATACGAATTCATTTTGTCTTTGGCTGTCTGATATGCATTTGATAGATATTTGACATAATAATATTAAGAACAGTCAAACGACAATAATGAGACTTAGTCGGTGTAATTGCTTGTGTATACGTTTGAAAAGTAAGACATTTTTATGAGTACATATGTAAGTAAGTACCAAATTTGATTTGATTTGATCTGGTTTTTACGATTTGTCAACACTCTGTGGTATATTTATTTGAAACTGTAAGAACATTAGTTTTTGCAGATGAATAATGCATACGCCTTTGAGGATAACAATACTTTTACCAGTCAAAATTCATACTATTTAACCCATTGCTGGGGAGGAGAAGAGATATTTTCCAATAGTATTTGTCTTAGCTTTTTCGATTCATCGTAATTTTTCTTTTTTCTTTCTGTTTTTGCCTTCTTCTTTATTTCTTTAAAAGTCAAGCCTGATGATTGCGTTTACCATGAAACAGACTGTCGCCTCTGGGCGTTGTCTTCACTGTCCACTTTTATATTTACATACGCTCTATCCCTGATATTGAGCACTTTAACCCATAAATATAGCATAGCTTAAAACTATAGTTTACCATTCATATATTTAATTTCACCAACGCCAGCCTTATCAAAAAAGAACATAACTCTTTAAATCACATTTTTTACAGTAAGGTTAACCCTATACAAGACCCGGGGGCAACTCAAGGTAGAGGATTGTGTAAAGGGGTAGTTTATAAGGATAAGAGGGGAAGATAACTGCTGACTCTAGATTTGAACTGGTTAAGATTGTAGTGATCGGGAAAACACCCTCTTGGCAGTCTGTTCCATGGCGGAGTGGTTCACGGGGAGATTCTCACCAATGGAATACGGAGGGAATGTGGGTGATTTGCTACGATGTAAGTGGCATGGTGGGCCCTAGCCGTGAAGGTTAGAGCTGGCGGAACCAAGGAATGTAGTTCGTCCGATCACTGCCCATGGTAGTGGCGATAGAGCATTGAGAGGCCCACCACATCCCATCCGTGAGAGAGAGGTTGGAGGGTGGAAAATAAATCTTCTCCCAGAAGGACTCGTAGACGCTTTTGAACTCTATCAAAACTGGAAAGAGGTCTGGGCAACCCCCGCCTATATATGGTAACAATACTCCATTTTCGGCCTGATCGTGCACCCATTGGAAATCATATTCACTCACTTGTGTCGAAAGAAGGCGGGCAACTATCAAACTGGATTTAATTAAAAGACACAAACAAGCCAGTCTTTTTTTAAAAAAATTTTTACAGTAAGGTTGACTCTGTACAAGGCTCGTGGGCCACTCGAGGTAGAGGGTTACGATAAAGGGTGGTTTGTATAGATAGCAGTGGAAGATAACGGCTACCTCTAGTCTTGAACAGGTTAAGATTGTAGTGATCGAGAAAACATCCTCTAGGGAGTCTGTTCCATTGGGCAGTGGTTTGCGGGAAGAAACCGATGGAACACGGGGGGAATGAAAGGTGGTTTGCTACTAATATGTAAGTGCCATGGTGAGTTCTAGCCGTGAAGGTCAGATTTGGTGGAATCAAGGAATGTAATTCGTCCGAGCACTATCCATGGTAGTGGCGATAGAGCAGTGAGAGACTCGACATATCCCATCCGTGTGAGAGAGAGAGAGAGAGAGAGAGAGAGAGAGAGAGAGAGAGAGAGAGAGAGAGAGATAGATAGATAGATAGATAGAGAGAGAGAGAGAGAGAGAGGTTGGAGGGTGGAAAATAAATCATCTCCCAGAAGGACACGGAGACGCTTTTGAACTCTATCAAAACTGGAAAGTGAGGTCTGGGCAACCCCGCCCATATATGGTAACAGTACTCCATTTTCGGCCTGATCTGGCACCTATAAAGGTAGAGGATAACATGAGGGTCAGGTACTTACTAGAGCGGTACAGCTCATTTTAGCTGCATCTTTAGTCATGGATCGTTTATAGAAGTTCCACTTGAGGTCAGGTATGAGTTTGAGGCCCAGTGTTCCTCTCATCGTGACTGGCGGTAGTTCGGGGCCTGATTGACGGTGATGGAATGTAACCAGTGTTTTTTTAGATGCATTGAACATAACCAACCAATTTTTCCCCACTGAAAAGTTAGTGTTAGATCGGAAACATAGGTCAGCTGCCAATCTCTGATCGTCAAGATTTTATAGGTGTGCCCGTATATCGTCGTATCCTCGGCATAGACGTTTACAAATGATCAGAGTATATTCTTAAGTACATCTTTTATGTAAATCAGAAGGAGTGTTAACCCGAGAATTGAGCCCCGGGTAACGCCTGCGTTAACCACCAGGGCCTCGGTGAACTGACCGTTAATAACTAACTTCCAGGATCTATCTATTAGGAAGGACTTTATAATAGAGAAAACCTTTCCGGTGATTCCATAGCTGAAGAGCTTGTGTTGCAAACCTTTGTGCCATGCCTTGTCGAAGCCCTTCGAGATATCTGATGCTATGATGCTTGCAGTATGTTTCATCAAAGGCCTCACTAATTCTGTCTGTAAGTAATTAGGACGTCAGCAGTGGATCGGGCTGATCGAAACTCATACTACTCGTCGCACAAGAGGTTGTTCTTATCCAGGTGCTCGACGACCTTCTTGTTGATTAAGGCCTCATAAATCCTACTGATGATACTGAGGAGACTAATGGGTCTATACCGAGAGGAGGGATATCGGACGCTCGCATTCTTGAAGACCGGGCATACACTTACCACTTTCCACATGCTTGGGAAAGATTTCTCCTTCAAGCAGCGGTTAACCGTTTGAGCCCTGAGTTCCTGAACAATTTTAAACCTTCTGAGCTCCCGAGACAAAATTCTCAAATAATTGGTATGTAATGCTTCAAGGTAGATATAAAAATAGTTACAAGTGTTTACCCACCGTTCAATCGGTAGCTGAGCATTAAGTCATTTTTCTCTACCATTGTTCGACCGGTGGCTGGGACTTATGTTATTTTTCTCTACCACCGGTAAAACGGTGGCCAGGGCTCAAAAGATTAATGGAATATAAAAGGAATGTGGATGATCTGTTCGCCTGTAGAAGGCATCTTAGATGTGAAGGTCTGAACTGGTGCAACTAAGTAACGTAGCTCGTTCGAACCTTTCCGATGGAAATAACGCTAAAGTAGCGATGCCGTTCGAACTTCTGGCAACACTGAAGAATAGACAACTATTTAAGATTCCACAGCCGGCCACTATCTTCTTTGCCTTTTAACCCTTTGAGCCCTGTGTTTCTGACCAATTTTAACCCTTCTGCCTGAGCTCTTGAATCAAAATTCGCAAACAATTGGTGTGTAATGTTTCACGATAGATATAAAAATAGTTACAAGTGTTTACTCACCGTTCAACCGGTAGCTAGGTATTACGTCATTTTTCTCTAGCACCGGTAAAGCGGTGGTCAGGGCTCAAACAGTTAAATAACTTTGCTAGAATCGGGGATAATTCTCGGTTGATATTCTTTAGGAATTCTGGAATTTTTATGTAAGCGTATAATAAAACTCGTTTTTCTATTTGCAAGATAGATTCTGGTGAGAAGAAGTGTCTGGCACGACACAGCGAACCGACTTTCCTAGCAGCAGGATTAGCAATTGAGTCAATATAACCATATACCACTTTACGTCAGTGGAAAACGTTAGCTCAGGAAGACGCAACGAGTTTCTTCTTCTGGAGGTTAGCATCAGCCATACTGACGCAAGACAAAAATAGTTCTCTCTGATGACTAAAAGACAGTCAATCAGTTATGGGCCATACGTGATACACGCTTAGGGGATCTTGTATTTTTCCATACATGATTGACAAGGCAGATTTTTCCCCGCAGTATGTTGCCATTTCTTTCAGCAGTAGGCCAGTTGCCAACCATGGCTATAGAACCCGGTCTGTCCTGCTATTTACCCATAGCTGGGGGGAGAAGAAGAGGATTCATACATTTCCCAAGGGTATTAGCACGTAAGTGAATGTAATGGATTCGATTGGAATTTGAACTCGATTCTCCGATTCTTCAATCCGAGCCGCTATCCATTACTCCACCGTGCCTCCCCACCCACAAAAAAAGGCTCAAGTGGGATTCGAATCCTCGACCTCCAGTTTACTAGACTGGCGCTCTGACCAACTGAGCTATAGAGCCAGTTCGT
>OZ038501.1:66378264-66428264 GCA_964036315.1 Acanthosepion esculentum
ATGTAGGTTTAAAATTCTCGATAGTCGGACGAAATTAGTTACCTAGCAACTCTTATTAGATTAGACTTTAAAAATAATTTTCATATACCTATTGTCATTATTTATTAGGCTATTATGCAGATTAAAAGTGTTATCATTGATAATATTCATTATATTAATTTCATCACGTTTAATATTAGTACTTTGTTTCACTAAAATTATATGCAATAAATTCAAATTATATATTTGTAAAAGATATTTGTTTTATTAATATTTTTCTTGAGACAAATTCCGGTTGCATTTGTATAAATACAATCAGAATTTTTATATCTTAATTATTCCACTAAGACGTTGACAAGATGCAGGGTGTACAGATCATATAAAGGATATAATAAAGTTTTTATAGGCTCGTGTTCTTTTTTCCTATTATTTTTCGTTTAATTGTAATCATGGCTTGTTTAACCAAAATAATACCTCATAAATATAGCCTAAGCTGTAATATTTACTAATAATTCTACTGATTACTAATTTTTCTTGATTTGCCCTGATGAAATTGGGGTACGACTTATACACTTTTTCATATTAGTACATATACATTTTACCTATCATAGTTTTACACAGACCCCACCACACGTATATACGTGCGTGCGAGGATATATTATTCAGCGAAAGAATAGAGAAATGGTCTGATTGTTGACATGGCTACATTCAAGGAAAAAATGGATACACATCCCATCATTGAAATTCAACAATCAAATACTTATGTATGTAGACAACAGCGCACATATACATACATATGTCAAGTCCCATACTGTCCACGTATGTTTATGTTTGTGTGAGACCCGGTGGGCGAGCGCGTGTGTATGCGTGTCTGCGTACCTCAGTGGGTATACGGGCATACATGTATGTTTGTGTTAGCATGAGTGACATCACGACGACGATTTCCCACCCACTACCATAATAACACCAATACACGCAACCTACAAAAATCCAAAATTTAAAAAAAAAAAAAATCATTTTGTCTGACGATCGCAAAAGCTTGAAACCTAGGGTCACAAACTCATATCAAACCAACCAAATATGTTAGGTCTATCTCTGATACTGAGCGCTTTCTAATAAGTACCGCGCATATAATATATAAATAATAATAATAATAATAATAATAATATATATATATAAAGATGAAGAAATATAGTCTTAAAGTGTGCTATATTTATTGGATAAAGTGCTCAATATCAGAGATAGAGCGTGTGTAAATAAAAAAGTGAACATAGAAGTCAACACTTAGAGGCGACAGTCTGTTTCCTGCCACGAGTTGGCCTGACGATTGCATCTAGCATGAAACAGACTGTCGCCTCTAAGTGTTGACTTCTATGTTCACTTTATATATATATATATATATATATATATATATATATATATATATATATATATATATATATATATATATACACACTTTTCACATATACATTTATATGGATTATTTTTATTGATGAGTTTTACAAATTTGATATGCAATAGAACATGTTGATGAATATTTAAACTTGAATACATGTACAGCAATTTGTTTTAATTCATAAGTAATTATCAAATAAATATGCCTACTCCAAATAAAAAAAAACATTCAACAGAATTCCAGGAATTCAACAGACAAAATTCTGTAAATAGACAAGAAAAAGTAAAAGATTTTTCCTTTCCTCGCCGAAACACCTAAATCTCTCCCCCCCTGTTGAGAACCTCTGAGCTATGGGTTAAATAATAGGGTAGACTAGTTTCCACAGCCTTGTATGATAGCCAGTGTAAGTGAATGAAAACTTTCCATTCAAAACCGTAGATAATGACAACGGGAAACAATTCCAGTATCTTTCTCAAGAAGTTATAGTAATTCACGGCTATTAAAGAAAAGGAATCTGTGGAGAGCCATTTTCATCTACGTTCTGAAAGGATATGGCATTTTAAAAATTACTGGTGAAGAGAAAACTTGTTTCTATTAAGATCTTTGGCAATAAATGCTTCGTCAGTTCATCTTTATTTTAACGTCTGTAAATTCTGCAATATGCAGTTATAAAAAAGTAAAAACATTATCTTCCTAAAGTAGGAGATCAGAATTGATAAGAAAAAAATATAAGAAAGGGGTGTAAAAGCAAGAAAATAACAAAATAATATGTCAGTCTTTTCATTGTTTTTGTTTTTTTTAGTTTAAAGGTTACTCCTTTTTTATTGCTTTATAAATTTTAGAAAGTGAACGAGGGAAAAAGTCGTTTAAAAATTAAATGAATTTTTTTTTTCTGGAAATGTTTTGTGGAATTATTTTATTTTATTTTGTAATTTTAGATAACAGTAAATGCAATTTAAGGATTTAAGATTGGTTTGTCGTCTGATTCTAATTGTAAGGTGACGGGCTTGTGGAAAAGACAGAACTGCAAAAACACGCTGACCGTAAGTTGTCATCCGGTCTGAAAATGAAAGAGAATATGGCGGATGATTGGGAGTTGGTTAAAAATTGAGCATGAAATGGGTTGAGAAATGTTGTTTTGAAGGATTGACAGTTATGGAGAATAGTGAGTAAGGTAATATGCTATTTGATTGGGATGTTTGCATTTCGGCAATGGCGAGAAAGAGAGAGAGAGAGAGAGAGAGAGAGAGAGAGAGAGAGAGAGAGAGAGAGAGAGAGAGAGAGAGAGAGAGGGGGGGAGGTAAAAAGAGAGAAAGAAAGAAGGAAAGATCAAAACGAAGAAAGAAAATGAAAAAGAAATAAAAGAGAAGAAGGTGAGACGCCGAAGAAAAAAAGAGAAAAGAAAGTAAAAGTAAAAGTAAAAAACAAACAATAAAAAAAGACGAAAAAAATAAAAACAGAAAGAAAAAAAGGGGAAGAAATTGCGTATATAATCATCCCTTTCCACTCCCTTACATTCACTAATCCTTTACATTGAGTGGCTCTCGAGCATTATATTGTGTGAAAGGAATGCGTCCACATAAATGGTGTTTCATTAAGGTGGATTATATATAAGGGAGTTTCATTAAGACGGATTCAAGTCAGCAGTAAATAAATCAGTGTTATTGGTGAAAATTTATTTATTTCTCTATTGGATGATGTTATTTAAGTCAAGGCAATTATGTGTGAAAAATAATGTTGCCCAAATCTCCGCCAAATCTGAAAGAAAAAGAAAAAAATCATTAGACGCTTAAACTTAATTCACATTTAAAATCGGTCCAAGTTATTGGAACACTCTTTAGATAAGAGCTGCCAAACAAAAAACAACATCTATTTAATAATAACAAATATAGCCTGCCTAGGGCTCTGGGGGCTTAAGTACACGCCTTAAGGACTCACATACTTACCCCGGCCTCTCTTTCCCTTTGCGAAACAGTTTGCAAAATTCTCTTCCAGAACTGTTATCAGTTGCCTTGTTGCGATCCCCTTAAATTCTCGTTTTCGTCGGCGATTTTAGCTTTAAGAAAATCCACAATTTGCAGACAGACATATTTTACGATGGTTGGAAGATCTGTGTCTAGTGCGATATTTAGCAAACGAAAACAGAAACAATAAAGCTTCACTGAAGTGGACTTTCCTCTCTTCCTTTCTAAATTTGACGGCCACACAGTAGACAAACACACCACAATGCATTTCACTGCAAACTGAGTAAACTGTTAGGATATTGCCTGCTCACGAATAAGCAGCAAGGTCCTTCATTATTACCAAAGTTAAATTAAACGCACGTAACCGAATCTCTGATTATTTAAAGCTATTTAATGAAATGACATCAGTTTTGGTTATGTAACATATTCCAATTGTTATGTGTCCTTACCTGTAACTACAGAATGAACTCTTCCTAACACTATGTATACTACGCCTCTTAAGAGAGAGGGACGAATCGAGCCGAGCCGATAGTAGTTCACTCCAAACCAGACTGACAGTCATACTAGCACCTTCCACACCTTGTATTATTATTCCGTGTAATATATCTTCGTTATTTCTACTCTTGTGTTCGTGTTTGTTCTTCTTTGGTCCTAACCTGGACCATAAAAATAATAAAATAACTTTCCAATGCATTTTCATAATAAAATAACTTTCCAATGCATTTTCATAGTAAAATCACTTTCCAATGCATTTTCATAACAAAATCATTTTTCAATGAATTTTCATAAAATAACTTTCTAATGCATTTTCATAGTAAAATCACTTTCCAATTCATTTTCATAATAAAATCACTTTCCAATGCATTTTCATAGTAAAACCACTTTCCAATGCATTTTCATAATAAAATAACTTTCCAATGCATTTTCATAGTAAAATCACTTTCCAATGCATTTTCATAGTAAAATCCCTTTCCCATGCATTTTCATAATTGTCATGGGTCCATACCTATAACTACAGAATGAACTCTTCCTAACACTATCTATACTACGCCTCTTAAGAGAGAGGGACGAATCGAGTCGAGCCGATAGTAGTTCACTCCAAACCAGACTGACAGTCATACTAACACCTTCAACATCTTGTATTATTATTCCGTGTAATATATCTTCGTTATTTCTACTCTTGTGTTCGTGTTGTTCTTCCTTGGTCCTAACCTGGACCATAACAGCGATATTGGGCGAAACTAGCCCTAAACAACAACAACTTCTGTAAGTTTCTTATCTTATTTGTATTAACTGATCCCTATACTGAAATATTTGAATTTTTTAAAGCATATCATCCCAAGCAAGACGGGAATGCCACTAGCACGCAAGAGGGTACAGAAAGTGAAAGTGAAAGTAAGAGTAAAGAGGGTGTTTGAGGGAAGGATAAAGAGAACGATGGGGGGATCAAGATCAAGGCATCAGAAGATGTCGATTGACATTACAATTAAACTGTTGAAGGATATAGTTATCAGGGAAGCAGGTAAGGGGAAGAGAGTTCCACTGTCGGGAAGTGCGAGAGAAGAAGCTGTTGGAGTAGAAGAGGCGGTTACATTTAACTGTTTCGACAGTAAAAGGGTGGGACCTAGATGCCAACCCAGTAGCTCGCTTAAATTCATGCAGTCGGAGCACGAGTGAAAATAGCTCGTCAGAGCAGTTGCCATGAAAATATTTGTAGAAAAGACAGAGAGAAGTCACATCACATCTGTGAGAGACTGGAGTCGAGATGCAAGGTCAGAGCCTATCATATTGCATATCCGTCTCTGGATTTTTTCGAGAACCTCGAAATGAACAGCGGGGGCACCGGACCATATATGGCAACAGTATTCAATGCAAGGACGAATGGTAGATTTGTAGATTTGAAGGATGGATTCAGACGGGAAAAACCTTCTGGCGCGACACAAAGAACCAACTCTCCTTGCGGTAGATGAAGCTATTGATTCAATGTAGTTCCGCCTCAGGTGAGTGGAAAACGTGAGACCAAGAAGGAACAGGGAGACGCTCTCGTAGTATTTATTAATTCCAACAACTCAGCGGGGAAAAACTGGCTCGTAACATTCAATGCCTCGAAAACCTGTCTAGTGACGTCCCACCATCACTGAGCGGACCCTGAAAAATGAAAAGATGGTCGGGTCCCTGTAACGCTCCACTAAGTACCTGACACCTGTTATCCTCTACCTTTACAAGAGCATATCAGGTCGAAAATGGCGTACTGCTGCCATATATTCTTAGAAACTGCCCAGCCTTCATTTCCCAGTATCGACAGAATCCAAAAGCATCTATGCGGTCTTGTGGGTTATAATGAATTATTTCTCGCCCTACAACCCCTTTCCCACAGACGAAAAGTTGTAAACCTGCATGGCAAGTACACATGGCAAGGACTAGATTCCTTAATTCTATAATTTCTAACCATCATGGCTAATCGCACTCATTCCCCTCGTATTCCTTGGCAAGATAGAAGTTCCACTTGAGTAGCTTCATCCCCACGAACCGCTAGTATGTGGAACCGACTCCCAAGATAATGCTTTCCCAATGACCACAATTTAGTCTAGAATTAACCGTTAATTTCTCCACATATACACATAAACTATATTATTTAACTATGTAACCCTCAATTTCGAGTGGGCCTTGTAATCAGTGAACATTATTGCAAGAAAAATCTAAATTTTTTATTATGTACTCAGGGTATGTGATATCACGTCTTTTATTCCAATTCGATATCATAGTTTATGTTTTGGAAAGGTTTATCCTGTCATATTTCTTGTATATATATATATATATATATATATATATATATATATATATATATATATATATATATATATTGAACATGGGCATAATATCTTGACCGTGTTTTGAAAATTGTAAATATTTTATAAAACATACATACAACAAATTATTTCTTATTTTAACAGTTAAAATATAATCCTTGAAAATGGCTAAATGTATAGCTGAAAGCGCTCGGATAAAAAGAACATTCGGACAGTTTTTATATAATTTATCAACCGAAAAGAAAAAATTATTAGATCGCATGAGAAATTGTATAAAAACTATATAAACGCACCTTGTCTGTCGTTTTTAATGAAATGTGCATGAAAGAAGGATTGCTGCCTAAATACACACACACACACACACACACACACACACACACACACACACACACACACACACACACATATATATATATATATATATATATATATATATATATATATACCAGGTGTAACAGCTAAGAATCGGAAGCTCATGAAGATTTGATATAAAGTTCAAATAATTAGATATTATTCTAGGACCATTTTCCAACATATTCAAGATGATCTTCGTCCTCCCTAGCCTTCTAAGTTTCTGTCCTGGTGTAACAAGGTGCCTCACATTTTTCACGTGCTATTCTATTTTCAAGTCTTTTTTCACTGCTTCTTGAACTGTCATAGTTGAAACTCCTCTCTCACGTACCAAACGTCTTATGGATCGAATTGAATCTCTTCTAATTGCTCTCTTTAGCTCTAAGTTGAAATGATGATCCCTCTTCCTGTTGTGACCTCCTGATCCAGTTTTCCTCTCTACGGTTCCCTCTTTTTTAAAACTTATTCTCGTTATCTTGATGGACTACGAAGATGGAAGCCAGAGTATGAAGCATTACTGAAGCCTTGAATTATATTTTTCCTCGCACCATTGCTCATTTGAGAAGACAGTGGGTCTGACATAAAGTAATTCCAGGCTGTTCTTTTCCTAGCTGAGTAACTCAAAGGGGTTTTCAGTGATTCTTACGACAAATGGTATCAAGATGGCTAAAAGTCTCATCTGTAAACCTATATTAAAAAAAATACTCAATTAGTATAGTGTTTTTTTTTTGTTTTTTTTTTAGATATTAAATACTTTTGGGGCTGGACTAATATGCTGTAATACAATTTGCACAATTTTGCTGTTACAAGCGGCACACACACACACACACACACACACATATATATATATATATATATATATATATATATATATATATATATATATATATATATATATATATAGTTGCGTTGGTGTGAGTTTCTGACTCTGGGTTTCACGCCCTTAAGTAATGCAAAATAAATAAATAAATAAATAACAGATGGAGAGAAGGCGTTTATACGCATGTGCAAACGTATATGTGTGTGTGAGAAAACATTATTCCGTGAACAAGATAGACGAACGATCTATAAGTTGACACTAACTCATTTATCATGCTTTTATTATTTACAAGTATGTTTCGGATAGAATCTGGTAAGTTTGTATCTGTGATTCAATGGGTTCTAATAATACATCATAACGACATCCACATGTTTAAAAAAAAGTTTAAAAATAATGGAAGCCTTAATAATAAGAACGAAAATGCCAACGTTCAATAACATCAACTACGAACACGGTCACAATGTGCTGACTGTGTTCGGAAAATAAAATATCCCCCCCTATAACTCTGGAAACATACACACAATCCATACACCCAATTAAAAATCAAAAGTAAAATCATCCTTGATAATGGCTAAAAGTATAGCCGAAAGCGCTCAGAATTAGAGAATATTTGGACAGTTTCTACACACTCCATGTCCAGAAAAGAAAACACTCGTTCGAACACGAGAAAAATTAAATAAAAAGCTTAATCGAAGTACCTTGTCAGTCGTCTTTTATGAAACATGTATAAATGAAGGAGTGCTGCGTAAATACACAATATATATATATATATATATATACATATATATATATATATATATATATATATATATATATATATATATATATATATATATATATTGAACAATAAAAAATATTAAAAAATTAAAATCTTCAGACAATGGGTTGTATATTAATATTCTTTCGTTTTTATTATTATTTCATTTAGATTCCTCGACTAGTTTCGGCCAACATGGCCATCATCAGGAGAAAAATAATTCTGTTTGCTGGTGGCAGTGAGCTACAGAAATGAATGTATTGATGGAGAAAATGAACTGTTTTCTGTAGTTTTCATTTGTTTCACACACACACAGACATACATATTAGCTAAGTACATATTCTACATTGTTTTTAGCAACTGCCTCATCATTTTACAAGGTTGTTCATCCCATTTTTCTAGAAACTTTCTTTTTCTTTTCTTGGAAGAATGTTGTGAGATAGTTTTAAATTGACAGTACTAACTCAGTTTTTGTCATTTAAATTGTTCTGTAGAGACGGGAACAAATGAAAACCCGAAGGCGCCAATGCCGGATAATATGGTGGTTCGTGGAGGGTTTCCCATTTCAACTCTTTGAGCTTCTGCAAGGTCTGTTTTGTAACACGCAGTATTGCGTTGCCGTAGTGGAAAATGACACGTTTATGATTTACTAAAATCTCGTGTTTGGAAATGAACTCAGGTCTCTTAAAGTGGTGAAAGGCAGTTGAGCTATCGGTTTTAAAACTCTTAGCAATCCCTTTCGTCGAAATCTTCGGTTTATTCACCACGAGGGCAAGCAGAGCGTCTTCATCGACGTCGGAAGGTCAACCGGGGTGTGGTTGATGGTTTTCTGTTAAAATCACCTTGACGAAATCAGCCAAACCACTTTTTGACCGTCCAAAGAGATGGAACACGATTCAAATAAAGCTGAATGTTATTTTTTGCTACAGTTCCCTAAGTTACGCCTTTCTGAAAGAAAATGGAATGGCAACTTTTCATTCTCCATCTTTAAGGCGCTCAGTTGTGGACAAAATCTTTAAGGCGCTCAGTTGTGGACAAAATCTTTAAGGCGCTCAGTTGTGGACAAAACTTCAACATTCAACGAAGTCTAACTTGAAACTGAACGCGCAAAGTTACAGTCTAATAAACACACCAGAAAAGTGTCAAGTTACGGTAATTGGAAATCGGGGACGAAATTTTGCAATGATCTGATAATTGTTGGTGGAAATGACAGTGGATGGACGAAATCTTGGCATATCAGCCTTTTATAATTATCTTCGACGAAAAAAATCGAAAATTTCTTTTAGTAAAATGGGGACGTGATTCGAAAGGACTTTGAAAGTCTGCTCTAAAGTAAATCCTTCAAGTTCCTAGCAAAAGGAGGAGACCAAAAAAAGTAGGGAGAAAAGGATCATAACGAGAGAGGAGAGTGGTAATATAATAACTTGAAGGAAAACGCGCCAACACCCATGTGTGTGTGTGTGTGTGTGTGTGTGAGAGAGAGAGAGAGAGAGAGAGAGAGAACAAAGTGAAGAGTTGAAAGAGAGTGGAAGAGAAAGTTTTCGGCTATCATTGCTTCAGTCAATGAACTGTTCCCGTAAGTATCACAAGAGGTTGCTTGTAGGACTAGTGGCGTGAATAAAAAAGGCACCAATAAATTGAGAGAGAGAGAGAAAGAAAGAGAAAGAAAGAGAGAGAGAGAGAGAAGAGAGGCTTGAAGTGTTTTAAAGAGAGAGAGGAAGAGAAAGTTGTTGGCTTTCACTGCCTCAGTTAATGAACTATTCCCGTAAATATCACAGGAGGTTGGTTTTAAGACTGTTGGCGGGAATAAAAGAGAACTAATAAATTGAGAGAAAAACAGAGAGAGAAAGAGAGAGAGAGAGAGAGTGTGTGTGTATGTGTGTGAGAGAGAGAGAGAGACAGAAATAGAGATAGAAAGAGAGAAAAAGGGTTCGAAGTGCTTTAACGTGAGAAGAAGACAGAGAGAGAGAGAGAGAGAGAGAGAGAGAATGAGAGATTGGGAGTCAATAGTTTTAATGCGTGTGGAAGAGAAATTTGTTGGCTATCACTGCTTCAGTCAATGAACTGTTCCCGTAAGTATGACGAGAGAGAGAGAGAGAGGGGGAGAGAGAGAGAGATGTTGACAAGAATATTGGGCTTTGGCGAGATGCTAAAGTAAACATGAAAATAATTTTATAAAAATTATCCTAGAAACAAACAGTCAGCAAGGGGAAGAAAAAGAGAGAGAGAGCGTGCGAGTGATACAGAGAGAAAGAGTGAGAGAGAGAGAATAATGAATTCTATGACAAGAAAAAACAAAGCGAGGGAAAAGTGGCAGGTACAAAAATAGACCAAGAAACAATGAGAGAATAGAAGAAAAGTATGAGAGGGAGTGCGAGAAATCGAAAAACATGTGTCCGATGTACATAGATAGATAGATAGATAGATAGAATGAGATAGATAGATAGATAGATAGATAGATAGATAGATATAAACAGATATAGATAGAATGAAAGAAAGAAAGAAAAAATAGAATCGGATACCTAGCTATCTATCTAGATAGATATGAACAGATATAAATAGATAAAACGAAAGTAAATTACGGATAGAAGCTGCAACGAGGAAAGGACGTGTTTTTCAAGGCTCTGCTGATTTCAACGGATATTTAAGAATGTAAAAATGTCGGATAAAAACATAAAAAATTATTATATCTAAAGGATAGAAGCTGAAAAGAGGAACAATCGTTTTTGACTGAGTTTGAAAAATCACTGCGTTTGAGCTGATAAGTTTATTTTGTTATTTTCGCAACTTTTTTTCATTTTTTTTTTTTTTACTAACGTTCTTGTTTTCATTTGGTTCGTGTATTTTATGCCTGTTTTTTAAAAAAAATAACATCTAAGAAAGGTGTAATTTGTTCAGTCGTGGTGGCTGCCAGCTGCCATGAGTGAAAACTTAGATTCATCGCCGGTACAAACCGAAAATTTGGCACCAGCGAAAAAACAGGCCTGGTCTGAGAGCGGGCCTAAGAAAAAGGACTCCGCTTATTATGCGGAACAACGGCAAATGTATGAGAAATATCTGCAAGGTAACGGGTTCCTTACAATTCCAGAGGCCTTGGATATCTTTACTGACCACAGATGTTAAAAGTCACAAACTCATTGGAGTCAGCAGAGACAATATGGAGGAGGATTTGAAGAGCTTCAAAATTGTGCCGAAAATTCTGGCTCGAAGAAGTAATTCGATGTGGGATATCCTTCTCAGTTCGGAGCAAGAAGCGAAGCAGCTAGCGGGGAGTATACTATCTACATCTACTTTGCGACTCCAGACGGAGAACATGGGAACAAGAAAGACGAGAATCACGGTACATGGCCTACCCGTAGATATTTCCGAGGACCGAATCGGAACCTTTTTTGCCAAGTTCGGGCAAGTGGACGAGGTCATCGCAGCCAGAAGCAAATCGGAAATTGCAACGGGAGACATCATATTGCAAGTGGTTCTCACCAGACAGAGCTTTCGGGACATCCCCAATGAGTTAACTTGCCGGAACAAAAGGATGCTAGTCGTGGTTGAAGGAAGGAAGCCGACAAAAGACGCAGCACCAGCAGCAGCAGCAGAAGTTATACCAACAAAAGAAAAGCTCCCCCCCAGGGTGCATGGATTGAGGTGAAGAGGCGGGGAAAAATGACAAACCCACCCTCTCCTCCAGCACGGCAGGAAAAGCAGCAGGAACAACAGAAACCCCAGCAACAACAACACAAATCTCCAAAACCTGTAACTAAACAGCAAAACCACAAGGAAGAAAGAGATAAGAAAAAGCAGCAGCAGCAACCGGAAGAGGAGATGGAGGTGGGGGAAATGCCTCCTCCTCGCTCTTCTTCTTTGAAAAGAACTAGAGAAGAGGAGGAGAGGGACGCTGAAAAACCAGTAGAGAAGCGTGTTGGACGAAGCAGGGCAGAAAAAAGTCTACCAAAATACAGGTCGTTGTCTGAACCGGTCAAGCCAGGACAAGTTAGACAAGAACTGGCAAAAGCCCGGAGCCTCCCCACTTCACCCACTCGAGCTCCGTCTCCCTCTTCCTCCACCTCCCCTGCTAGTTCAATATCCACTCACCCTCACTCTTCCACTTCTCCCCCTCCACACCGTTTCAGGGAAAAGAAAAAGAAAAAAAAAGAATTTTCCCTGATGCGGAGAACATTTGCAGAGTGGATATAGAGCAAATTAAAAAAAAGACTTGTCAAGCCATAAAAAATCGTTATTAGGCTTGCTGATGAAAATATCGTCTGTGGATGGGAAATCCATTGAAAACCCCAAGAACTTTCCTGATGCTCCTGGTGTAGTCACCTGCGTAAGGGAAACGGGTGGCTACCTAAAAGTTTGGGTGCACCTGGAGGCAGCGCAGGAAGCATTCCCAAAAATTAAGATGTTCAAAACAGAGAATCACTATTTGAGGAAATTAAGGCAATATTGTTCCGGGAGGATCCCCGTCTTAATACATCCCTCCCTATATAGGTGTGTTAAATTAACCTATCCCACGGATGTCGGCGGGATCGTCGTAGAAGGACAAATGACGTCAGAGCTAGGTGTGGGGAACCTAGGACATTCCGTCGGGGTCCTAACTGATTCAGATTTCCGGCCGGTGTGTGAGTAGGTCTTTTCTTTTCTCTCTTTTTCTTTTTCAGACCTAGAAGATGTCAATTAGGATAGCCACTCTGGATGCGAAGGGCTTGAGGGATCGGGGTAAGGCGGCCCGCCTGCTCCGCGATCTCTTGTCTTTCGGCGTGGATGTCGCCGCGATCGAAGAGACCCACTTTGTTTGCAGTGTCGATGCGTGTGTGCTGGAGAACGACTTTGTCGTTTATTCAGCATATGGGGACCGACGGACCAGAGGAGTTTCTTTGCTGGTTAGACGTACTCTTGATGCGAAGATGGACCTTGTGCATACCGATGCCTAGAGCCGGTTGATCGTGGCCGATATTGCCGTGAAAAGTGGTTTCGGGTCGTTGCCGTTTATGCGCCCAACGTCCAGGAGGAGCGGGTTTCGTTTTTTCGGCAGTTGGGGCCGTTTCTGGTGGATTCAACGCGCCTAGTCTTAATGGGGGACTGGATGGCATCCAGGACCCCAAGTTAGATCGGGGTCGGGTGGGTAGCGGGTGTAGGGGCGATCATAGCTTGGTTGATCTGATCAACGATTCGGTCTCGTTGATAGAGACCGAGTCGATCACCCTGGGGGAAAAATGTAGACCTGGGCTCAGAATTGGCCTTTTGACAAGGTGGTTAGCTACCTTGACAGAATGTTAGTTAGTTTGATAGATTGTCCCACGTTCCACTGGGTAGGCTATTCGGATCACAAACTCCTTTGTGCCCGGATGGCGTTAGATCATAGGACTAGAATGGTTGGGTACTGGAAGTTCAATCTGTCTTTACTAGACAGGCGGGACTTCCAGGAGCAGCTAACTAGCTTAGTGCAGCGGGAGCTAGTGGGGGCGGTTATCGGGAATAAGTGGTGGGAGAGGCTTAAGGACAGGATTAGGTCTTTCACCACTGATTTCAGCAAACGGCTCGCCCTAGATAGAGCTGAAAAGGTGAAGAAGCTTAAAGCTACTTTTTCCGGGGAAGTGGCTGGGGGCCCTTAGAGATAGCCTTAGCTAGGAAGACCCGGAAGCGTTCGAATAGCGAGCGCTACATGGTTCAGGTAATTAGACATAGGTTAAGCAATATGTCTTCCGAAGCCGTGAATATGGGCGCAAATCTGCGCAAGGAAGAGATTCACCGAGGTTCTGATTGTTTCATTCGTGAGGTCAATTCCTCGGAGGGGCATACTCTTCGGGCCACTGACGACATGTGCGAGGCATTTCGGCGGCATTTCGAGAGCCGGTTTACCAAGGAGCTTGGTCTCCGTGAGGAAGATTTTCGCAGCTATTTGGCTGACTTTCCCCGGCTTTCGCCGACTGAAGCTGCTAGCTGCGAGGGAGAGATCACGGAGGGCGAAGTCTACGCGGCATTGAAGAAGGTCGGCAGAGGCAAGTCGCCCGGTCTGGATGATTTGCCCTATGAATTGTACTTGAGGCTGTCGCGCATCTTTGTCCCGATTTTGACTGTGGTGTTCAAAAACTGGTTCCGGTCGGGGTCCATCCCTAACCGAAGGGTCCGAATAATTCAGAGAAACCTGCATTTGATCCGCATGATCATAGAGAGTGTAAAAGACGACGATGAGACCGCGCTGATCAATTTAGATCAGTCCAAGGCATTTGATAGGGTTGACCATCGCTACCTTGCTGCTGTCCTGCAAGCCGCCGGATCCGAATCTGACTTCTGCCGCTGGATTAGCATCCTGTATCGCTCCCACAGTGCTGTGGTACAGGTGAACGGGAAGCTGTCAGACGCTTTTGCGCTGTCTAGGTCGGTTTGTCAGGGTTGTCCACTGTCGCCCCTACTTTATGCTTTGGCGTTGGAGCCTCTCCTTCGCCGGCTAAGGGACAGGGCGTGCAATCCGGCCCTACGTGGAATCGCCGTTCCTGGAGGGGCTCGAGCCAGGGTTTCCGCGTACGCCGATAACGTATCTGCTTTCGTGTCGACCCGCAGCGACATCGAGGCGGCACTGAAGGCGATTGATCGGTACGAAAAGGTGACAGGGGCCAAGATAAACCGCGACAAGTCATCCGGCTTGCGGTTAGGTGCCTGGAAGGGGGTTGATCTTCTGGACCGCTTCAGTTGGACGGACGATCCTGTCCATATTCTTGGAGTGTGGTTTGGACCCGACCCCCAGCTGGAGAAAAATTGGTCTGAAGTACGAGCAAAGGTCGATGCTGCCGGTCAGACTTGGCATCGACGGAGGTTGTCCGTGAAGGGCAGGGCGGAGGTGTGTGCTACATACATTTTCCCGATTGTCCTTTATCGATTGTCCGTACGTCCTCTCTGTCACGACCATAAGAAGCCGCTCGAGCGCTCGCTAACCTCCATTTTATGGATGAGACGCGGGAATCGGGTCGATAGACGAGTCTGTGCACAACGTCTGTGTCATGGGGGTCTGGGAATGCCACACTTGGTGAGCCACAAACTCGTCTCGAGGTTGGCTTTCCTACGCCGCGCATTGACAGCAGATTCGATTATGGCGGGGATTGTTAGGGACGCGTTCCCTTTCCTTATTATTAGTCCCGCCAGCTCGTGGGTCGGGCGCCATCGTGGACCCCGGGATCGATCGGATTTCCTTCGCGAGTGTCGGTCGGTCTTGTTGGCTGTTCCTCGGTTCAGTGACCTTTCTCGACCTAGGAAGGTCTTCTATCGTCTTCTAGAGGAGGGGATCGCGAAGGATTCCCTACGTGAGAAGCTCGACGTGAGGGGAGATGAGTTTCGCTCTTACTGGTCTTGGGCGCCAGCGGCGGATTATCTCAGTAACCCTGAGTTTTCGCTTACCTGGCGATTGGCTCGTTATTGGCTGCCTCTCAATGACAAGGTCTTCATATGGGGCTTGGCGGATTTGACAGACTGTGAACGGTGTGGCCTTGGTTTAGAAGAAACGGCTTCGCACGCCTTCTACCATTGTCCCCGGGTTCGCCCCTTATGGGACCATGTCGGCGAGTTGACGGCTCGTCTCGCTCCCGAAAAGCTAGTGCCCATTGATCGCGCATACGCGTGTGACAATATGTCACCCCCGTATTCTGGGGTGAAACGAATGGTGTTTCTGGACGACTCGACAGGAGGAAGTCTTGCGAGGCAATCGTCTTTCTCATCAGGATCTGATCCAATTCTTTGAGCATTAACTCAAGATGAAGATTAGAACTGATAGAAAACGATTACATACGACAGTCTTCAGCGAAAGCTGGGTGAAAGAGGCGAGCTTGGTTCGTTTGAAAGGGGCTAGTCTTGATTTTCTCTTTTAGGTCATCGGGGCGGTTTCCTATGGAGCCCTCCCCTGGTTAGGTTAGACAATCTTTGTGTACCTAGTTAATGTAAGTGTTGTTCCCGGCCACATCTTTGGTTATGATCCAGGTTGAGATTCCCAACCTCCCCAGTTTGTTTTGGCCCCTTTTTATCTCGTCTGGTTCAGCTTTATATTTTCCCATGCGCGTAATGATTTTTTCCCCACTCCCTTAGCGAGAGAGCTTCTCGATTTTGTCCCATGGGCAGAATACAGCGGCCTCTCTGTTTTTGAGGGTTGGACGGGCCATACTAACATTAGTTAGATTTAATTTGATTTGTGTTAATATTTCAGTTTGTTACTGGGTTCATCTCCCTCCCCTCTCATTTTTTCATCACAGATTTTTATATATATTTTACTATCATTAAATTTTTATGACATGGGGCGCGTTTTGTAGGTCCCCCCCCCTAGAGAGGATGTGGTATTATGGTGCATGGAGGATTGATTGGTGATGGACGAGTTCTTGTGGTGAATGGGTAAATTGTAATGAGTGAATGGGTCGTGAATCGGATTAGCTAGGTATAAGATAGTGTGGACCAGCCTTAACCCTTCCCCTTTTATATGGCCTTGTGCCACAGTGATGTAATTTTTTACATAATAAATATCTAAAACGAAAGTAAGAAAGAAAAAATAGAATCGGATAGACAGATCACAGTCATAGTGGCAGACATATCTATAGGTATGGACAGACTTAGATAGTTTGGGGAATGTATCTACAAAAGGACTGGACATGCATTGGTTAGGAAATTAGACATGATAACGCTTTTATTATCGAGCTTATTAAGATATGACCAGATAGATAGGTAGTCCCTCCCGTGATACACGCTTAGGCGATCATGTATTTTTCGATACATGACTGACGAGGCAGATATTTTTCCCGCGGTAGGTAGCCATTTCTTCCCATTCTAGGGTGGGGGAGAAGAAGAGGATTCATACCTTTCTGAAAGGTATTAGCACGTAAGTGAATGTAATGGATTCGACTGGAATTCGAACTTGACTTTCTGATTCCTCAATCCGAGCCTTTATTCATTACTCCACCGTGCCTCCCAGAGATAGATATATAGATACATATAAGCAGGCTAAGAATATATAGATATATTGCTGTGACCAAGTAATGGTTAAGAAATAACAAAACAAGAAGTTGCAGATAAATAGTATAAATACAACAGAAGTGTGTTACACAACTTGGGAGTGTGTGTCGGTTGACGAGCGTTCAGTCTATATCACTGATTCTCCTGAGGCTTCGTTTTCCTACTAACTTTATAGCAAGAGGAAGAGTCCACAATAGCCTCAATAGAGGTTGGACACCACAACATACATATAAACAGACTAAGAAAGATAGAGATAGATCTGATAGATCGATGAATAAATAGATGAGAAGAGACTTAGATAGATAGATAGATAGATAGATAATAAACAGAATGACATAGATAGATAGATAGATAGATAGATATTTCCAAGGGGTCAATGGACTTTTATTTATAATCCAATAAGAGAGAGAGAGAGAGAGAGAGAGAGAGAGAGAGAGAGAGAGAGAGAGATGAACAGACTGAGATAGATAAATAGATATGAACAGACTGACTATGATGAAACGAAAAGTGATACGTTGAAGACAACTGATTTGTTATCTATATCTATATCCGCAGTGCCCTATTCCGACATGAAATCGGTAATAAACGTGCGTTATTTGAAACGCTATCATTTTCGTAACCAGCACGCGTATATCCCTTTATAAATAAACAGAGTGGCTTCGTCTTTCCGTGTGGAGAATCAATTCACTAAAAGTAAACAAGAAGGGCAACTAGAAATTAAACTCGTATAAAGAAAACGAAAGCAAGATAAACAACTTTTACTGCGTGTATGCATTCATAATCTAGGGAGGACCCCCTTTCCAAGCCGGGGCTGTTGTGCAGCCAAAACAGACGTTGCAACTCAACCATAGAGGAGACCAACTGCCACTGCATTCCCCATTGTCTTACGGAGGATAGGAAAGAAAGTGATATTTATGGATGTGTCATGGTTATCAGCCCGCCGAATTCAAATTACTGCTGCTTGTTCTGTTACGTTAAGTTTCGCGCAAATACCCTCGGTAAAGTCACAACGCCTCTCTTTCCGAGGCTATGGCTTAAACAGCTGGGCAGACTGGACCCTTTGGCAGCCTGGTTAAGAGAAGCACTGCTCGCAATTCAACAACGGCGAATAATTTAACGGAAACCTCTCTATTATGTTCCGCAAGAAGGCATGGTACCTCACAGATATCGGCAGATATGGTTTCAACCGGCAGGATTCTAAAGGGGGGTAACGCAATTTCTAATCCTATTTAATAAATAAACGGAGTTTATTAACACGAGTTTCCACTAAAAATAACTTTTAATTAATATATATATATATATATATATATATATATATATATATATATATATATATATATATATATATATATATATATATGCTCATGAAAATTTTATTTCGTTTGAGCTCTCTGTGGAGGATGTGTGGGTTTATAAACAGTGACTATTACGGATAAAAATGCCAGACTCTTCGGTAAATCGAATGTCACAGTGTATTTATCTAAAAATAAATACGCTTAAATTCACCTTCTTCTCTGCCGTGAGCCAACGGCTTCAGGATAAAATTTCCGACTGGCGCGAATTCAGCCGGTTTTCGATTCTAGCCAGAGGCAACCGGACGTCTAGCCACACTGATGAGCTATGATACAGCGAAACAGTCTGTCTGTGGATGACAATATATATATATATATATATATATATATATATATATATATATATATATATGTGTGTGTGTGTGTGTGTGTGAAATGTGTATATAAATAAACACTTAAACATTGAAATGTGTATATATATAAACAAACACGAGAAGTAATATATATATATATATATATATATATATATATATATATATACATACATACATATGGGAAATGTGTATATGTATACGTATATATATATATGTTAAATGTGCATATATATACGTATATATATATGTGAAATATGCGTATATATATATATATATATATATATATATATATATATATATATATATATATATATTATATATATATATATGTTACTCAAAACGTTATTTCTAAATATTTGAAAATAACATTTAAGTAACACATACAGGATACGATGTGTAATTTGTCGCCATTTTATATTTTTAATTTCGCGCATGCGCGTTGTTTGTTTTTGATTGTGTCGATAACACAGTATAGTAGGGTCAGTTGGGGCACCATCTGTGAGAAAAAGAGGTCTATGATGCAATTCATTCCGTCAGGAATTTGGAAATGGTATATTGTACTGTTTGGCATTCGCGCCAGAATCTCCAATGCGCACATATTTGTTTGGGTGTCAATCTGGGGACAGTGCAGAGGATTCGGAAAGAGTTGTATGAATTATAATCATGGAATATTAGTGTTTGAGCCTTTTATATTTCATATATATATATATATATATATATATATATATATATATATATATATATATATATATATATATGCATGTGTGTATGAGTGTGTGAATATAAATGAATTAAGTGTTTATGTATACATGTCCGCCAACTCACCCGTCTGCATTTGCAATACATGTGTTTGCTTCATTAGCTCTCACCTCCTCCACGCTGTCATCACCTCTACCGCCTCCACCGTCTATACCCCCTTCTCTGTGTTCTATTTTACTGATTCTAACGGCCATCCCTTTCTGTTTCGTGTGTTTAACACTCAAACCCATATTTATCTTACCGAACACACTTATATGGCTATACAGGAAAGCACAACTGCAAAACCAAGTGAAAAGGACGCCTGGCAAAGTGTGTCTGGTAGAAACGTTAATATTTTATGGGAGAGCGTTTGAAATGATTCGAAAACAAAGTTCCCTACATTGGTACCTCTTTGTAGAAGCACCAGATGACGCTGTCAACGAAATTTAAACTAATGTATAATTCACTTTTTTTTCCCCCAAATTTTCAATAGATTTGACTCAGAGGTTAGAGCGGTAGACAGGTGAGCGGGAGGTCAATGATTTGAAAATAAACGTATAGCCGAATCATTTTAAGTGTTAAAGTAACCTCTATTAAAAAATGTTGGAAGCCGTCTACCCTGGCAATCCTTCTTCCTCGGTAGAGGGCTAGGGTTAATATCTGGCGCTTGAGGCGTATCCAAGTGGGGAAAAGACGACGAGTCTTGAACAATCCCCCAATTTAAATTCGGTCTAGTGTCACATTTCGTCTGTGTGATGTTTGGTAAATAATAATCGATCCTGACCTGGCATCTCGACTTCATTCACTTTCTCACCACCATGACCTGGCTTCCCTCTGTCTTTTCTACAAATATTTTCATAGAATTGGGTGCGACTATGGTTTGATATCTACCGAGGCATTTTGCCGTAAATGACAATGCACTTTTTATTGCTGCAGAATGCTAAGGAAAAACGATGATCTTTTTACTGTTTTTTTAAAAAAAATGACATCAAATCAGTTTACAAACATTAAAATCACTATTTGATGATTTTTTTTGTATTAAAAATTGTTAACAATGCTTGCTAACCAGAAATTACCAAGCACACATAGTGAAAAATTGTTAACCCCAAATGCAGATTCTGTGATAAATATCAAGAAGCAATTGACCATCTTGTATCAAGGTTGCACAGTGTAAGCACCAACTGAATATAAAACTCGGCGTGATAGAGCCGGCTAATATCTGCACTGAAAAATATTTAACTTTTACGGAAGAAAACTACAAGAAACTGGTAGGAACTTTACCAAGATCCGGTTACAGAGATAGGACCACAAGAACAGAATTTGATTTTTTTATTGATATGGCACTCCCTGCAGAATACAAAGAATAATAAAAAAAATTCACCAGCAATAATAGTAATAATAAAAAAAGGAAGCCGTCAAGTTCAAAATGAAGTTTCAAATGGATGAAGAGATGAAAGTAAAGCACAATACACCGACCGAAGGAAGTAGAGGCAAATGTCACCGATCAGATACAGAAAAGATGGCAAGATAAACCGCTTCACGGTCAACACTCTGCCCGTACCAAACAAGCTGATGTAAACAAAGCACGTACCCATCAGTGGCTACAAAGTGCAGGGTTAAAAGTGAAACTGAAAATAACATAAAAGAAGGGATAATAATAATAATAATAATAATAATAATAATAAACCCTACAACAATTGGCCTTCCAAGATGCCTACAAACTACAGAAGAATAGATAATGATCTGTGACAAATTACATGAAAGTATTAAGCGGCAGTATTCAGTTATAAAAGAAGCCATCAAGTTCAAAATGAAATTTCAAATTGATGAAGGGATGAAAGTAGAGCACAATACACCGACTGAAGCTGTAAAATACTTAAAAAAAGAAAGCAAAGGCAAATGCAACCGACCAGATACATTAACGATGGCAAGATAAACCGCTTTTACCAAACAAGCTGATGTAGACAGACACCGTACCCATCAGTGGCTACAGAGATTTGGTCTAGTTCTTTAATCTTGTTTTTGATATAAAGGTCTAAATCCGGAGTTTTCGTTAGTTTACGGACTTTGAAAGTGGCTTTCGCACATTTGTCGATTCCGAACTCCATCATAATGTCTTCGCGAAATGTTTTCACAATGGTGAGTAGGTTTTTCCGCTGGTTGTCATCCTGGGAAAACGTTTTAAGATCATCAGTATAGAATAGGTGATTCAGTTTCCCGTCCTGTGTCTTGTATCCGTAGCTACTGTTGCTCAGTATGCACTTGAGTGGCGCTAATGAAAGACAGAAGAGTAGTGGTGACAGTGAATCTCCTTGGAAGATCCCACTTTTGATGCTGATTGGTCTCGATGCTAATGACCCGATTATATGGTTTAAGTTTAGTGTAGTCTTCCAGTTTCTCATGCTCTCCGTTATGCATTTGACCGTTATGGGGCATACTCTGTATAATTTTAGGCTCTTCACTACCCACGAGTGTGGCCCACTGTCGAAAGCCTTTCTGTAGCAGGTCTATACTACCGATAAGTTTCTTTTACTTGTTTTCCCCTCTTTCAATATTGTTTTATTGATAATTAGTTGGTCCTTTCATCCGTAACTTCCTCTTTTGCATCACTTCTCCTGGGAGAAAAATTGTTTTTCTCAAGGAAGTTGATGTCCTGTCGGTTATGATAGAAGTGAGTATCTTGTTAGTAGGCAGGTGATTGGCCTATAGTTCTTCGGGTTCAGCGTCTCTTCTCTTTTTGGAAGTAGTTATGCTACTTCCCACGTGTGCCATTGGGAGCATTTTTCTGGGTTTATGATTATATCATTGTATCCCCGTGCAAGATCTTGGTGGGTGCTAGATAGTTTTTTTTTTCCAAAAATTGGCTATTCAGTCTATTCCTGGTGCTGTCCAGTTTTGGTTTTGCAGATGGTAGTGGTTGTTTCATAATAGTGATATCCCTCCATTTTGGAACAGTATATGTGCGTGTTGTTCTTATCTTTTATTGATCCATGTAGCTCTTTCATTGTGTATTTTGTAGTTTTCCCCACATCTTACATCAGAGCTTCTCGACTTCCGATATTAGGTGAAGCATTTATCTCTGTTTTATTTTTCCCCCAGTTCTCGATATAGTCTCTTAAAATCTTCTTTGAAGATCTTGTTTGCCAGAAGAATCTATTTATTTTTTCATAACGGCTGATTCTTTGTGCATTTGTTTAATTTTTTTGTTTCAGCATCTCTTTAACTTTTGCCACGTCAGTCTTATTCTTTATGTCGTAACACTTCGTTTCAGTTCTCTCCTTTTTCTTGTTTTCATTTTGGAGCCCTTCTATACTTCGCTTAAAAGTGACAATTGTCCTCGTAGTTATTTATTTCGGTTTCTATTTTTTTTTCCAGATTGGCATTTTTCTTTTTCGTTTACGTTGTGTTTTTAATTTTCCACCTATTGTTTCTGCGATCGTTGCCGAGGCTGCGTATATAAGATCATTAATTTCTGTCAGGTTCATCGGTCTTTCCATTTCGCCCCTTATTTTTCTAATTGTTTAGTTAGAGAGGTTTATGGTTTTCTTCACTTGATAGTTTTTTCTTACTCTAGGAATTGTTGGCCTTTCCTCGAAAGACATTTCCTTTACATTCCCCCATTTATATCGTATGTTCTTCTCATCTCTGTTTCTCTCTCATATTCGTCATTATCTTCCTCTATTTGCTTGTGTACCTCGGAGGATTATTACAACTGGTCTCTATTTGTTCCTCTGCACGTGTCTCCTCTGGGTTGTTGGCATTTAGCCCGTCGATGTTAACGTTTAATCTATTTTTTAATGTTTTCTCGGATGATTTTCAGTTCTATGTCAGGTATTCTTTTCTTCCTGGTGACGTCACGCCTGACATTGGATAGTTTGTTGGCATCGATGCTTAGTCTGTTTGAGGGGTGCTTTTCTCGCCAGATATTATAGGCGTATTTGGTCGTTATTGTTGTTGTATTTATCGTAGCAGTGTAAAATGCTATCATTATCTCAATATGCTCTCCCCTAGACCATTTATTCAATGTTCTTTTTGTGGGATTTTTCTTTAAATGAATATAGAGAGCCTCTGTGAGGACTGTCCTCGGAGTAGTTTTTTTCTAGTTCTCGTTGGGTAGAATTTGTTCTAGTTGCAGAATTTTTTTTTATTCCAGCCTGGTTCCTCAATGGGGATCTAAAGGAAACATGACGTGCTTCCCGAGACTCCGACATAACTTCAATTTTTAACGGAATTTTCTTTGACTTTTTCTCTCTTATGTTCCGTAAAATGAAACTATATACAAATCTTCCTAATCCTGTTATTACACGAATATATTTTACCTATAAATACAATTAATATATAGATATTAATGATATTTATAGAAAGGTTTATTTTTTTTATTTTTATTTTTTATAATCATATCACCCCAAGCAAGTCCGGAGGCCACTATCACGCAAGGGGTTAAAGAAGGGTTGGAGGAAGAGCAGATAGGAGTGGCAAGGGAGGGGATGTGGAGAAAGAGAAAGACAGTGGGTCGATCAAGGTATGGGGGCCACAAAAGATCCGGAGCGAGAGCAGATAGGAATGAAAAATGAAAGGATGTGGAGAAGGGAAGTGGATAGATCAAGGCAACTGTAGATGTCGATTGACGCTACACTTAAACCGTTGAAGATTGTATTTGTCAGGGAAACAGTAATAGGGAAGGGAGTTCCATAGGCGAGATGTGCGAGACATGAAGCTATTGCAGTAGAAAAGACGTCTACATCTAACAGTTTCCACGGTGTAGGGGTGGGAGCGGGAAGCCAGCCTGGTGGGGCGTTTAAATTCACGAGGCCTAGGGACAAGCGAACGCAACTCCTCAGAGCAATTACCGTGGAAGTAAAAAAGGCAGAGCGAGGCAACATCGCGTCTGTGAGAGAGCGACTGCAGACGAGATGACAGATCAGGGCCAATCACATTGCATATCCGTCTCTGGATCTTATCAAGAACCCCGAGACAAACAGCAGGGGCCCCAGACCATATGTGGCAGCAATACTCCATGCAAGGGCGAATGGTCGATTTATAGACTTGAAGGATCGATTCCGGGGAGAAAAATTTCCTGGCTCGGCACAGAGAACCAACTTTCCTTGCGGTGGCTGATGCAACTGAAGTGTTTGTATTGTATGGCTTATAAAATAAACATTGTATATAAATTACTAATAAATTAAATAATAATGATGATGATTAATGACAAAAGACAATTGAAAAATAAACGATAAGTCACTATCATCACCATGACAACCACCACAATCATCGCCACTACCAACATTATCTTTCTTACTATAACTGCATTTCTCTTTGTTTTTCTTTCTTCTTCCTATTATTTGTAATAAGAGTCTGTACAATGTGCTGCCCGAATCATGTCAAAAAATGAAGATCTGCCTCAAAAATTAATAAAACTAGTAAGTATCGATAACATATACCAACAAATAATATAACATAGTAACAAGTCTCTAAAATTAAAATATTATAAAATCTAAATTTTAATTTGCGGCTTTATACTAATCAATGTACACACACACACACACACACACACACACACACACACACACACACACACATATATATATATATATATATATATATATACATATATATACAAGTAGGCACATGTATACAAATTATATAATATTATAATCATCATTGCTATTACTACAGTTATTATTATCATCATCATCATTATTATTGCATTCTGCTTCCTTTTCTCTTCCTATCAGCGATATCTGTCTTGTCACTTTCAGAAATTTACTTAAATGACTACTACGAGGAGACGCTTTTGTAATGGAAAGTTTCTTCTTCTTCTTCTTCTTCTTCTTCTTCTTCTTCTTATTATTATTATTATTATTATTATTATTATTATTATTATTCCCCTGTGTCTTTTCCTTCTTCTTTATCCTCATCTTCTTCATTTTCTTCGTTTCCATCCTACTCACCGTCATCTTCTTCTTCCCATTATTATTATTATTATTATTATTATTATTATTATTATTATTATTATTATTATTATTCACCTCTGCCTATTCCTTCTTCTTTATCCTCATCTTCTTCATTTTCTACTTCTCCATCCTATTCACCACCATCTTCTTCTTCCCATTATTATTATTATTATTATTATTATTATTATTATTATTATTATTATTATTATTATTCACCCCTGCCTTTTCCTTCTTTATCCTCATCTTCTTCATTTTCTACTTCTCCATCCTATTCACCGTCATCTTCTTCTTCCCATTATTATTATTATTATTATTATTATTATTATTATTATTATTATTATTCACCTTTGCCTTTTCCTTCTTCTTTATCCTCATCTTCTTCATTTTCTACTTCTCCATCCTATTCACCGTCATCTTCTTCCCATTATTATTATTATTATTATTATTATTATTATTATTATTTTCACCTCTGCCTTTTCCGTTTTCTTCATCCTCATCTTCATTTTCTACATCTCCATCCTATTCACCATAACGTTCTTACCATTATTATTATTATTATTATTATTATTATTATTATTATTATTATTATTATTGTTGTTGTTGTTGTCGTTGTTGCTGTTGTCTGCTGGCTGTACTGTCGTTATTACCAGACAGATTCCTGACGTGCCGCTTTTCATATTACTCGTTATTTTTCTTGCTCTGCTTGATTTGGACTTGGCTATTTCTGTCGTGTGTGCAATATTTTGACGCTGTCGGATGACTTAACGTAAAATCAATTCTTTTGACTGGGGACAACGCGATTCTAGACATCCTAGTGATTCTTCGGTTGGCCTGGAATGACTGATGTCTCCAAGACGAGTGAAAATAAATGAGGTATTTCAAAACCGCGATCACGAGAAAAGTCGAAAATGTGCTCCTTTTATATTTTTTAGCAGCTTACCTAATTGCCCCAAACAGCGTTTGATACTATCCGACAGCCCCCCCAACCCTTTTTTAAAAAAGAAAAAGAAAAAGGAATTTGGTGTCTAAAATTTTGTACTAGTTCATCTAATTACGCCCTCCCCACTGACAAAGCAGGATACCTCTCTGCAATGTTTTAAAACAGCTAGCGTCTAAAAATTAGCATTTTCTATTTATATTATTTACACTTGGGCTATTATCCTCATCTCTGTTGTCATCATCACAGCGTTTCAGCTGTTCTGTCCGGTCTTCATTAAGTTGGTTGGCATTTTTTTTGTTTGCTTAGCGGCATATCAATCTCTATGTGTTATTTAATGCCGAAATCTAAATATTTTTTACGCATTCTTCTCTTTAGATAATAATGGTTTTAGTGATACGTTTTACTAATTAACTCATAGCTGGGGGAGAAGAGGTGGATTCATAACTTTCCCCAATAATATTTGCGCTTACGTTAATATAATAAACCCAACTGGAATTCGAATTCGGCTCTCCAATTAACAATTCCAAGCCATTATCCATTGCACCAGCCGTACGTCCAAAGCTTACAACACCTGATATTCCCAAGCGATCACTCATCTAGTTACTGATCAGGGCTGACGTTGCTTAACTTCGGTTATCGATGTTTCAACTTGATCTGAACGTAAGCCTAGTAGTAGTAGTTGTAGCATCAGTAGACGTGTAAGTAATAGCAGTAATAATAAGTATCAAATTCCGATATTTTAATTATATTAATCATCACCAACCACACATTCAAGATTGCGGCACCTGATATTTCCAAGTGGTCACCCATCCGGGTACTGACCAAAATAGAAAATGTCTTCCATTGCGACAGAAGAACATAAAAAACAAAACATGGCAGACCTGTTGTGTTAAAATTTGAGGCAAGAACACCCCGGGCGAAAATTAAGATAACAGACTAGATTGTAACAGAGATACTGTCAGCCTTAGACGATTTCGGGTCCGGTAAGATTACCGGAAAAAGTAACTGAAATATATAACACTGGAAGTAATCAGAAGATTTGACACATCGATGTCAATTAAGCCAGAATGCGATTCTTTCAGAAAATTACCTTAATGAGGATTATCGTTACGATTATAACGAATATATTCGTATATGCTTGTGTGAGTGAGAGAGTGTATGTGTATATGTATTTCTTAGAATTGTACCAGTCAGTTATCTCCCATGCGTGATACACGCTTAGGCAATCATGTATCTTTCGATACATGACTGACGATTTTTTCCCGCAGTAGGTTGCCATTTCTTTCTGCGGTAGACCAGTTGCAATCCAAGGCTATAGAACCCGGTCTGTCCTGCTATTTACCCATAACTTGGGGGAGAAGAAGAGGATTCATACTTTTTCCCAAGGGCATTAGCACGTAAGTGAATGTAATGGATTCGACTGGAATTCGAACTCGGCTCGAAAAATAAAAAATGAAAATAAAAATATCCAAATATTGGACAAGTTTTGTCTTTATTTTCGTCCGAAATTAAAGCAAATATACGGAATTTAGAACGGCTCATGATCAAACATAAGTGACATTTATTGTCTGTTATATTTTAATATATATGTTTAAATAATGATCTGCTGCCCCAATACACTAAATATATTTTAATATACTTTTTTATCCGACATTACTATAAACGATATATGTTAAATAAAAAATATATACGTATGCCTATAGAAAGGTATGTAATGTTATCGGTCTTGACCTGGCATCTCGACTTCAGACACTTTCCTGCCACTGTAGCATAGCTTCCCTGTATTCTATAAATATTTCTGTAGTTAATGTTCTGATGATCTTTCCCCTTTGGTACAGGGACATGATGGATGTAAGCGCAGTACTAGATTGGCAGCTAGGTCTCATCATTTTAGTTTTCAAATAGCTAGATATAATCAGTTCCGTGTTTATCTTTCCGCAGCGGATGGATGCAAACAACAAAAATAATGGCTGCCGCCAACGACGCGAATGAATCCGAACTTTTACTGTCGATAACTCCAAAACGGTAGATTTTATCAACTTTATCAAGCCAGATTCGAATGGTGAATGTACAATTACACATAATTTTTTAATGTAAACTGAGCGCGGGATCTAAACTGGAAATTAACCGGAAAAGCAATCAATTAAAACTTCTTTTACTAAGAAAAATAAACGAAATGAAATGAATATTAGGAAACCAAGTTTTTTATTATTGTGTTTTTGCAAATACAATATAAGAAAAAAAGAATTTCATTACATTACATATATATATATATATATATATATATATATATATATATATATATATATATATATATATATATATATATATATATTACATTGTATTGTATTCTTTCTAATCCTTTTTACAAATTTCTATTGAAAATACAAATAAAATTATAACTATTTTTAAAGTGAACACGAACTTTATGGGCACCCTGTACATTTTCTTCCGCGCTTAGCTTTCCGCAGCGAATGTATGCAAACAACAACAGTAATGGCTGCCGCCATCGACGCAAATTAATTCGAATTTTTACTGTCGATAACTCCAAAACAGTAGATTTTTTCAACTTTATCAAGCCAGATTCGAATGGTGAATGTAAAATTACACATAAATGTAAGATTCGGGAAATTTTTAATGCGAGCTGAGCGCGGGTGCTAAACTGCAAATTAACCACTTTATCTTTACAAGCCACTGGTATTTTTCGACGCGCTAACGTCGCTTGCGAATAAGACACAAGGTCGAGGTTAAAGTGGGTTTAACGGCAATACCGTGCTAAAATTATCTAAGCCCCGTCGGCATTTCTCCTTATGGGGACGTATTAGGCGCCGGGAATTACCGCCCCCTCGAATGAAAGGTACTATGTGGGCGGGGGTGGGGTGCCCCCCCTCCCCCGAGGCTTCGGCTTATAATTATTTGAACTTCCTCGAGACAAAAAGCCGGGAATCGAATAGCATAAGAAGTCATGACAACATTCATTTGATGTCCTTTTTAAATCTAAACACGCAATATTTAATTTTGCTACGAATTTACGACTGGATTTATATGCCAAGACGATGAAATAAAGAAGAAACTTTGATGTGGGAAACATTATAAATGTCAATTTTTTAAATCTGAATTTAAAAAAAAATTAAATAGTTATTAAAAGATACTTTTAAAAATTGTCTTGTAAATTAACCCTTTCCGCTTAAACGTCTTATGTTAGTAACATATATAAAATGGCTGACATCAAAACGTTTGCTTATGTTTTAAAAAATATGGTATTTCTTTCTTTTTTTTCTTTCTTTCTATTGAACTAAGATGGGGACACGCAGACCAAGTTTAGCCTCGAGTGAATTTATAAAAGATTATAACACCAAAATGAGACATTTTCTTTTCATTTTTTCGCGGCTATGAAAAAAAAACAACACAATTCTGTAGGTTTCTATTCTCGGGAGAGTCTCACAACTGGGCGTCAGGAGTTATTAGCGGAATGAAAAGCTACGAATTTACGAGAAATATATGAGAGAAGAGACAATGGAAGGTTGTACAGGCCAAATAGTTTTGCAGCCTGTTTTTATAAGGGCATCTGTTTTTCTCACTACTTGACAATACGTCAACCTTGAAAATGCAATGCGATTTTCTCATTTTAGGTCAAAGAAACTAAATATGTAAATCTGCCCCGAGGAAGACGGGTGGCGTTAATTGCCACCCGGGTGCGCCTGACACTAATCGACAACTTCCAACGCCACCCGATAGACCTTATAGGCGTTTTAGAAAGTTGGAAAAAAATGAGCGTTGTGTAACGGATGTCGGCGCAGAGAGTGGAAATCGGCCAACTCGAGTTCGATTCCCGGCCTAGTCTCTACGTTAACTTTACTCAGAAATGCTCTTTGGCAAAGTCATGAATCAATCTCTTCTTCGTCTACCCCCAAGTTATGGGTTAAGTAGCAAGGTGGAATTTAAAAGAAAAATCTTGTGTAGTATCACTGAGTTCAAAACCAGCTTGAAGACGTCTTCAATGTAGTTTTGCAGTGCATGTGGTGCAACTGTGATTCCGATGGGTTACAGGAGTCGTAAAAAGAAGAACGTGTTGACATGTAATGCAATGTTACAATCTTCACACGAAACCAGACTTTAGTTATCTCTTGAGTTATCTCTTCTTGAACATTATTTAGTCCAGTAACCTGTTAGGATTGAATTAATGTGATTATCGAAACGGTGAGATTATTTATGTCTGGTAGTGTCCTTATGTTGATTGGGGGGATACTTTGTGTGAGAGGGAAAGAAATTAAGTTACACCGGTTGTGGTTGTAGGTTGTAGAATGTGATAACTGGGCAGCGCCCGCCCAGATATGGTAGGAGTACTCTATGTAATAAAAGAATTTGCATTTTAACAAATTTTACATTTCTTCTATTTTGGGTTACACATGTGCTAGTTACTTCACCCCCCCCACACACACACAGGTGCGCGCATACTTCAATGAGGTAAAATTATCATCGACATGTATTAAGAATGACAACTATTGTCTCGTAACAACTTCCCGTGTTAGGATAAGAGATTTATTGGCAGGTTCTACATTTTGATGCATTGAATCAATCATGAGCAGTAAGAAAGATCTGAACTTACAAAATGTTATGGTCAGAAATCTAGCTGGTCAGATAATTTTCTAAATGTCACGGTGTATCAGGTGCTCATGTTCGGTCATGGTGAGTACGTCTCGGCTGTGGTTCGTGATGGGGAGAAAAAAAAAGCTTTAGGCGTTCAAGAAATAACCGGAGTTTTTTTTCGCGCTAAGTACGAGCCAATAGATGGGCTACTGTGGCGCAAATTGGAAATAGCATTTAATGGATATGAAGGAAGATATTCAATATATACAAAATAGCTGAATAGTTTCCGGACATGCCTTGTCCAAACATATACCCTCATGCAAGTTTTTTTTTTTTTTTTTTTTTTTTTTGGAAACCGAATCTATCTATTTTATGACGATCTATTTTATGACGATCTATTTTATGACGGAATTTAGCATCAAATAACTAGGCAAAGTTTGAAATGCCGTAAAACAAACCGGATGAAAAGTATTTTTCTTTTTCTAAATTCATCAAATGAGGCAGTTTTTAAGGAATTATTCGGAATGGTTATGTCATATTTGTTGTCAAGGTTACGTACATTTCGCGTATCACATCTGCTAAACAGTTTACGAGGGAATCCATCACTCAATTCAGCCTCAAGAGGCGAATGTAAACAAGAAGAAAGAAAACTAATAAATAAATAAATTTCTAAATAACAAAGATGAAAAATGCAAAGATGTCAGATAAAACACGGTGTCTTCTTGCAGATGTATACATAAGATATAAAAGCGAGGAAGGTTGGAGATCATACCGGCTGAAACGCTTCGATACGTTCGACGTAAGGAGAGAAGAGTGAATAATTCATGGAATAAACACGCCGTTCTGTTTCTACTCGATATCATGTGCTTCTTTTATAAGACGTCAATTTGGCAACGTTGCGTGCGCTTCAGGCATTCGCTTTGTTTTGCATTTGGGCTTTCTGTCATTTTGGCTTCTAGTTTTTTATAAATGTTTTTTGCTTTCTTTCTTCCCTTGTGATTTCCTTTTCTTTTTCTTTACAGCTTCTTTCTTTACTTCTATTTTAATTTTTTTTTTTTCATTTTTCTTTGGATAACAAATTCTTTCTTTCTTTCCATCTTTCCTTTCCTTATCAACTTCTATGTTTTTTCCTTTAATTTATACCTTCTTTTTTTCTGTTTTCATTACTTTTTCTTTTTCTTCCAAATTAGTTCTTTCTTTCGTTATTTCTTTTCAATATCTACTTCTTTCGTTTTCTTTAACATACACCTTCTTTCTTTCTTTCTTTTCCCTGTCCACCTCCTTCTTTCTTCTTTAATAACACACCTTCTTTCTTTTTTATTTCTGTTCCATATTCACTTCTTTCTTTTCTATAATGTATACCTTCTTTTTTTTCTATTTTCATCACTTTTTCTTTTTCTTCCAAATTATTTTTCTTTCAATCTTTCTTTCTTTTCCTTGTCATCTTCTTTCATTTTTCCTTTAATTTATATCTTTATTCTTTCTGTTTTCATTACTTTTTCTTTTTATTCCAAATTTGTTCTTTCTTTCGTTATTTTTTTCAACATCTACTTCTTTCTTTTTCTTTGACTTACACCTTCTTTCTTTCTTTCTTTCTTTCTTTCTTTCTTTCTTTTCCCTATCCAACTCCTTCTTTCTTCTTTAATAATTGTTATGGTCGAAGGTTAGGACCAAGAAAGAACAACACGAACACAAGAGTAGAAATAACGAAGATGTATTACACAGAATAATAATACAAGATGTGAAAGGTGTTAGTATGACTGTCAGTCTGGTTTGGAGTGAACTACTATCGGCTCGACTCGATTCCGTCTCGATATTTAACAACCCTCCCACGTGGGTCGAATGTGGCACAAGGCCGGTTTAATGTGGGCTCCCCCAGCCCGTAGGCTCGGCCAAAAATATGCCCATTTAGAACCCGTATAAACGGGTTCAGGGACTATCTACCTCCCCGGACGAAACTTTGCCCTGCGCCAAAGCCTCGTCCGAGTTCCTCTCTGCCAATGCAGAGAGTTCGACAGATGTCGCAAACAGTCAGAGACTCGATTGCAACTCGATATTTAGCACCCTCCCCCCACACGGGTCGATGTGGCACATGGCCGGTTTAATATGGGCTTACCGAGCCCGTAGGCTCGGGCAAAAATATGCCCATTTAGAACCCGTATAAACGGGTTCAGGGACTGTCTACCTCCCCGCACGAAACTTTGCCCTTCGGCAAAGCCTCGTCCGGGTTCCACTCTGCCAAAGCAGAGAATTCGACAGAAGTCGCAAACAGTCAGAGACTGCTCACGACTCGATTCCGTCTCGACCCTCTTTCTTGAGAGGCGTAGTATTCACAGTGTCAGGAAGAGTTCACTCTGTCGTTATAGGTAAGATCCGATAACAATAATATACCTTCTTTCTTTTCCATATTCTCTTCTTTTTTCCCTTTAATTTATGCTTTCTTTCTTTCTGTTTTCATTACTTTTTCTTTTTATTCCAAGTTTGTTCTTTCTTTCGTTATTTTTTCGACATCTACTTCTTTCTTTTTTTTCTTTAACTTATGCTTTCTTTTTTTCAGTCTTTCATTCTTTCTTTTCCATATCCACTTCTCTCTTTAATAACATACCTTCTTTCTTTTTCTTTCTTTTCTATATCCACTTCTTCCTTTCCTTTAATTAATACCTTCTTTCTTTCTATTTTCATTACTTTCTCTTTTTTATTTCAAATTTCTTTGAATATTTTTTTCTTTTCTATATCAACATTTTCTCTTTTTTTCTTTTTTCTTTCTGTTTTCATTACTTTTCTTTTTATTCCAAATTAGTTCTTTCTTTCGTTTCTTTCTTTTCCATATCCACTTCTTTCTTTTTTTTTACTTATACCTTCTTTCTTTCTTTCAATCTTTCATTCTTTCTTTTCCATATCTACTTCCTTCCTTCTTTAATAATATCCCTTTTTCTTTCAATTTTTCTATTTCTCTTTCTTTTCCATATTAGCTTCTTTCTTTTTCTTTAATTTATACCTTCTTTCTTTCTATTTTCTTTTCTTTTTCTATTTTTTATTCCAATTTACTTCTTTTTCCATCTTTTCCATATTTAATTTTTTCTTTTTGCCATAATTTATATGTTCTTTCCTCCTTTATTTCTTTGTTTTTCCTATTCACGTCTTTCTGTTTTCTTTATTTTATACCTTCTTTCTTTCAATCGTCCTTTCTTTCTCTTCCATAGCCACATCTTTCTTTCTTTCTTTCTTTCTTTCTTCCTTTCTTTCTTTCTTTCTTTCTTCCTTTCTTTCTTTCTTTCTTTCTTTCTTTCTTCCTTTTTTTCTTCCTTTCTTTCTTTCTTTCTTTCTTCCTTTCTTTCTTTCTTTCTTTCTTTCTTCCTTTCTTTCTTTCTTTCTTTCTTTCTTCCTTTTTTTCTTTCTTTCTTTCTTTCTTTCTTTGTTCCTATCTTTCTTTCTTTCTTAATTCACTCTCTCTGACCATTTCTTTCGATTTTCTATCTTCTTCTTCTTCTTCTTCTTCTTCTTCTTCTTCTTCTTCTTCTTCTTCTGCTCCTCCTCCTCCTCCTCCTCCTTCTTCTTCTTCTTCTTCTTCTTCTTCTTCTTCTTCTTCTTCTTCTTCTTCTTCTTCTTCTGCTCCTCCTCCTCCTCCTCCTCCTTCTTCTTCTTCTTCTTCTTCTTCTTCTTCTTCTTCTTCTTCTTCTTCTTCTTCTTCTTCTTCTTCTTCTTTCCCGGTAACTCTCTCTGCCCCGTTCTCGTTTTACAGTACATGGGTTGGTTATTTTCCTAACAAACCACACGGAAGCATTAAGGAATACCCTAATCGTAATAACACTCAAAACAATACATTATAGCGAACCACACCTCAATCTCTCCAACCCCCCCACCAAAAAAAAAGAAAAGCATGGACAAAAAATAACATAAGTTTAAATATAAGAAACAAAACGCCAAAAATCAATCAATAACATTTTTAAAATTAATAAAAACAGTGACTATCTAGAGAAAAATTGCAATATGAGATCTGGTAAAAACATGATTGATAACAGCAATATTGCAATATTAGCACTTGTAAAAAATGGTTGCTGAAAATACTCGAAAATTCATGTACAGATGTCCTCAAGGATACATGGCACAGTGGATAAAGGCGTTAGTTAGATCCAGTGACAGGACCCAAAGAGTGTGAGTGACATGGTTAAAGCAGTGGAGAACTTGAGAGAGGGGAATTAACAGGCGATAATTTATAACAGACATGGCACGCGAAACTAGAACGGTCTACCCCAGTGAGCGAAATAAAGGGTTCAGTTCGACATTTCAACCACCTGAATAAGGCCGGAGCGTACAACGGCCGAAACGTTGTAATAAATATGGCGATAAAGATGAGGACACTAGTCCGAATAATGTAAAAGCAGTGACGTTTTTCAAACATTTTATTTACAAGATATTAACTCGCACATTTATATTTTTGCCTATCATTTGGTGTATGTTATGATTTGACAGTTAATATGGCTGAACATTTCAGAGCTATGAATCGAACAATGTCACCTTGAGCCAGTCTAATGTTCAAACAAAGTAAGGAAAAGCTAAATGCATTGGTTGACCTGATTGAATGACAATAATTATAAACATAACAAGGTGAAGATATACATTGAACTATAGATAGCTAACTGGTGATCTATCTAAATAGATAGATATTTGTGATGAAACACACCTACATATACTGCTCTGACGATCTACGTCCCCAAATTGCATGGATTTATGCGTGCTACTGAGTTCCCACTCTTTCACTGTCGAAACGGTTAAATGTTACCGTGAAAGTATTTGTAGAAAATAGAGGGAAGCGACAAGACGACTATGAGAAAGTGACTGTAGACGAGATGCCAGATCAGGGCCAATCACATTGCATATCCGTTTGGAGATTTTGTCGAGGACCTTGAAACGAAAAGCGGGGCGCCATACCATATATGGACGCTGTATTCCATGCATGGTTGATTTATAGATTTGAAGGATAGACTCGGGCGAGAAAAACGTTCTGGCGCGACACAGGGAACCAACTTTTCCTTGTGATAGATGAAGCTATTGATTCAATATATTTGTTCCATCTCAGGTCAGCCGACAGTATGGGACCCAGCAGTCATAGAGAGGTACTCTTGTGGAGTTGAGCATCAGACATTCTAATGGGAGGCAGGGAGGGTTCTCTGTGGTGGGTAAAAGAGAGGTTTTGTTTTTGAGGCATTAAAGTTAACCAGTCATTTCTTGCCCCAGTCAACAACTGATTGGAGCTCCTTTTCGAGACAACGGCCAAGTTAGTTTTGTCAGCGATACCGGATTTACTATTCAGGCAGAAGTAAATAGTAGTGTCGTCTGCGTATATGCCTACTTGGGAACTGATGACATCGGGAAAATCGTTAATGAAGATCAGAAACAGTGTTGGGCCCAGGATAGAGCCTTGGAGAACACCTGTGTTCGTGAGAAAGGAACGGGAGGAGAATCCGTTAAGGACGGCCTTCATTACACGGTTTTGACAGTATTGATTGTATTAAGTCAATCGTCCTGTAATTCCGTAACCCTGAAGCTTACGAAGTAGGCCGGCATAATTTTGTTTTTGTTCCTGCCTGACGACAGAAGATCCTATACCCTGAGCCTACCTCCAACGCAGCTCAAGATTCTACACGCTTGTTGCTAAATTTATTCCTATATAGATAATAATATAGCTAATAATATAGTTAATAAACATTCAGGAATATATGTTTCAGAAGAGATCGCGACTTAAGAAAAGCAAAAGAAACAAAAAGACACATGGCTTAACAATCTTTCGACAGATCTAAAAATGTAAACAATAATAATATAGGAAAAATTACTAAAAATTTAATAGTGAAAACGCTTCGTCGAATACGAAAGATTAATGAAATAATAATTGTGTAAATTCTTTAAAAAACGACAATAATATGGTGTAAAACTAGTAAAAATTAATATTTAATCTGCTTCTTCTAAAAAACAATAATAATATAGTATAAAACTAATAATGAATTTATGATAGAGAAAATGTTTGTTTTGTTTTATGAACACTATTGGGTATGTCCCAATCCTCATAAATACGTTGGTCACTATTGTAAGTGGGGGTAATATGATGTCTTAGCAGTCCACCACTAACAGTTGTTTACCTACTTCACACCGCTGGCGAGTTTTGTATTTTGTTGATGTTATAAAGATTACCATTTCATTCCCAACCTCCGTTTTGGTTATTCCTCATTCAGTAACAATTTTCTAGGTTACAAAAGAAAGAAAGAAAGAAAGAAAGAAAGACCAGAAAAGATAATGGACAAAAAAGAAGTAAGGAAGAGAGGGAAGATTTATGGAAAAAAGAAAGGAAGAAAGAAAGAAAGAAAGAAAGAAAAAAGAAAAAAGATAAACTGAACGGACGAAAGAAGAAAGAATTAAGACAATGAAGGAGTATGGAAGTAAGAAATAAAGAAAGAAAAAAGAAAGAAACTGTTATATACCGTATTTATAAACACTAATGGCTATGTTCCAATCCTCATAAATACGTTAGACACTATTGTAAAAGGGGAGGGTAATATGCTGTCTAAGTAGTCCACCACTAGCAGTGGTTTACCTATTTCATGCCGCTGGCGAGTATTGTATTTTGTTGATGTTATAAAGATTACCATTTCATTCCCAACCTCTGTTTTGGTTATTCCTCATTCAGTAACCATTTTCTAGGTTACAACAGTTTTTATAGTAATGTTCTGGTATTCAACGCGACAAAACGAATAAAAGATATCCATTAATATGGCATAATCCTCATATGTTTTAAGGGTGGAAAGGTCGGTGGATTCTGGAGATTCAGAATGTTCACCTTAAGATGTTCGAAATTACAGGCGTTCCGTAAGTTCTGTTGATGTCACTTTGTTGTGTCGGACATCGTACCTGTGGCCATTATATCTTTTTTTTAATTTTTCTGTTGTGACAGGAGAGTTCCTTAAGATTGATTAATTGCTCTTAATATCTAATCAACTGACGGAAAATTTCAAGATGAGCATGGCCCCATCATGTTACTCACGTTTTAGTTGCATTCCATTCACGCTGGCTGCATTTCATTCGTTTTGACGCGTTGTTTACCAGTACAACCGTTTTCTCAAGATAAGCGGCCTTTGCACAAGGACTCGTATTATTCATAATTTTTATATTAGTATGCAATTTTTAAGCATAACTTGAAAAGACAGACAAAATATTGTTAAACATTGTTAAGTATTGTGTATTTTCTAGTCCTTTTTTTAAATCGCACACTTCTCTAAGTGTTAATAATAATAATAATAATAATAATGGTAAAACTAATCGCAAGAAAATCATTCCTAAACGTTAAAACAAATCAATAGTGGACGAGATAGGACGGTTCAGACGCCAGCAGGCATCGTTTCTGTTTTTCTAAACAATCACAACAGTTGGAATAATCCGCAATCTCACGGCTTATTTTACGGAATTCACGCCTGGCTGGAAGAGAAAGCCGGCACAAACGCCATTCCATCTGGGTTTGGGACTATCATTTTTGTTTTCTTATTCTGATTTTGTTTTTACTCCTGATGACCATTCCGGTTCTTTTAGACGCGCCGAATTGGATGTCTGTCAGTCCGTCTGTTTATTTTACAAGTTACTAGTCAACGTCCAGTTTCTTTACCGGAGGCGATTTCTTTTTTTCTTTCTTTCTTTCTTTCATATTTTCTTTCTTTCACTTTCTCTCTCTTTCATATTTCCTTTTATTCTTTCTTTCACTTTCTCTCACTGTCTTCCTCTCATTTGCTTTCTTTCTTTCTTTCTTTCTTTCTTTCTTTCTTTCTTTCTTTCTTTCTTTTTTTCCCTTTCTTTCACTTTCTCTCTCTGTGTATATCTCTCATCTTTCTTTCTTTCTTTCTTTCTTTCTTTCTTTCTTTCTTTCTATTTTATCAAGTATTTCTAAATACAGGGTGTCCATAAATTTCGTGTGCGCTTTAAAAAATTTATAACTTTATTTGTATTTGCGATAGAAATAATTTATAAAAAGGATTAGAAAGAAGTAAATCTATATTTTTTTAAGGTTTTATTGAAATTTTATTTAAGTTTCCACATGTCCTCCATCATTAGCAATACAAAGGCTAATACGATTTTGCAGTTCACGGAAAACATTTGCCAACTGATTTACAGTAATTCCTGAAATCACATTAGGTATTTTAGCTATACTTATTCCGGCCTTCAGTAAAGGTACCGAGAGTCATACTCTGGCTTCCATCTTCAAAGTCCATTGAAGAACCATCAAGAGAACGGCGAATGTTTAAAAAAGAGGGAACAGTATAGAGAAAAACTAGTTCAGGTGGTTACAAAAAAAAAAAAAAGAAAAAAAGAAGAGGGATCATTATTTCAACTTAGAGCTAAATACATTCTTATTGTTCAAAATAGAGTACAATAATGTTATAAAAATCTCGGAGAATAGCAGTAAGATATCTTTAATCATTTCTAAGATACAACGGATGGAATCTTAATCTAAGAAATGGACAATTTTGCTGTTACAGGATTTGGACAATTTTGCTGTTACACCCGTTATATATATTTCATTAAAAGTTTTATGTGCGTATATGCGTTAAAAAATATACAGTTTAGATTCGATTAGAATTGGAACAGTATGTATATGGTGATGTTCGGGTAGGTTCATGGTTATCGGTGTATGAAATGATATTCCAAATATGGTTATCAAACTAAAGCTAAATGGCCCTGCTATTTTACCCATAGGCAGGGGGAGGAGATGGATTCATAACTGTCCCAAGAGGATTAGCGCAAGTGAATATTCCAGAACACGACTGGAATTCCAACACAGATCTCCGATTCCGCAATCCGAGCCGCTATCCATTACTCCAAAGTGCCTCAGAAAGTGATATGAATGAACCGATTTCAAATTCCGGTCTTATCTGTTTCATTCACTTTCGCACTAATGACTTTTCACCTCTTCTCCGTTCATGTCACCGGACACGCATCAAGTAACAAGGTTTACTAGACTCTCTAGCATTGGATGTCGGCCAGTTTAGGAGAAGGCCAACTGAATTTCGAACCGTGGAGAGAGTAACATGAAACAACTCCACTAATTCACAGCTAATAATGAAACTTGAGCCTGTGGAGAGATATGATCGCCTATACCCTGAACGGGTATGACAGATAATTGCAACAATCATGTTTTTTTTTAGTGGGTAAGATTTGCATTCCTTTTTAAGTTTTACTCTTTGGTACGTCCACAAATGATCGCAGAATTCGGTGAAATATTACTCATTGTGACCGGCTAGACATCTTCATTTCTGGCACGACCGTGAAACAGTCAAAGCGATAAACGGTTTTGGATCAGGAAGGTTTAGTTGATTATCCTAGGCAATTAAAAATATCTTGGAGATTCCAGGTTTTTTTCCCACACAGATCGGAGCTAAAGAAAGTTTCACCCCAAGCAATCCGATAACGCCAGTTATATGGCGTGAAAGAGAATAAGATTTTAGTGAGGAGAAAGGACAATAGAAGAACAAGATTCAGGAAGACAGAAGATGGCGATTTGAAATTTTGAAGACTTTAGATGGAAGAAAGCAAGAAACCTGGAAGGAGTTCAACAGGGGATAAGTGAAACTTTTAAAACAGAACGGTTGTATTTTGCTATTTCAACAGTAAAACGATGAGTACCGAGTTGCCAGCGACATAGAAACGAGGAAGGATCATCCGAACAATTACTGTGAAAATATGGAGAGAAGATGCAAAAGGAAGCTATGTTCTGGCAGAGGCAAAACTGAGATGCCAGGTCAAGATAGATAACGTTGCAGATTCTTCTTTGGATTTTGTCAAGAATCTCTAGATACATAGCACCAAAAACAGATTTGGCTGCAATATTCGATACGCAGACGAATGGTAGACTTATAAATGTGCAAGACAGATCATTATGAGAAAAATTGTCTGGTGCGACATAGTAAGCCCACTTTCATTGCAAACAGAGTGAGCAATTGATTCAATAAAATTATTCCACTTCATGTCTGTAGAAAATATGAGATCAAGAAGGCGTAATGCGTCACTTTCCCGGAGGTTAGCATCGGCCATACTGATGGAAGGTAAGAAAAGTTCTTTGAGATGATTAACAGAGAACAGTTTTAGACGGATTATGTATATATCGAGATAACCGCGCATACACGCACAGAAGGAAAGAATTATACGAAAAAGCAAACGAAAAAAAGCAAGACAAAAGAATAGAAGAAAACAATACATTAAAAGAAAATGGCTGTGAAGAAGGAATGGAAATATACAAGGAAAAAAATGAAAGTGAAAGAAAAATAGAGAAGAAAAAGAAAGAAGTAGAAAAATAAGAAGAAGCAATGAACGAAAGAAACGAAAGAAAAAAAAGAAAGAAAAACTAAAGAAAAAGAAAAGCACAAAACAAAGAAAACCAAATAAAAAGAAATAACGAGAAAAAGGAAGTGTGAAGAGAAGGAAAGAAATATAAAAAATAAATAAATAAATGAAAGAGAAACAAACAGAGAGCAAATAAGGAAAGAATGTCCAAAATAAAAGAAGGAAACGAGAGGAAAGAAGGAAAATAAAAGTTAAAGCAAAAATAGACAGAAAGAAAAGAATGAGAAAGAAGAAATATGAATGAATGCACAGGAAAAGAAAAGAAAAGAAAAAACAAGTAAATGAGAAAAAAAAAACAGAAAGAAAATGATTGAAAAGAAGAAGGGAACGATTGAAAGAGGGAACAAGGAAGAATCCTTAAAAAGGAGACGAGAAAAAACAAAAAACAAAAACAACGTGAACTTGAAAGTTTATAAATACCTTAAACAATGATTTCTACAGGGTGCGATGGCTAAATTGTCGCCATTTCATATTTTTTCATTTCGCTCATGTACGTCGTTTGTTTTTGATTTTATCTACTGCCCAGTATAGTAAGGTTAGCTGGGCACCGTCTGTAAGAATAAGAGCACCATGACGCAATTCCCACCGCCAGAAATTTAGAAATGACATGCTGTACTGTTTGGCATTCGCACCGGAAGCTCCAAATGCGAATATTTCAGAGTGTTTTGGTGTCAATCAGTGCAGAGGATGCAGGGTTGGATATATATATATCCACTCAACGTCATGGCGTTTGGAGTGATCACTAGTGATGGTGACGCTATGCCTCCGTTCATCTTCCCGCAGGGCCTCAGACTCAGCACGGAGGCCTACATCAAGTGCCTTGATGAGGTAGTGCTCTCCTGGATCAAGAGGGTGGCTTCTGGAAGACCCTATGTCTTATAACAAGACTCGGCATCATGCCACACGACCCAGAGAACGCAGTCATAGCTGTCAGATAATTTCTGCGACCCCTTAAATCTGGCCACCTCATACCCCAGACTTCAACCTCCTTGATTATTATGCGTGGGTCGCAGTTAAGCTAGGGACCAACAAAACTTGTAATACCAACGATGAACTGAAGGCAAGGATTATGGCAGCATTCACCAACTTAAACAAGAAGACCGCCCGGAAGAGGTGCAGGAGATTCCGAAGTCGTCTAGAGGCCGTGATTGAAGCCAATGGCGATTTTATTAAATAAAGATACTCTTTAGTATTTCAAGATATGTCTGTGTAATTTTAGTAAATATATCTGTTAAAATAAGATGTGAGTTTTATTCTTATTTTTGCCTAAGTTAGACGATAATTTATTCATCGCACCATCTATCTATCTATCTATCTATCTATCTATCTATCTATCTATCTATCTATCTATCTATCTATCTATCAGTGTCTTGTCATATCTATCTATCTATCTATCTATCTATCTATCTATCTATCTATCTATCTATCTATCACTGTCTTGTCATATCTATCTATCTATCTATCTATCTATCTATCTATCTATCTATCAGTCTTGTCATATCTATCTATCTATCTATCACTGTCTTGTCATATCTATCTATCTATCTATCTATCTATCTATCTATCTATCTATCTATCAGTCTTGTCATATCTATCTATCTATCTATCTATCTATCTATCACTGTCTTGTCATATCTATCTATCTATCTATCTATCTATCTATCTATCTATCTATCTATCTATCTATCTATCACTGTCTTGTCATATCTATCTATCTATCTATCTATCTATGTATCAACTAGAAATATCTAGAGAATATATAAACTATGAAAGTGAGAAAAAAGATGAGAAAAGAACGAAAGAAAACAAAGACAAAGAAAACCAAGGAATATAGAGAGAAAGGGGAGAAAGAGGAATTCCAATCCAATGGAAATTAACAGGAAATAGAAGAGAAGAAAAAGAAAGAAAACATTGATTAAAATGAAGGCGTGCGTTTTTTATCTGTTTATTTTAAGACGTAACATGTTTGTTTGTACCTGATATTTGTTTGGAGTTAGGCGAGCTTACTTTTCCTTGTCAATATGTTTTTCACATACCTGCGGGTATGATTACCCAAAGGTTATAGCACTGTGTCCCAGGTGGATTGACGCTAATGCCAGCTGTGAATCTATCCGGCGATTGGCGGAGGGTGTCGACAAAGGCTCATTACGGCATTGGGAGCGGCACCGAATGAAAAGGAAAAAAAAACGCACAAAAGCCGTTACGTCTGTAGGTTTCTACATCCAAAATTTGTCAAAGGTGACAGACATAGCCGGATGTTTATTGCACTCAAAGTAACTCGAGCAGTGATATCTATCTATCTATGTATCTATCTATCTATCTATCTATCTATCTATCTATCTATCTATCTATCTATCTATCTATCTATCTATTCCAGTCTTGTCATATGTATTTATGTATGTATTTATCTATACACACATGTATTTCTCTTCACCTCTTTTTAATATATATATATATATATATATATATATATGTATATATATATATATATATATATATATATATATAATAATCAGTTGGTATAATCCAAGTGTATCCTATTAACACAATATGAAATTTTAAATATTAAATGTTAAAACTGACTCACCAAAAAGGCGCTCAATGTTTATTTTCTAAACAGAGCAAAATATTTCATTCAATTGGAATTAGGAGACCATTAGTTAATGATCATTTTCACCTGAGAATTTAAAATTTAAAATACACAGAATTCTTCAAATTGGCAACGGTGGTAGATTATTGAAATATTTCTTTTTCTTCTCTTCTATTTCCATAATCTACCACCGTTGACAGTTTAAAGAATCCTGTGAATTTTAAATTTAAAATTCACTGGTGAAAATGATCATTAACTAATGGTCTCTTAATCCCAATTGTATGATATATATATATATATATATATATATATATATATATATATATATATATATATATATGCAATTTTATTTAAAATCCAACGAAAATTCTTGTTAATATTTTAATTACTTTTCTATATTTGGGACCCTTTTTCCTGGTTTCCGGTCCGGTATATATTTAAATATAAATTATCTAAAATCTAAGTAATTTCGGCTTTTATAAGCGACTATCAATAAGTTTTTGTCAGTTTCTTCATTCTCCAATATCACTTCTTTGTGTTTTCGCGTAAGAGTTGGCCGTGTCATTTTTTATTAATGAAATATACAAGGTTGCTCAGTTCATTGGGGAGACATATTTTAATAGCTCTACCTTTTTTCCTGACAAATTTATTTCGAGATAAATGATGACAAACATTAAGCTAACAGTAAATAAAAAGGCACCTTGTAACCGTTGCTGTAAATACAGAGCATAGTCGTTAAGAGTTTGCTCGCTTTCAGAAAGTTGCACGGTTCTTTGCCGTGAAAGTTCACAAAGAGATGGAAGCTGCTGATGGAGGATTCTACAACAGTAGCGAAACATAAAATGACAGCAAAGCCTCCTAATAACATTAGGACACACCCAGATTTGTACGAAAGCTACAGAAGACTTTCAGAAATATTTAGCTCTAAGTTGAAATGATGATCCCTATTCCTGTTGTGACCTTCAGATCCAGTTTTCCTTTCTACTGTCCCCTATTTTTTAAAACTTATTCGCCGTTCTCTTGATGGTTCTTGAATGGACGTTGAAGATGGAAGCCAGAGTATGAATGTTGGTACCATTACTGAAGGCCTGCATGATCTTTCTCCTCTTATCATTGTTCAGTTAGGAAGACAGTGGGAGTGACACAAAACGAGTATAACTTCTCTTTCTAGCTGATAGCTCAAAGGGGTTTTCTGTGATTCTTACGACAAATGGGCTCAAGATGGCTAAACATTCTATAACGGTTCAGAGTTTAATGTAACAACTGGACAATGTTTCTGTTACACCTGGTGTATGTATATATATATGGTGTGCGCATATATATATATATATATATATATATATATATATATATATATAGATAGATAGATATTTATGATATGTTTAACGTTCTTTTTATAGATACAAGTATTTAAGCAAATAAAAAGAACGTTAAACATATCATAAATGTCTTTAAATAAATTGTCGGACTTTGTCCAATTCAAAAAATATATATATATATATAATTAAGACACGGCATATCTTTAATGTGCTATTAAAAAAAGACAAACCTTTTGTGTCGATTCATTTTAATGATCAGTTTTTTTTCAAATTACGAATAATCTTTCTCAGATAAGGGGAAATTCCTTATGAAATTACCCGAACTTCAGTTCGGAAGAAAAGTAAAAGAAATATGGTCCAAGTTTCGTTCTCTCTGCCGAAGCGCCGATGAAACTGATACCAAATCGGTCGGGTTTCGATCCTAGCTTGAAGCATTTGGTTGTCTAGTCGCACCGATGAGCTGTGATACAGCGAAACAGGCCCGTATGCGAATGACATTATAACGCCCTCGAAAATCTTTCGGTTGAGCACTGTTGAGAGATGGGCGAATTCTATAAACAGCGGCTGTCAGCGCTAACGCATCGCTCTTCGAAACAGGCCTATATGCGAATGATATAAGAGAAATAGAAAGAGAAAGAGGAGAGAAAGAGGTCAGAGAAAAAGAGAGAGAGAGAGAGGGAAGAGAGATAAAAACGAGAGAGAGAGAGAGAAAGTGAGAGAGAATGCGAGAGAGGGGAGTGATAGAAAGAGAAAAAGACAGAGGTGGAGAAAAAAAGAGATAGAAGAGAAAAAGAAACAGAGAAGCAAGCGAGAGATAGAGACAGGGTAGAGGAAGAAACAGAAAGGAGAGTGCGAGACAGGGAGGGATAGAATTAGAGAGAGGGGAGAGAGAAAAAGAGAGATAAGAAGAGATTGGTGAAACAAAGGGAGAGGAGGAGAAAGAGAGAGATGGAGAGAGAGGAGAGAAAGAGAGAGAGAGGGGGAGAGTGTGAGAGAGATGGGAGAGAGAAAGAGAAAGAGCAGAATTTGCATAAACCGGTTCGTTTTTTCTATCCTACCTATTAGCTAGTGTGGTGGATTTTTTTTCAGCTTCAGTGAATTGTCTTAGTAATAATCCTTCCCGTTATAACGTTTCAATGGCAGTACCTGTATGGGTTACGCTCGGACGAAGGGATATTTTTGATTTATAGGGATTTTTTCCTCAGCATATTTAAGAGTATTGAAGGTGTTGTCGAAAACAAGATTTAAATCAAGAAGAATGCCCATTCGTACCCGTACAATTCTGCTTTCTATGAAAATGTCATCTCCAGAATAGATTATTTCTTTACTTTTGCCTTCGAGTAGGAGCATATCCTTTCGGAAATATCTGTCTGGTTCCTTTTTCGCTCGAGGCGACGCAAAAGGCCAGTAGATGTCGTAGAAACGACAAACTTGTTAACGAATTCGCCCTTACAAAAAGAGTTCTTTTGCATTGGTCGTCAACAGACACATGCTTTCCGGCAAAATAGTTTTTTTTTCCCAGGGAGCCAAGGACAGATTCAGAAAAACTAATGGGTAGCAAAACCCGGCAAGATGGACATCGTATGATATGATCGGGTGCTGTCAAGTTTGAAAGAAAATAAAGAAAGTAAGAAAAGCAGAAATTCACCACAGATAGACAGGGTTTGGCCAAAAGGTGAAAGGCAGGACATGGAAGAGGCAACCTGATAGAAAATAAGAAAAAAAGAACAATAATAAATCGTCGTCCGATATAAAAAAAAAATATATAAAAAGACGATTTGGCTCTAAGGTTAGACTAGATATAAGATGAAAAAATAAATAAGGAACGGTAAAAATATAATGAGATCGTGGCAGTGCCATTGTTAAATAAACGCTTGACCGATTGGCATTTGCGAATAGACAAATGATGAAAATTCCCTGTCTTAAGAAACGGTCAGTGGTCGCTTGGGAATTTAAAAACATTTCTTTCATATTTGTTTTTCTGTTATTTTTTTTTCTGAGGGATGTTTTTGCCTGAATGCAAAGAGATGGGCCCATTTATAGAAAAACCCTTGCCTTGTTGGAAGCTTCAATGCACACGAATGTATGGGGGAGGGGAAATTATAAAATGGCGCCTGTCGTAAGCAGAACCTACGTTTATAACCTTTTGTACAGTGATAACGAGAATTGCTTGTCTTGTAAATATGTTGCAACATTAAGTACTAATTTTCGATTAGGCATATCTGTTTGAATTAGAAACACAAGGAACGCTGGGAGAAATAGAAGGCAAAGGCTTGAAGACAGGAAGGTGCAGAATACAGCAAGAATTATCTGAAATATAGTATTTAGGTGGAATGGTCTGAAGACAAGGGGATTAGCCCCAGGAATCGGAAAACAGAAGGAATCATCTGAGGAGTGGTCTGATGAATGGTAATATAAACGGAATTGTTTGAAAACATGAGACAAGAGAAATGTTCTAATGAACAGTATAAAAATGAAAGATCTAAAGACAGAGGATACAGGGGTAGAGGAACTGCCTGCAAATATAAGAGACATGAGGAATAACTTGAAGATATACGATAGAATTAAAATAGTGGGGGGGATGGTAATGTAGAAGGATCTATTTTTTTAACGGCTTATTAGCCATTTGAAGGTTATTTAAATCCATAAAATATTTTTAGACTGTAAAACTTTCGTTACAGATAATAATGATTTATTGATACATGTCCTACTAATTAACCCATAGTTGGGGAGCGAACGTATGGATTCAAAACATTCCCAAGGGTATTTACCCGAAATTGAATATAACAAACTCAATTGGAACTTTTCACTATGGTACCTAGACTTTATGAATTTAAGCGCAGCACTAGATTGGCGGCTAGGTCTCATCATTTCACATTTGAAATGGTTAGACATAACCTTCTCGCTGGTGGAACTCTCTTCTGTTTTATTAATTTCAGGTTAATCTTCTCTCTTCTTAATTCTTGCTCTTTTATTGTTCTCACTCCTTAATAAGATTTTTCTCGTATTCTCTCACACCCAGTAAGCCCATGCGTCATAGTAGCTTTATTCTTTTGCTTGGGTTCAAATGATTAATATATATAGTTTGTGTGTAGGTATACTTTTCTGCGTTTCTGTCTGTAGTGAAGAATGTGTGTACACATGTGTCTGTATGTCTTTTTTATTTTCTTTCACATAAAGTTATAACTTTGTACCCGTGTAATTGCACTAGTGCGTATATAGGTATATGTGAAATATTTTTTATATATATTTGTGTGTTTGGAGTTTTCTTTTTTATATATTCGATGGTGTTATTTTTATGCGTATATATCTATTTTTCTGTCCATGTCTATCTGTTTTAATGTCCTTTCTTTCCCCAATGTTTGTTTTTTCTGTTCTGCCCTTGTTAAATTTTATTTATTCTACCATTTTTATCTATGTATATTTGCCCGTATAAGTTATATTTTAATAAGTGGTTAGAATTCGTTTAATAATACTTTCAAACTTGAATATTTCTTGGAAGGTGTATCAGCTTGTCTTTGTCAATGTATGTGTTTTTATGTACGTGTCTTTGTCGGTGTCTGTGTGTATGGTCACTTGTTTGTGACTTTCATTGTGTACGTATGTTGTGTTTTTTAAATCTTTTTTAAAGGTCGTAGAGATATTTCCTGTCTCGTCGCTTTTTTGCTTGTTTATATGTCTAAATACGTCTGCGTGTTTATGTATTATAATCTGATTGTGTCTGTATTGACTTTTGCAAAATGTCATCCTCCCCTGCCCCTGTTTATGCTTCAAATGTATCTATGTTGTCATGAAGTTCAGAGCAACATTTGATCTTAACGTTTATTCCAACTTAACTTCAATAAAAACAAAATAAATAGAAAAAAACATATGTATTTTTCCTCAGTAATTTTATAATTTTAAACTTAATATAGATTTAATTTAAATTTTAAAATTGGTAATTTTGAATTGCAAATTTTATCGTATAATTTAATAATTATTAGTTAGAATAAATTCTATTTTAGCCTAACCCCAACATTAAAGCATTAAGTAATTATTATAACCTTAGTCCGTTTCAAGGGGTTACAGAGAGTTGGAGCGAGAGCAAAGAGGAGTGATAGAGGAAAGGATGAAGAGAAAGATAGGGGATAGATCAAGGCATCTGGAGACGTCGATTGACATTACATTTGAATAGTTGGAGATTATGCCTATCAGTGAAACAAGAAAAGGGGAGGAAGTTCCACAGACGAGAAGTGCGAGACATTAAGCTATTGGAGTAGAAGAGACGGCTACATTTAACAGTTTCGACAGTGAAAGGGTGAGAGCGAGATGCCCAGCCTAGTTGAACGCTTAAATTCATGAAGTCTGGGAAGCAGCGAAAGCAGCTCATCGGGGCAGTTACCGTGAAAGTATATGTAAAAAAAGACAGAGGGAGTCGACGGCACGTCTGTGAGAGAGTGACTGCAGATGAGATGCCAGATCAGGGCCAATTACATTGCATATTCGTCTCTGGATTTTATCAAGGACCTTGAGACAAACAGAAGGGGATCCAGACCATATATGGCAGTAATACTCCATGCAAGGGTGAATGGTTGATTTGTAGATTTGAAGGATCCACTCCGGCGAGAAAAATCTCCTGGCGCGGCACAGGGAGCCAACTTTCCTTGCGGTGGACAAAGCTATTGACTCAATGTATTTGTTTCATCTCAGGTCAGCAGACAATGTGAGACCGAGCAGTCGCAAAGAGGTGCTCTTGTGGAGTTGAGCGTCAGGCATTCT
>OZ038501.1:66433264-66438264 GCA_964036315.1 Acanthosepion esculentum
TTGCTCATCAATAGCGGTGGGTTACAACCACAGAATAAATTTCCCTTCTTTTCTTTTCATGTGCCATGTCCTCTCCACCTCCATCTATCCCTTAAAGCTCTCAACAAGTTCCTTCCCGTTGCTATCTCTCCCCAGACCACGTTCTGTCATCCACCTACTCAAGCCTGCTGGAATGTCACGCGCTGCTTTCACTGGTCTTTCCGACCCGTGAGTATCAGATTCTCAAGGCCCTCCTTCCTAATTATGTGTCCCAAAATCTTCAGCTACCTCTTCCTGTTAAGCATGAGCCTCCTCCTTGTCTGCATTCTGTCCAAGACCTCATCGTTACTCACGCGCTTGGTCCACGGAATCCTCATCATCCTTCTGTAGAACAACATCTCCGTCGCCTCGAGTCTCTTCATCCTTGAAAAAATCGTCTAGCATTCGCTGCCATAAAGAAGGACGGGTGTCACGTAACAGCTAAGTATCCTTTTTTCTTTTCTTTTTGTTTTTGCTTACTGCTACAAATTCTCAAGGTTTTAATTCGTAGGTAACGATCTGACCGAAGGGTTATTTTTAATCCACAAACGTTTGACTGGAAGAACCCTGAGAACAAACTCGGTGCCTGATCTGATAAGCAACTCTATATCCAGTTAGTTATGTGCTATGCGTAATACACGCTGAGACGATCAAGTATCTTTCGATACATGACTGACGAAGCAGATTTTTTCCCGCGGTAGGTTGCCATTTCTTTCTGTGGTAGACCAGTTGCCATTCAAGGCTATAGAAGCCGGTCTGTCCTACTATTTACCCACAGCTGGAGGGGGGAAGAAGAGGATTCATATCTTTCCCAAGGGCATTAGCACGTAAGTGAATGTAATGGTTTCGACTGGAATTCGAACTCGGCTCTCATTTCTCAACATTCTACACTATTACATTGATCAAGTGGTAGTTTCATCTTCTTCACCAGAACGATTACATCGTTTTAAAGACTCCTGAGAGGATACTTCCCTAGAACGATTACATCGTTTTGAAGACTCCTGAGAGGATACTTCCCTAGAATGATTACATTTCAACTTGGTCCTCCGATTTCACTTATCGAGCCGATGATCGTTACGCTACCAAGATGATGACATATTATAATTGGTCTGTTAAAATTATTTTTATCTCCCCACACACACACTATAAGGCACATGAACCCTTATCACCTCCTTAAACTCAGGTCCTACATATACCATCGGTCAGACCTGCATCCTGATCAATGATTAAAAATTGCTTGAAGCGAAAGAATCCTGTAAGTCTTAAACAAAGACAATTCTTCAATAAACCCTATATAGCGTTACAGAATAATCACAGAAAAATAACCTTATGTAGCGTTACAGAATAATAACAGATACATAATCTTATATGGCATTACAGATAAATAATCTTATGCAGCATTACAGAAAAATCACAAATAAGTAACATCATATAGCGTTACAGAATAATCACAGATAAATAATCTTATATAGCATTACAGAATAATGACAGATAAATAACATTATATAGCATTACAGATAAATAACCTTATGTAGTGTTACAGAATAATGAAAAAATAAATAATCTTATATAGCGTTACATACAAATAACCTTATGTAGCGTTACAGAAAAATCACAAATAAGTAACCCTATATAGCGTTACAGAATAATAACAGATAAATAACCTTATATATCATTACAGAATAATCACAGATAATTAACCTTATATAGCGTTACAGAATAATCACAGAGAAATAATAGAAATAATATTATATAGCGTTACAGAATAATCACAGATAAATAACCATATAGAGCGTTACAGATAAATAACCTCATGTAGCGTTACAGAATAATCACAAATAAATAACCTTAGGTAGCATTACAGAATAATCACTGATAAATAACCTTACATAGCGTTACAGATAAATAACCATATGTATCGCTACAGAATAATCACCGATAAATAAGCTTATATAACGTTACATGATAATCACAGATAAATAACCTTAAATAGCGTTACAGATAAATAACCTTATATAGCGTTACAGGTAAATAACCTTATGTATCGGTACAGAATAAACACTGATAAATAACCTTGTATAGCGTTACAGAATAATCACAGATAAATAATTATATATAGCGTTACAGATAATTACCCTTATGTAGCGTTACAGAATAATCACAAATATATAACCTTAGGTAGCATTACAGAATAATCACTGATAAATAACCTTACAGATAAATTACCATATGTATCGTTACAGAATAATCACAGATAAATAATATTATATAACATTACAGATAAATAACCTTATATAGAGTTACAGGTAAATAACGTTATATAGCTTTACAGGTAAATAACGTTATGTATCGTTACAGAATAATCACAGATAAATAACCTTATATAGCGTTACAGAATAATCACAGATAAATAACCTTATGTATCATTACAGAATAATCACAGATAAAAAAACTTTATATAGCGTTACAGAAAAATAACCTTATATAGCGTTACAGGTAAATAAACTTTATGTAGCGTTAAGGAATAATCACAGATAAATAACCTCATATAGCGTTACAGAATAATCACTGTTAAATAACCTTATATATCGTTACAGAATAATCACAGATAAATAACCTTATATAGCGTTACAGATAAATAACTTTATATAGCGTTACAGGTAAATAACCTTATGTAGCGTTACAGATTATTAACAGATAAATAACCTTATATACGTTACAGATAAATAACTTTATATAACGTCACAGAATAATCAAAAATAAATATCCTTACATAACATTACAGAATAATCACAGAAAAAGAATTTTACCAAATGACAAAAAAGACATCACTCGAAGACTTCCAACAGCAGAAATAATAAAAACGGACATCACATGTAAGTAGTAGGTACAATACTGAATAGAATAAAGATGCTAATTTTCCATACTACCTTAAATAAAACTAGAAAGAGCGATGACAGATAGTGGACATAAGAATTTTCATTTTATGAAAAACAGTTTGAAAAGAAAGAATTTATGAATTTCAACCGACATGAACACTAACTAGGAAACGGTTAATTTCACCATTATTATTATTATTATTATTATTATTGTTGTTATTATTATTTCCTTTAATTTCGAAGAATACTCCTTGCTTTCCGAGTCTCAACCAGAGATCTAAAGTCAGAAATGGCATCATGATATTTTCCACTGAGCATATTTGAAAAAAAATCACACATAGATAAAGCTTTTTGTAATGAGTGAGCTGTACTTGTGAGTACAATGTTTTGTATTTCTTTAAGACAATGAGTCTATCGGAACTTTTTCCAATCAACCCGAGGGCTCCAACTACAACTACGAATGTGCCCTATTTTTTATATTTCCATTTCAATGTCCTTGTATTTTGATAGTTTTTTGAAGATCTTCAAAGATATATTACAGGCTGCGGGGACTGCCATATCAATAATAAGGCATATTTTGTTTTTGTGGTCTCTGATCACGATGTCTGGGAGATTAGCTTTGTTTGTACTCCCTGTGTGTAAAATTAAACTCCCATAAAATTATTTTAGGTTTTATCTCTGTAATTTTGTGTGGGTGGCGTTCGTACCAATTTCTTGCAGTTTCTTTTCTGTAAATGTTTCACATTTTTTAATACTGCTATGGCCCACACTGTAAGGCCAAATTTTATATTCAGGTAGTGCCAATACCATGAAAACTGATACAAGATGGTCAACTGTCTCTGGATTTTTATCACAGAATCTGCATTTTGGGCCAACACAATATTTTAGTATGTGTGCGTGGTAATTTCTAGTTAGCAAGCATTGGTCCTGTGAAGCAAGGGTAAACCCTTCGGTTTCAGCTTTTAACCCTGCACTACGTATCCACCGATGGGTACGGAGTTTGTCTACATCAGCTTGTTTGGTACGGGCAGAGTGATGACCGTGAAGCGGTTTATCTTGTCATCGTTTATGTATCTGGTTCATTGCATTTGCTTCCTTTATTATTATTATTATTATTATTATTATTATTATTATTATTATTATTATTATTTCCTTTGATTTTTGGCGTGCACACATTTCTTTCCGGGTCCCACCCAGAGACCTAAGTTTAGAAATAGCATCATGACACTTTCCACTGACAAAAAAAAAAAATACATAGATAAAGCCATTCGTAAAATGTGGGCTGTACTTGTGAGAACAATTTTTGCATTTCTTTTAGGCATGGACTTCCAGGAATCCCTTTAATAAGTCTACTGGAATCTTTTCCAACCAATCCTAGGGCTCCAACTACAACAGGAATTGTTGATGTTCCCATGTGCCACATTATTATTATTATTATTATTATTATTATTATTATTATTATTATTATTATTAATAATAATAATAATAATAATAATAATAACAACAACAACAACAATAATAATAATAATAATAATAATAATAATAATAATAATAATAATAATAATAATAATAATAATAACATTATTATTAACCAGTTCATTGTTTTTAACTTTTCATTAGTATCCAAACAATGGAGCCGCCAGTGGTAATATTATAAGCGTTCTTCAGCATTAATAACTTTACTTTGGCGTTTCATTCTGTCGTTACCTTCCCCTGTAATATTTTTCTTCTCTTTTTCCTTCCTATTTCATTAAACTCTCCCCCAGCTCTCTTCCCTGTGTCCTTCATTGTCTGTCCACGTGTGTCGAATGGTCACTACTGTCTGGCCCATCGGCATTGTCCACTTTTGCTCCCAGAGGATCACGTCTCACTAAATACGTCACGTTTACTTTCGTATGGCCTATCAGTGACGTCATGGCCCCGGCCACCTTGCCCTCTATATGTTTATTTTCGATTTGCAACAGGGACAAAAAAAATGTAGGAATAAGAAAAGAAGCTATCTGTGTTATTAAAAAAATAATAATAAATATCCGAGGCCCTTAATAAAATACACACAATATCCAATCCAGTTTATAGCAGCAATTAGTATCAACACCACCTGTC
>OZ038501.1:66440764-66450764 GCA_964036315.1 Acanthosepion esculentum
TAACCTCTTCCTGTGTTACAAAAGCTGTTTCTTCCAAATGATTCTGTAAGCTACGAAACAAATGGTAGTCTGAAGGAGCAAGGTCGGGAGAATAAGGTGGATGAGGAATTTTCTCCCAACCAAGTTCTTCGATCTTTTGTGACGTGATTCTTGCTGTGTGTGGTTGCGCATTGTCCTGATGAAACATCACCCGTTTCCGATTCCCTAGAGCAGGTCTTTCTTTCCTCAAAGCTTGGTTCAAACGCTCTAATTGCTGACAGTATATTTGAGCATTAATTGTTGCATTAGGTGGTAAGAATTCAAAGTGGATTATTCCTTGGCAATCCCACCAGATTGAAAGAAGAACCTTTTGCCCATGAAGTTCCCTTCTCGGCTGTGGCTGGGGTCCTTCCCCTTTACCAAACCACTGTCTACGACGCTTAACATTTCGATAAAATATCCATTTTTCGTCGCCAGTCACAAGTCTATCCAAAAAAGGTGAAACAAGTTGGCGAGAATGGAGATAAGAGCAGATGTCAACTCGGGATTTGAGGTTGTTTTCAGACAATTCATGAGGCACCCATTTTCCAAGTTTAGGAACTTTTCCAAGTTTAGGAACTTTTCCAAGTTTAGGAACTTTTCCAAGTTGTTGAAGATGACGACGAACAGTTGTATGGTTTGAACTGAGAACCATTGCCAATTCCTCAACTGATAAAGCAGGATTTTCTTCAAGGGCTGCTTCAAGAAGCTTTTCATCAAACTCAACTGGACGTCCGGTTCGATCTTCATCTTCAAGGGTGAAATCTCCACCTCTGAATTTTGCAAACCATCTTCTGCAAGTTCTTTCATTCACACATTCCTCTCCATAAACTGAGTGAATGTTTCTAGCCGCTTCGGCTGCTGAGTTTCCTTTCTTGAACTCATAAAGCATTATGTGCCTCAAATGATTCTTGGGTACTTCCATGTTAGCAGGGTTTTAATCAAACAAAATTTAATTTTATTGTTCTCTGAAATAAAATTTGATCAGTTTAAATGCATCTAAACATCAAAATAATGTTCAGCTCCATTAGACATTATAAAAATCTCTAAATTTCGTTCATTTCAACAAAAGTTAAAATTCGGACAGAACTTATGGGATGACCTAATATATATATATATATATATATATATATATATATATATTAGGTTGAGTGATAAGCTAATTCTATAAACAACAGCCACCTGCACTAATGCAAAGCTCTTCAGTAAAATGAATGGAGCACTTTGGCTGATGGGCATTTGTTTACATTTGTAAAAACCATACGCTAGATTTAGTTGTGTAACTCTACCGAGTGAAGATAGTTCTGGCTGACACCAAATTAGTTGTGTTTCAATCCTGGCTCGAGGCATTCGGAAGTCTAGTCGCACTGAGGAGCTGTGATACAGCGAAACAGTACTGTCTGTGAATGACATAATATATATATATATATGTATATATATATATATATATATATATATATATATATATATATATATATATATATATATATGCGCGCACACACACTTTTTATTTCTGGTAATATTTTTTTTTTCAAAAATGTATTGCTGGTAATATCTTTTTTCAATAATGTATTGCTGGCAATATTTTTTTTTACAAAGTATTTCTGGTATTAAACCTATTTTTACACTTACATAGTGTTTTGACCACAGTTTGGGGGTTAAATATTTATCCATAGTTGAGACCCTAACAGGTGCTATTACCCCGGGTCTTGGAACACCAGCAATTAAGAGGTGGTTCCACGCTCCTCAAAACCTTCTGATCAGAGGCCTTGCTGTTGGACGTAGTTTATCGTCTTACCCAGGACGCGGATGTAGTTTATCGTCATACCCAGGACGGGAGAATAATAAAAGAACAAGAAGATACAAGATATCGATTGACATTGCATTTAAAAAATGTTGAAGACCAAAATGGATTAGGGAGCCAGAAACCGGAAGAGTGTTCCACAAGCGAGAAGATCGAGAAAAGAAATTGTTAACATAGGCTCGGTGGAGTAATGGGTAACGGCTCGGATTGAGGAATCGGAGACGCGTGTTCTAATTCCAGTCGGAACTTACGTACTAATACCCTTGGGAAAGGTATGAATCCTCTTGTTCTACCCCCCCCCCAGCTATGGATAAGTAGCAAGACAGATCGGGTTTTATAGCCATGGATGACAATCGGTCAAGGAGAAAGTAACTCTGAATTCAAAATTGTATGTAGCTCTGTATTGTGGGGACCTATCTACAAATGGACTCTTCCACACCTATACAATATGGCTACCAATTCTGAGTAAAGGCAGTCACCAAGAGGAAGTCACTGCGTGTGAGTTACCAAGAGTGTATCACCCAGTGAGTGTATGAATGAGTGAGTCAGGACGCCAGTGAGAGAAAGTACACTCCAGTCCACATTACTTTGTACTACGTTTCCGTGAATAATATACCTTTTAACTTTATATCCGAGTCTGTGTTATTTTTCTATGGTTTCAACGCCATAACACTCTGGAGTGGGGCATACTATACAGCTAAAGAAAGGATCTTTCGCATTGGCTCAATGATCCTGACTACGGTCGAGTAATGATGGTGATGAACAACACTCATACGGCATAATGGGTGCAAGGGGAGTAGAGTGAAACGTTGAGTGGTACCCTATCTGTGTATATGAATGATATGGGAATAGCAAAGGATGCTTTTCAATAACAAAACAATTAAGAGACAGGAAATTTCGTTAGAAACACCGAGGCTGACTTGAATTCTAATATGAATCGTCGTGCATGGGTGTTAGACAACGTCCTCAGAAACGGGGAAAGTGTTGAGGTAACGGAGATGTTGTTCTACAGAAGGATACCGAGAATACTATGGATGAAACATGTGAGGAGGTTTTAAGAGAAAGAGAAAGAAAAAGACAGGTATTTAGACTTAGAAAAAAAACTGTTGACATTTCTGTGACCTGGAATAAGTAAGGAGGGCGTTGTGAATTTAACACAGCGTACATTGAAGGTAAGAGAGACAAAGGGAAACATAGAGGAACCTACATTAAAAAAAAATAATTTCACCCCCAAGTAAGGCAACAAAGCCACTAAGACGCAAGGAGTTACTGAATGTGAGAGAATATAAGAAAAAGAAAACGGAGAGAGAACAATAAAAGAACAGGAATTAAGAAGACAGAAGATAACGATTGACAGTTTATTTAATTTTTTTTCAATATCAAAATTGATTCGAAAGCAAGAAACCGGAAGAGAGTTCCACAAGCGAGAAGTGCGAAAGAAGAAACTGTTAGCATAGAACTTAAGGTTACATCTAATCATTTGGACTGTAAAATGATGAGACCTAACCGCCAATCTAGTACTACGCTTAAATTCATAAAATCTAGGTACCAAAGAGAAAAGCTCATCAGAACAACTTATTAACATAATATTTATAGAAAAGAGACAGCGAAGCTACATTAAGGCGGTGGGGAAGTAACTGAAGCCGAGATGCCATGTCAGGACCGATAACATTACAGATCCATTTTTTGTATTTTATCAAGAATCGCTAAATATATAGCAGAAGGGGAAGACTAGATGTGGCGGTAATATCCAATGCCTGGACGAATGGCAGACTTTTAAATGCGTAAAATAGATTTGTTTTTCCACTTGATATCAGCGGAAAACATTAAACCCAGAAGGCGCAAAAAGTCTGTCTTCTGGATGTTAGCATCAGCTATGCTGTTGGAAGGCAAAAAAAAATAATAAATAAATAAAGAAAAAGAAAAAAAGTGGTAGCCCTCAAATGATTAAAAGGGTGCAGTTTTATTTTGGACGCGTTAAAATTAACAAGCCGTTTCTTGCCCCACTTATCAACAGATTGTAGGTTATTTTTTTAGATCAGCTGCCAACTTGAGCTTATCTTATCATTAAGACAAACATAAATAATTGTTTCATCAGCGTGGATACCATGTTGAGAATTGATGATATCTGGAAGATAGTTGATGAAAATTAGAAAAGGCGTAGGTCACTTGCATTAATGCAAAAAGATCGAGAGGTGTGGCCGTTCAAGAAAAAAAAATCATTTCACATCTTGATTGAATCATATCAAAAATTCATCCCGAAATAGCATAATTTTTCAACCGGAGAAAACCAGCATGAAGACCCCTGTCAAATGCCTTCGCGACATCCAAGTCAACAACCCGAGCACATTTAAACTCTTTCTGCAATAAGCGGCAATGCATCAACAGCTGATGTAGAGAAACGGTTTCTTCGACGATGAAGAAGAATCTTGAAGCAACAGAAATATGATTCTACAGAAGGATGCTGAGGATACCGTTTGAGCAACGACGAATTTCTAGAGAAAATGGAAACAAAAAGGAAGCTAATAATATCAGGAAGAGACAGTTAATGAAGAAAGAGGGCTTGGAAAATCTGATACTCACTGGACAGATTGAAGGCAAGAGAGACGGGGGAACCTAACACTAAGCTCTTCGTGCTTGTCGAACTCTCTGCCTTCGGACAGGGAGGAACCCAGACGAGGCTATGCCGAAGGGCAGAGTGTCGTATGGGGAAGTAGACAAACCCGACCCCGTTATTACGGTGTCTACGGCAAATTTTTGCCCGGGCCTACGTGCTCGGAAAACCCACATTAAACCGGCCTTGTGCCACATGCCGCTCTGTGGGGAGCCCGGGCAAATACGGAGACGGGGGAAACAACATATAACATACTTAGTGAGCTTGAGTAAATGGATGGCGGAACAGGGTTTAGGAGAGATAACAGAAAGATAAAATTTATTAAGAGCTACAAATGACAGGAAGTTGTGGAGAACCATGATCGCCTATGTCTTGAAGGGACACGGCACATAAAGAAGAAGTAGAAAGTAGATAATAAGCTTTTGTATAACAGGGCTTTGGAGTGGTAGTAATGAGACAAACATTGCTTAGAGCTACAAAGGGTAGGACGCCGTGAAGGACCATATCTACTGAAGGGACGCGGCAATTGAAAGAAGATATTAACACATCAGACAGCTCACCGGATTATAGACTAAAACGAATCTACCTCCACCATGGTCGCGTCGTTTTACTGAGTCATAGGATCTTGTAAAATACTCGGACACTTGGCAAAAGGCCGTTTTAATCCTGTCAAGTTGACCGACATCTTCGAACCGCACCGCGTCCAACCACCCAGCCATCCATCCGCTGCACCCGCATTTTTTAAAATCTTTTTTTATTTTTTTTTTATCTGTCGACCCCATCACCCCTTCAGTCCGACGCCTGCCCATCCCGAAATCGGTCTGTTCCCTCCAGCCAGACTGTTTATTTTCTGGCCCCTACCACTTTCGCTGCTTGCCGATTTTGTATTATTTTAACCCCATTTTTGGACTTCATTACGTTTTCTGATCACTCTGTGGCCGCCGTCTCCCAAAAGGTGCACCCGCGTGCGCACACACATATACACGTGTATATCCACACGAATATATCTACAAGCACAGACGTTCATACACATACTCACGCATATATCCACATATACACACACAGGACCATTTATAGACATATGCATGCACACAACTATACGCAATGCCGTACATACACATATGCGTTCAGAGACACACCCATATACATCCAGTCAAATATCCAAGTCTTTACTCAACCTATTCCAAACGTCCTTTCCTTGCTACAAAGAAGTTGATCGAACGAACTAAAGAGAGAGGTGATACAGAAAGAGAAAGAGAGAGAGAGAGAGAGAGAGAGAGAGAGAGAAACTGGTTAGAGAGAGTAGTAAGAGAGAAAAGTGAGTGATCGACTGATACAGAGAGTAAAAGAGATAAAGAAAGAGAAAGATCGCGATTGACAAAGAGCGAGAGAGAAAAGGAGAAAGTGGAAGACAGTGAAAGCGAGAGACACAGAGAGTGTGAAAGAGTGGTGGAGAATTAGAGAGAGAGGAAAGAGGAGTGAAGAGGAGAGATAGCGAGAGAGAGAGAGAGAGAGAGAGCGGTGTATCGGCAGTAAGTGAACGTGATATAGAAAGGGTGAAATCGAGAGAAAGATTTAAGAGGAAGAGATCGAAAAAGAAAGAAAGAGTGATAAGGACTGAGAAAGGAAACTGAGAGGCAATATAGATTCTCTTATCTCTCGATTTCTCTTTCCCTCTCTATCTGTCTCCTCGTCTTTCTTTGTTTTACTCTCTCTCTCTCTCTCTTTCTCTATCTTTCTAGAGAAAGGGACAGAAAGAGAAAAAAGTTGGGAGAGATAGAGAGTGAGTGAGATAGAGAGATAGAGAAAGAGAGAACGTATGAGTATATTCCTGCTCCTTTAATTTCATTTTCCTTGTCATAACATCTGGAGTTCTTCTATGTGACGTGTCCCTTCAGGGCGTAGACGATAATGGCTCTCCTCAATTTCCTTTCTTTTGTAACTATTAATATTTTTTTTTCTTTTTGTTATCTCTCCTAAACCTTGTTCCACCATGTATTTACTCAAACTCACTATGTCATGCGTTTTTTTACCGCAGTCCCTCTTGCCTTCAATCTGTCCTGTGAGCATCAAATTTTCCAAGCCCTCTTTCCTCATTATGTCGACAGCCGCTTTATGATGTTAAGTCTTAGTTTTCTTTTGGTTTTCATTCTCTCTTGAACTCCGTTGTTACTCACATGTTCAGTCCATGTTATTCTCAGTATCCTTCTGTAGAGCCACATTTCTGTTGCATAGCATAGACATGGCACAAAGCTGAAATTGTGGCGCACCTAGTGCGGATCGAAGTCACGTCTCAGTCGTAATTGATGTAGCAAGACAATGTTGCTAACCATTACAACACGTCGAAGCGCCCGATGTGTAGTATGTATAAACAGAGAATAAAATTATAAATACATGAATTAGCAACCTTACCGACTTAATGTTGATACCGTATATTAATAATACGTGCTGGTGAGATAGTGGTTATCAGCGCCGAGAGAGAAATCAGTCGATTCTGTGTCGTTCACTAATGTCCTCTGGAAAATCATGACTCCATCTTTATCCAACAATAGGTAAAGTAGCAAGTTAGACTGAACTCTTTTGCTTTGAGATAACAATCATTCTTGGAAAAGAAAATGAATTCAAAACAGTCTGAAGGGTCGGTTACTTTACCTTGCCTCAGATATACCATTTTTTGGGGTATGGCGGCATTACATGCGTTGTCCCTGACGTCGAATGCAGTATTTTTTAAACTTTTATTTTTTATTATTTATGGGCGTAATTGTAGAATAACTCTTAGTCGCACTTTAAATTTTAATCCCCCCGCAAACAAATTTTAATCCCCCCAAACAAATTTTAACCCCGCCCAAACAAATTTTAATCCCCCAAACAAATTTTACCCCCCCAACAAATTTTAACCCCCCCAACAAATTTTATTCCCCCCCCAAACAAATTTGAATCCCCCAACAAATTTTACCCCCCCCAAGCAAATTTTAATTCCCCCAAACAAATTTTAACCCCACAACAAATTTTAACCCCCCAAACAAATTTGAATCCCCCCAAACAAATTCAAATTTTAATCCCCCCCCCAAACGAATTCAATATAAAAAATTTTACTTCATATTCACTTTCGTGTTTGTGCACTTTGAGGCGGCATAATGGTTATCAAGTTTGTCTCGCTAGAAAAATTACGACTGAGTAGTGAGCTTGATCTTCACTGCTCCATAATTTTGGCCTTGTGCCACATCTAAGCTACGCTTAGAAAATCAGTATTCCCTCTCATGTCACACAATTATTTCCTATTAGTAATAAAGTAAAACAAATTTGTTTCTTTGACTAAAACAAGAAGATTTAGGTGCTATGTGATAAAAACAAAGTACTTATAACACTGTTGCTAAATTTGTTAAGAATTATCTAAACTGTCAGCTGTATACAACTATTTTTCAGGTTAACAATTAATAATAGCTTTGAGCGAATGAAACTTGTCAGTTTTAATGAGGACCATTCTTCTTCAAATCTTGTAGATTGGCGCTACAGAATCATCAACAGAAATAATGTCACATGAGAACCTTCAACAACAGCAACAACTAAAATGGATAGCACCTATAACTCAAAGAGAAAATAATGACATAAAGATGTTGACATTCCACACTACTCCAAACAAAAGGTTAGGAAAGAAACTCCCGTCAATACTGGAAAGAGTGATAATGGCTACTGGACTTGAGAAAGCTATTTTTCTGAAAAATTATTTCAAGGGCGAGATTTTTATAAAAATTCAGCAAGTATTGACCAATTTCAATGGGAGCATACATTTGATATTCCCCCCAAAAATATTCAGTATAAACCCCTGCTTTATATTCAATCTCATGTCATACAATTATTCCCTATTAGTAACAAGGTGAAAAAATTTGTTTGACTAAAACAAGCAGATGACTGACATTGCATTAAAATTTTTGAAGATCAAAGTTGACTAAGAAGCAAGATGCCGGAAGAGAGCTGCACAAGCGAGAAGTGCGATAGAAGAAACTGTCAGCATAGAACTTACGGTTACATTTAGCCACTTCATCTGTAAAATGATGAATCCTGCCAATCTAGTACTGTGTTTGAATACATGAAGTTGAAGTCGTAAAGGTATGTGGTGGGATCAGGTCAACTTCTAAGTTAACATAGTTAACCTGTAGTTTGCCCTGGAGATAAGCCCTGCTGCATCTACTTGTCCAAGACACGTTATGCATGAATGAATACCTCACAGGATTTGTTTTTTTTTTGTTTTTTTTAATCATTTCACCCCAAGCAAGACAATAAAGCCACAAAGATGCAAGGGTTTAGTGAATGTTTGAGAATATGAAAAAAATACTATTAAGGAGAGAAAACAATAAAAGAACAAACATTAAGAAGACAGAAGATAACGACTGACATTGCATTTAAATATTTGAAGGTCAAAGTTGACTAGGAAGCAAGACGCCGGAAGAGAGTTGCAAAGTGAGAAGTGTGAAAGAAGAAACTGTCAGCATAGAACTTACGGTTACATCTAGCCATTTGAACAGTAAAATATTGAGACCATGCGGCGCTTAAATTAATAAAGTGTAAGTATCATAGAGAAAAAGCTCATTAGAGCAATTACCATAAGAATATTTATAGAATATACGCAGAGAAGCTAGTTTGCGGCAGTGGGAAAGTGACTGAAGCCGAGATTCTACATCAGGACCAATAACATTGCAGATTCTTTTTTGTAATTTATCCAGAATCACTAAATACATAGCAGAAGCGCCAGACCAGATGTGACAGCAATATTCAATGCATCGACACATGTCAGTTTCATAAATATGTAAGATATATTCTGGGGAGAAAAAGAAAACAGATTGAAGCACCTCTTAATTGATGTTGTTACCAGTTCAACCCTGACCCGGGGTGGTTGCATCTGTTCAACCCTGACCCGGGGTGGTTGCATCTGATATAATCCCAGCTGTGGCCGATAGTGAATCAACAAGAAAAAAAATAAAAAACTTAAGAAAGTATAAAAAATACATTCCATAGTAAGAATACTAGCAATAATTTTTTTAGATTAGAATTACTAACAATGCATTTTATAATAAAATATACTTTTTATAGCAAAATGACAATCAATACAACACTAAAAAGTATAAAAATACATTTTTATAAAAAATTACCGACAATACATTTTTATATTGAAATTACTAGCAATACATTTTTATATTGAAATTACTAAAAATACAATTTTATATTGAAATTGCCAGCAATACATTTTTATACTGAAATTATCAACAATACATTTTTATATTGAAACTACCAGCAATACATTTTTATATTGAAATTACCAAAAATACATTTTTATATTGAAACTACCAGCAATACATTTTTATATTGAAATTACCAAAAATACAATTTTATATTGAAATTGCCAGCAATACATTTTTATACTGAAATTACCAAAAATACATTTTTATATTGAAACTACCAGCAATACATTTTTATATTGAAATTACCAACAATATATTTTTAAAATACGAACAATACGTTTTATCATCTACAAACTATATATCTAAAAACATACGTTTGCCTTG
>OZ038501.1:66453264-66460764 GCA_964036315.1 Acanthosepion esculentum
AATCACCCCACGCAAGGTGATAATGCCACTATGATTCAATGGGCGCCTGGAAGTGAAAGAGAAGAAAAAAAGTGATACAATTCTACTCCTGTTCAAAAAAACCGTGGAGGAGTGTGAACAAGACGATAGGCAAACCTATCGAATCCTCTTGAGTTAATAAATAAATAAATAAATAAACAAATAAATAATAAATAAATAAATAAATAAAATAATAAATAAATTTTCAGAGTTTAGGTGGTGACGTTAGAAGTATAGAGTTTATATAGACTTTAGAAGGAAACACAAAACCAAAGCTAAACAGGAAACAAAGCATAAACCTCTACTCCACTGAATAGGCGAATCTATCTACTCCTATTGCCAATTGAGTCGAACTTTATAAAATAGTAAATAATAAGGATTTCCTTATAGCTGGATTATATATTTTAATAATTTAGTAAATGCTTATAAATTTATGTATAAAAACTTGTTTTCACATATATTTCTATATAAATGATAAATATTGCTTTAGTATTTAAATTATTGTAAATATAAAATTATTCTTGTAAATCTAATAAATATTTCTATAAATATTTCACATGTTTAGGTTTTATTACAATTTTAATCATCGCTTTTTAAAAGAATGGACGTTGCCGAGGAGTGAAGGTAGTTAAAATAATAGCGGTGTCAAGGGAAAAAAAAGTGTCCTTTTGACACGCCTTTTTTTTCCGGCACGAAGGTACACGTTTTCTGGATCTTTCTTTCATGTTGGCGTTTTAGAAATGATGAATTATCATTATTACATAACTAATTATTCGCACAAGCATACTCATTGTTTCGGCCGTTAAATTTCCGATCTTCTTAAGGTGTCTACCGTCGTTTTCGGAATCTAGATTGTATCGCGTAGCTGATAATGGTCTCCAGTTTCATTGTTTCTTCTGCTGAAACGGAATACATGCCATGTCAAGGATTGAACCCAGAACCGTCAGGAAACTGTCATCTTCTATGTATCTCGTCCCTTCGGTAATTGGCAGTCATGGCTCTCCAAACTTCTCACTCCTTTGTAACCTTTAATAAATTTGGACTTTTTTTTTAGCTCCTAAAAACCAGTTCAGCCATCCATTTACTCAAGCTAGGTAGCTTATACACTGTTTTCCTCTGTCCCTTTTGCCTTAAATCGGTCCTGTGAGTATCAAATTTTCCAAACCCGCTTTCCGCATTATGTACTCTAGAAATTTCAACTATTTTTTTCTGATGTTAAGTCTAACTTTCGGTTTTCTCTAAAATTTCGTCGTTGCGCACATGTTCGGCCCAATATATTCTCATCATCCTTCTGTAGAACCGCATGTCTATTCTTCATCTGTAAGGAGATTGTTCAGCATTCACTGCCATATAGGAGGATTGATTTTACATAACAGTTCCGTTTTCTTTGTTTCTGACGAAATTTTACTGTTTCTTAATACTTTGCTTAGCTTTTGGAAGGAACTTTAGCTAGGCCAATGCGCCTCCAGATTTCAATGTCGCACTTTCCGTTCTGCGTTAAACACTTCCCAGGTATTTAAATTTTTGTCCTTGTTTGATTTTGACATTTCCAAATTTTTAATTCGCATGTCCGTTTTTCTAACTATTTAGTCATCTCTTCTCGCTTTCCTTTGTCTTCATCTACGTCCTGTAGGAGTTCTTGTAGTTTCCTGTCTGTCTCCGCTATCAACAATGTGTCGTCTGCATATCTTATGTTGTTAAGATTGTGGCCGCCAATAATGAATCCTCGTAGAACTTCTAGTTGTCACAGAATCGCCTCACTGTGTTCGGTCCTGCATTGCTATCCCCAGATGCTCAATGTCCAACCCCTAATCCCGAGCTATGGTGTCTGGGAAAGTCAATTTTCGTAAGAATGTGACGATTTCCCCGTCCACTCGGTGGCAGTGGCCGGCAAACTCTAATCACTTTTGTTTGGGCTTAAGTGTGATTAGTCTCAGTTCTCTGTAAATTGTGTCAAGCCTTGCATGGGATCTCCAACTGATGTTCTGGATTTTTGTAAATAGATTTAGATATGTATCATTCAGTCGTCTTTTAAGACGAACAGATAATGTCCAAGTTTCGGATTTACTTAAGTCTTTCGGTATATCACTACTGTTGTGTATTCCATTTATTATGCCTGTCATGTAAAGCTGCCAGCATCTCCATTACAATTACATCTAGTTCTCCTGCTGCTTTATTCTTGTTCAGTTTTCCTAGTGTTGATTTCACCTCAGATTTTAATATTTTTGGTCCTTCGATATTTATGTATATTGAGGGTTCTACTCTTTTTTTCGTGGAAGAGTTCTCCGATGTATTTGTTTCATCTCGGAAGTATTTTTCTTTCTGTAATATCAGTGTCCTGTCCTTGGATTTTATTCATCCTTTTGATGAGAATGTCTTTTATTCTGGTAATTCTCTGCATATCTGCTTTATTTATGATACTCATTCATTCTATTTCTGCCAATATGGTGGTGCCAGAATGTCTTTCTTCAGTCAGAATTTCCATTCCTGCTTTTTTTTCAAAGGCGACAAGGCTTCAGAAGATTAGCTCAACACATTTTTCATGTTTATTTTTTTTTTCTCTCTGTTTCGCTTAGTAAATATCCAAGAACAATAACGACTAAAAAATAATATTATTTTATATAAAGGGCGATGACGTAACAGATATTGGCGCTTGAAATGGAATCGGTGGGTTAAGTTCAAATTCAAGGATTGTTCATTACATTGACTTCCGCAATAATGCTCTTGTGAAAGGCATGAACCAGTCTTCTTTTTTTCTTTTTCGAGCGGCTGTTGATTAAATAGGTCCTGTAGATTTAGGTGGTAACCATTCTAAAAGAAAGAAATGTCTAAATTTAGAACCGTGGGGAAAACAATGGGGAAACCATTCCACCATATTTCCCAGAATATCATGGCAATTCAAAGATAATAACGAAAATATTTTGGATAAGGACTATTCTGAATTCAAATCGATGTACAGTGCAACGGGGATACCATTCCGCTATCTTTCCCAAGAAGTCATGGTAATCCCTAAATAAAGAATACGTGTCTTGGAGAAGGACTATTCTGAATTCAAAACGGTGGAAAAGGACACAGGAACCCATTCCACTATCTTTCCTAGAATATCATGGCAATTCAAAGATAGTAAAGAAAAGGGATTTTGGATCAGGGCTATTCTGAATTCTAAACGGTGTAGAAGTCAACGGTGGAACGATTCCAGTATATTTTCCATGAAGTCGGATTTAAGGGTTACACAGGTTTAAATTCTGTCGGAGAACTTATACTTTCTTTAATAAGATTCCACGAATATTCAGGCCGGTAGACGAAAATAAATAAAATGCTGTTTAATAAATAAAAGGAGCGTCAGCTCTATGGGTATCCCAGTATAGATAATGTTCGAGGAATATATATATATATATATATATATATATATATATATATATATATATATATATATATATATATATATATATTATATATATGCATGAATATACAGGGTGTGATGGGTAAATTGTCACCATTTTATATTTATAATTTCCCACATGAGCGTCGATTGTTGTTGATTTTATCGTCTGAAAAGTATAGCAGGGTCAGTTGGGCACCGTCTGTGAGAAAAAGAGCAGCGTTCCGCTTGAAATTTCGAAACGGCATGCTGTACTGCTTGGCATTCGCGCCGGAAGCTCCAATACGAAGATTTCAGTTTGAGTGTCAATCTGAGGAGAGTGCAGAGTATTCGGAAATAGTTGGAGGATATATCCAGTCAACATCATGGCGTTTGGAGTGATCACTAGTGATGGCGACGTTATGCCTCCATTCATCTTCCCGCAGGGCCTCAGACCCAACACGGACGCCTGCAAGTATGGTGAGGAGGTAGTGCTGCTCTGGATCCAAAGGGTGGCTGCTGGAAAACCCTATGTCTGGCATCAGGACTATGCACCATGTCACACAAGCAAACGAACCCAGTCATGGCTGACAGACAATTTCTTCTTCCACATCACATCTTACATCTGGCCACCGAACTCCTCAGACCGCAAAAATCCTTGATTATTATGTGTAGATCGAGAGACAAACAAAACTCCTTTTAACATCAAATCAAGGAAACCGTCCAGAAGAGTAGCAGTAGCTTTCCATGTCGTCTGGAAGCCCTGGTTGAAGCTAATGGCGATTTTATTAAATAAATTAACTCTCTAATATTTAAAGTTATTTTTGTATCATTCTGGTAAATATATCTGTTAAAATGAGATTTATTTTTTTATTTTTGCGTAATTTAGACGACAATTTATCAATCGCACCTGATATATATTCAGCCGGTTTTCGATTCTAGCCAGAGGCAACCGGACGTCTAGCCACACTGATGAGCTGTGATACAGTGAAACAGTCTGTCTGTGGATGACAATATATGTATATATATATATATATATATAATATTAGTGGGCAATATATATATATATATATATATATATATATATATATATATATATATATATATATATATATATATATATATATAATATTAGTGGGCAATATATATATATATATATATATATATATATATATATATATATATGTATATATATAAATTCCCAAGAGGATAGAACTCAATGTCCAGGACAGAGTAAGAATATAATATAAAAGGTTCAAACGCTAATATTCCATGGTTATAATTAATTAAATTAGAATCGTAATCAAAATCTAATTCATCAGACCTATAAATTCAAAAAGCTGTTTGAATTTGTAGGTTTAATTAATTGGATCGTGATTACGATTTCAGTGTAATAAATTATAACCATGGAATATCAGTGTTTGATCTTTATATATATATATATATATATATATATATATATATATATATATATATATATATATATATATATATATATATATATATATATATATATGCATTGTGAGTGCTTTTCTGCGTGTCAGGATCTAGATATAAAAATATGGTTATAAGTTATGCTATATTTGTGGAAAAAGTGCTCAGTGACATGAATAGTTTCTGTGTAAATATAGGAAGTGACAGTCTGGGCATCATCGAGTCTGTTTATTGATTGAACGCACTTTTCACACATACTCACACACACGCATATATATATGTATTAATTCAAGTGTCATTGTATTAGGCACTTCGTATTTTAAATAGACGTATCGTTTTTATTTATTAAACTGTGTGTATTGTGCCTATCGTCCTCTTTGTAGCTGAGCGGTAACGTACACCGGTGGTTTCTCCTACTAGTGGTGGGACGCGATTTCGAGTTCTGACGGCAGCAAATTTTTTTTATTAAGATTTTTTATACATAGGTCGATAGACGTAATACACACTATTTAAAATAAAAATAAGGCGTCTATATCAAATAGGAGTATCCCCTATAAAAATATCTGCTTAAAAATAATATATATATATATATATATATATATATATATATATATTACATAGAGACACGTGTATATGTGTTTGCATATGTGTAGGTATGTTAATTTTCCATTCCTCTTAAAAATAGTTGTGGCACGCAAACATTCAGCATACACACAGAGAAAAAGTGACAAATTCAGCGCATGCACAATCTCACGTAAATGCTTTACACACACACACACACACAGAGACATACACACACACGTGCGCACACACGCGCGAAACACATATACTTTCCGCACATAGAAAACGACAAAAAATCCCGCAAATATGCACACACAGAGGAAAAGAGACCAATTCAATATATACACACTTCACGCAAACACATCACACACATGCGCGCGCGCACATACACAAGCACGCTCTCGCCCATGCACATAACCGCACAAAGAAAAAGAGGAAAACTCTGCAAACACCCACACACATGGAAACGAGCCAAATTCAACACCGGCGCACACACATCACACACTGAGAAAAAGAACCAAAATTCAACACAGATACAAACACACACACACACACACACACACACACACACACACACACACACACACACACACACACATACTGGCAAGAGCAAAATACAACATACGTACAGACACACGCACAGAGAAAAGAATCAAATTCAGCACACACACATTATCATACACACACACACACAGTGAAAAAGAGGCAAATTTCAAAGTTTTGCATTCGTCGTGATAAGCAGGAATACAGTTTAATAAACAAATAATTACCCACAGTTCGGCGCGCATTCCTCACTTCCCAGAAGCCTTTTCACAAGACCGATTCACGTGGAAGCATTGGTGTGACTAACCTTGGAGCTTCAGGGTCCTGTCCGTTTCAAGGCGGGTCAAAGGGAAAAGGTGGGTGATTGGCAAACTTAAGGGAACAGACAGGAAAGCAAATGAGGGTGAGTGATGAGTCTTTCTCAGTTCGATTGGATTACGTACAGTAGCGCTTCCTACCTGATCCGTTTCCACATCGTTGACGTCTTCCATTTCGGATGTGCCTTCCGGAAGTAGGCATTAACGACTGGCGAATAGGGGCTCTCACTGGGCTGAGCGACTTAGAAGAAACTGAACCAAGCAAAATAATGTTTTTTTTGCTTTTTAAATCACTTCACCCCATGCTAGGCGATAATGCCACTAAGACGCAAATGAGAAGACATCTGGGAAGAGAAATGGCAATATAAGAACAGGTTTAAAATAAAACAGAAGATGGCGATTGACATTGCATTTAAATTTTTGAACATCGTAGGAAGCAAGAACGCAGAAGAGAGTTTTTTTTAAAAAAATCATTTCACACCATGCTAGGCGATAATGTCACTAAGACGCAAATTAAAAGACATTTGGGAGGAGAAAGGACAATAAATTGACAGGTTCCAAGTAAAACAGAAGATGGCAGTTGACGTTGCATTTAAATTTTTTAACATCGTAAGAAGCAAGAAAGCAGAAGAGAGTGATCTTTAAAAAATTATTTCACCCCATGCTAGGCGATAATGCTACTAAGATGCAAGGGATTATTACGAGAGAATGAGAAGTCTTTAGGAGAGGTAACCGGAAACCCAATCCTAAACAGGAAACAAACGATAAATCCCTACAACTGTTCAAAAGACGGAAGAGGAACGTGAACCGGAGGAATAAAATTTTAATTTTATATTCTATAAATAAAACAATGGAAAATGATTACAAATTTTAGAAGTTATTCATATAAAGTTAAAACCGCCAATACTCAGAAAAATCAATTGTAATTTAAGAATAAGGATTTTAAAATTTACTTAAAATCTCAGAATCCATATTACGTCACGTTCGTGTGACATCGCAAATATTTCAAAGTAAAAATAAATAACGCATTGTATCTAACTGTGAAAAATTATGATCATCACAGAGATACTAAAAATCGGGAATAGGACTAATTCTTGATAAGAATTAACTCCAGTAAAAAGCTCCAAACTTTGCATGAACCGACATGAAATGGGAACAATTCTATCACAATTTTGATTCATCCGTTAACTAAAAAGATTTTTTATAAGATGATGTCACACTGTGCAAGGCCAAGGAGCCACTCTAGAGGGCTAACGAGTAGGAGAC
>OZ038501.1:66465764-66513264 GCA_964036315.1 Acanthosepion esculentum
AACATACCAAGAAAAAGAGCTAAATTCAAAACACACACACATTGAGAGAAAAAGAAAAAGTCCCAAATTCAACACTTCACATTTTACACACACACACACACACTCACACACACACATACACACACACACTGAGAGAATAAGTACTAAATTCAACACTTCACATGCACACACACACACAAAGAGAATGAACCAAATTCAATGCACTTCACACACATATACACAGAAAATGAACCAAATTCAACATTTCAAACACATATTTCACAGACAGACTTCACACACACTTCACACAAACATACACATATACACGCACACACACACACTGAGAGAAAACAGTCCCAAATTCAACACTTCACAAGCACACACACATACACACACAGACGTAGAGAAAATTCACCAAATTCAACACTTCACACACATCACTTTACACACATGCACACACACACACACACACACACACACACACACACACACACTGAAAGAATAAGTACCAAATTCAACACTTCACACACACACACACACACACACACACAAAGAGAATGAACCAAATTCAATGCACTTCACAAACATATACACAGAAAATGAACCAAATTCAACATTTCACACACATATTTCACAGACAGACTTAACACATACTTCAAACAAACAGACACATATACACACACACACTGAGAGAAAACAGTCCCAAATTCAACACTTCACAAGCACACGCACAAACACATACACACACAGACGTAGAGAAAATTCACCAAATTCAACACTTCACACAAACATAGGCACACACAGAAAGAAAATGAACCAAATTCAATACACTTCATAGACACATACACAGAAAATGAGTCAAACTTGAACACTTCACACACATACACAAACAATGAGAAAATGAACCAAATTCAATACACTTCACAAATACACAGAAAATGAAGCATCTTCAATACTTCACATACGCATACACAGACACACACGCACATAGACGGTGAAAATGAACGAAATTCAATACATGCAAGGCGGTGTTGTCTATATAAACTTTGGTTAAGAGTTCGCTATTAATCGTGACTTTAGATCCTCAAACAGGCCACGGAATTAATTTTCTCAAATTGCTCAGGGACAAATTTTTATATTAGAAATAAAAAAAAAATGACGCAATAACGATTTCTTGGATATAGACCTATCAGAACGAAATAACTATCACTTAAAGATGGCCGGAGAGTCAGTTAGTCAGTTATGTGCCATGCGTGATACACACTTTGGCGATCATGTCATGACTGACTATGCAGATTTTTTCCCGCAGTAGGTTGCCATTTCTTTCTCCGGTAGACCAGTTGCCACGCAAGGCTATAGAACCCGATCTGTCCTGCTATTTACTCATAGTTGGGGGGAGAAGAGGCGGATTCATACCTTTCCCAAGATAAGTGAATGTAATGGATTCGACTGGAATTCGAACTCGGCTCTTCGATACCTCAATCCGAGCCGCTATCCATTACTCCACAAGAATAAAACGTAATGCCGGGAATAGATAAATTTTAATAATGAAAGCAACAATTTTACATAAATCAGCGTACAATTGTTCTTGTAGTTATTCACTTGTTTTTATTTTTTCATCCTGTGGCCTAACGATATGATCGGTTTGAATGTGAAACTGACAGACATATTATTTTAGGTATGATTTTCATCGCCCTGTTCCCTGTTTTTTTTTCAACTCACGAGCGAGGTCCTCTTTCTTTTCCGTCCTGGGTAAGACGATAAATTACGTCCAACAGCAAGGCCTCTGATCAGGAGGTTTTGAGGAGCGTGGAACCAGGTGTTCCCAGGTCCACCCTGACCCTGGGTGGTAGCACATGTTAGGGTCCTAGCTATAGACAAATAGATAAACCCCCCAAACTGGGGCCAAAACACAATGAAAAATGTAAAAAATAGATTTAATACCAGAAATACTTTGTAAAAAAAAAAAAAAAATTACCAGCCTTAATTAATCCATTGTGGTTGATATGCTGTAAAAAACCCGAACCAAACCAAACTGAATCTATATTTCTGAGATGAGGTATTACGTACACTTTTCAAATTATTCGGACTATTGTCCTCATCTTTGTCGCCATATTTATTACAACGTGGTTGGAATGTCGAACTGGACCCTTTATTTCACTCACTGGGGTAGACTGTTTTAGTTCCACGTGCCATGTTTAATGGTTGTCAGTTATCTCCTGTTAATTCGCCTATCCAAGTTCTCCACTGCCTTAACCGGGTATTGGACTCACACTCTTTGGGTCCTTTATCCACTGTGTCATGTGTCCTAGAGGACATCTGTGTATGAATTTCTGGGTATTATAATGTCTTCAGCAACCTTTTTTTAGTAGTGCTCATATTGCAATTTTTGCTGTAATCATTACATGTTTTTACCAGAGCTCATATTGCAATTGTGGTTGATATGCCGTAAAACAAACCGAACCGAACGAAACCAAACCAAACTCTTTCTGTTCATTTTATGTTCATTTTGCTACTTTTCTTTATTAACGACTATCACATATAATTCACCGTATGAAATCGGTGGGCGTCGAGAGCAATGTTAAATATATATTTTTAAATCATTTATTTTTCGATCAGCCTTCGTATACCCCTCTTCTCCCAATGGCTCATCTAGTCTTGTCAACGGGGCTTATGGTCATATCACGTTGAAACATCGTTTTCGCGTAAATTCAACGAAGTTATGCAAAGTCGAATTTGATCAGTAACAAGATAGGTGACCGCTTGGAAATAGCAGGTGCTGTCAGCTTGGGTGTGCGGGTGGTGTAACGGATAACAGCATAGGATTGGAAAGCGCAGAGCTAAGTTCCAATTCCAGTCGAGTTCGTTATATTCACTTACGCGCAAATATCCTTGGTAAAGTTATGAATCTACCTCCTTTACCCCCCAGGTATGGGTTAAATAGTTACTTGTAAAAGTAAACCATTATAACCCCCTCGCCCAAAATAAAAAAAAATTCTACAATCTGGCTTTAAAATAAACTGTAAAAGGTTGATAAGCTGTAAAATACAAACTAATCGATGAATCGTGCCGACGAAGCGAATTTATATCGGTGTCTGAGCCGGCCGCTGAACAAGCTGATCAAGAACAGAACGCGCAAACCCTCGGTCATGATGACTTGTGATTTCGTGCGAGCACAACCACTGACGGCTCTCAAATAGTTCCGTCTACTTAATTTCACCCATAAGGCTTGTGTCGACCCGTGGTATGGTTTTTAAGCTCTTTTCAAAGGTGCCGCACGATAGGATCGCCTTCCCAAGAACCCCAGCTTCATGGTCAGAAAACGAACGTTCAAGCTATTTGGCCATGTAGTTGGTCATTGTATTTGGTGAAAGTTATTAAAAAAAAACTTAGGCTTCTGACTTTCACTAATTGTTATCGGGATAGTGGGAGTTCCTTCCAAACATTTTCTTTATTGTATTGTGGAAAGTTAACAGCTAGATTATATCAGGGTCTGTCTATATTTCTGAGATGAGGTATTATGTACAGTATTTACATTAGTCGGACTATTGTCCTCATCTTTGTCGCTATATAACATCAGGACAACCTTCAAAAGCGTGACAACACTTCGCAGAGAACCCCCATAGAGGAGAACATGACTAAAAACTGTGTGTACGCTATCCCGTGCAGCTGCGGAAAGGAATATAAAGGAGAGGCCGCCCCCTCAAGGTAAGGCTTCAAGAACACCAGAAAGCTGTAACGCGAGGGGAAGTAGAAAAATCAGGCGTGGCTGGCCACATATGGAGAGAGAAGGGAGATCACCGTCCCCTGTGGGATCATGTTGAGATCATAGACAGGGAACACCATTGGAAAATTCGTAAACTTAAGGAATCAGCACATATGCTAGGCCACAAAAATCTCCTGAGTCGACCAAGCATAGAAATAAATACAATATGGGAACCAGTAATAAGGAGTGCCAGAGAAAAGCAATGATAACAAAAAGTTGCAATATGAGATCTGGTAAAAACATGATATGATAAAAGCAAAATTGCAATATGAGCACTGGTAAAAAATGATTGCTGAAAACATTAGGTTTATAATACCCAGAAATTCATACCCAGATGTCCTCAAGGACACATGTCACAGTGGATAAAGGCGTTGGTTAGATCCAGTGACCAAACCCAAAGAGTGTGAGTTCAATACCCGGTTCAGGCAGTGGAGAACTTTCAGAGGGAAAATTAGCAGGAGATAAGTGATAACTGAATCCATCAAACATGGTTCGTGGAACTAGAACAGTCTACCCCAGTGATCGAAATAAAGGGTTCAGTTCAAAATTCCAACCACCTGAAGAAGGCCGGAGCGTACAAAGGCCGGAGCGTTGTGACAAAGATGAGGACAATAGTCCGACTAATGTAAATACTGTAGATTATATCATTCTTTTCGATTCGATTTCGATATATTGCATATAATGGTTATGACAATATTATCCGTTTCCCTCTAAGGAAACATTTGGCAGGCAGAACTGCTTTCGGTTTAAATTTATAACATCTTTCTATGAAAACAGTTTTTTTCAGGAAAATACGTTTCTCAAGTCCAGTAGCTCTTATCGCTCTTTCCAGTATCGATGTGGTTTCCTTCCTAACCTTTTGTTTGAAGGAGTGTGGAACGTCAGCATATTGATCATGTCATCATTTCCTCTTTGAATTGCATGTGCTATCCATTTTAGTTGTTGCTGTTGTTGGTAGTTCTCGAGTGATGTGATTTCTATTATTTGGTATAGTTACTAGCCGTAATCTGTAGCGCCAAGTTCTACCCACCCACCATATTCACCTTACCTTGCACTAATCAATTATTACCTTTGTCGATCGTTACAAAACGCTTTCATTGACTAAGCAGCCAGTACTGCTTTCGATTAAAATTCATAGAATCTTTGTTTTAAGACAATTTTTCAGGAAAACATGTTTTTCAAGTCCAGTAGGAGTTACCACTCTTTCCAGTATTGATGGGTGTTTCTTTCTCAACCTTTTATTCGAAGTACTGTGGAATGTCTTGATTATGTTATTATTTTCTTTTCAAGTTACATATGCTATCCACTTTAGTCGTTGTTACAGTTGATAGTCCTCAAGAGATATGGTTTCTGTTATTTGATACAATTCTTTGTTTTTGATTCTGTAGCGCCGGTTCACAATGTTCAAAGAAGGGTGATCTTTGCCAAGACACACAGGCTTCATTCGCCCAAATCTATTTTTAACAAATTGATCTTAGAAAGCGGTTGTATACAGGTGATAGATTAGATATTTCTGAACAGGTCTGGCACCATGTATGGCATCCAAATGAATGTTTCGATCTGACAAGGCTATTTAAGAACTCGAGTTTTCAGATTGAGCTTTGGTTTTGTATCAATTTGCCGCTTGGGGCGAAACTAGCTCTAGCACAGCGTACTCTATGTTCAATTTCCTTTTATCCTATACAGCCGTTGGGGAAGGTATGAATCCATCTCTTTTCCTTCTAGCTATGGATTAAATAGCAAGGCATACTGGTTTTCTCTAGTCTTTAGAGATGTTCAGTCTCAAGAAAATGTTGAATACCAAGCCGTGGAGAAAACAACGGGAAACCACTCCACTATGTTTTCCAAAGAAGGCGGTGCTAATTCACAGATAACAAAGAAAAGCAATCTGTGGAGAATGATGAGCGCCTGCATCCTGAACGGACATAGCATCAAGAAAAGTCCGCATTACGTCACTGTTGATCACTGTTTCTTTGTTTTTGTTCCTTATTTTTTGACGATGTTCACGGTAGACGTAAACGATGGCCATCGAAAATCACCTCTACCCAGTTGAGGATATTTTGACGAGAGAAGGAGTCTATCTAAGCCCGAGGCTTAAAAAAGTCGACTGAAAGGCAATCCATTTTTTAAGAAGGGGGGCTACTTTCTATCTAAGTCCCGAAAAAAAAAAAAAAATTAAAGTAAATCGGAAAATTTTTTTTTTTCATTTTATGTTTAGTGAATACTGGGCAATCTCCTCAAAGATGAAGAGGAGACTTAAAGCAACCTAAATGTGGTTCTACAGAAGGATGCTGAGGATATGTGAGCAACGATGAAGTTTTAGAGAAAATGGAAACAAAACGAAACATAATTTCAGGAAAGAGACAGGTGAAATTTCTAGAGCACATACTGAGAAAAGAAGGTTTGGAAAATCTGATACGCACAGGACAGACTGAAAGGACAGCGGAAAACAATGCATGACATAGTGAGCTGAACAAGGTTTAGGAGAAATATCAAAAGGATAAACTTTATTCAGATCTACGAAGGACAGAAAATTGTGGAGAACTATGATCGCTACGATATTCACGATAGACGTAAACGATGGCCCACCGAATTGAGGAGTCTATCTAATCCCGAGGCTTAAAAAAGTCGACTGAAAGGCAATCCATTTTTTAAGAAGGGGGCTACTTTCTATCTAAGTCCCGAAAAAAAAATTTAAAGTAAATCGGAAAAAAAAAATCACGAGGTTATTTAAAAACATATACAATCTGATTAAAGATAGTCCTCTTTAAGACTTATAGAATTTGTTCGTCTGTAGCCATTTTTAATCATTCGTATTCATAGTCTATAAAAATTTGGCTCTCGAGCAAGGTCCTGGTAATTTTTCTCCCACTTTCTTTTTCTGATTCCTGATCGTTCTATAGTCACTGCTACATCTACTTTGTTAACGACCATAATATTTGCTTTAGACGTTTACATCCCCCCAACTTCTTTATTATTTTAATCTTCTATTTTGTTTTCTTCTCTTCGTCATTCCTCTTCGGTTTTCTCATCGCTAACACCCTGATACGAGTTCTCCTCATGCTCGATCTGGTTCAATTTGCGCTTACACATCTCTTGTCTGGTCTATTCTCTTCGCCTCTGCTTACAGCACTCCAAATTCCAATCGACCTGATTCATAGCAACCTGTATTAACGCAAACACGGAAGAATTTATAACGTTGTTCTAGGCGCGCAAAATTCGGTCAACACGTTTATAAACATTTCTTCGTTTTAAAGAGACGGAATTTTCGAATTAAAATTATCATGGCAACCAATGGGCATTCGACTAATATTGAGAATTCGAAACATGTGTTTCATTTTAATGTTTACATTTTTGGAAACATCGTAGATTGCAGCAAGGAAAAAAACATGAATGGAGGAAAACAACAGATATTGACAAAGAAATACTCACTGCATTTACTGAAAAAAACACGATAGAAACTAACATGATAAATAAAAATACTATGATTTTGCAGAAGGGAACTCAGTGGAGAATGAGAAAAATAATGGTGAATAGGATGGAGAAGTAGAAAGTGAAGAAGATGAGGATAAAGAAGAAAAAAAAGGCAGAGGTGTATAATAATAATAATAATAATAATAATAATAATAATAATAATAATAATAATAATGGGAAGAAAGAAAAGACTAAGGAGAATACTACTACTACTAATAATAATGGAAAGATGATGTGGAATAAAATAGAGAAGTAGAAGATGAAGATGGAAAAGGTTAATAATAATGGAAAAGTTAATAATAATGGAAGAAATAGAAAATGAAGACGATGAGGATAAAGAAGAAGGAAAAGGCAGAGGTGAATAATAATAATAATAATAATAATAATAATAATAATAATAATAATAATAATAATAATGGGAAGAAGAAGATGATGGTGAATGGGATGGAGAAGTAGAAAATGAAGAAGATGAGGATAAAGAAGAAGGAAAAGGGAGAGGTGAATAATAATAATAATAATAATAATAATAATAATAATAATAATAATAATAATAATAATGGGAAGGTGAAGAGGATGGAGAATTAGAAAATGAAGAAGATGAGGATAAAGAAGAAGGAAAAGGCAGAGGTGAATAATAATAATAATAATAATAATAATAATAATAATAATAATAATAATAATGAGAAGAAGAAGAGGATAGCGAATTAGAAAATGAAGAAGATGATAAAGAAGAAGGAAAAGGCAGAGGTGAATAATAATAATAATAATAATAATAATGGGAAGAAGAAAATGATGGTGAATAGGATGGAGAAGTAGAAAATGAAGAAGATGAGGATAAAGAAGAAGGAAAAGGCAGAGGTGAATAATAATAATAATAATAATAATAATAATAATAATAATAATAATAATAATAATAATAATGGGAAGAAGAAGATGAGGGTGAATAGGATGGAGAAGTAGAAAATGAAGAAGATGAGGATAAAGAAGAAGCAAAAAAGCAGAGGTGAATAATAATAATAATAATAATAATAATAATAATAATAATAATAATGGGAAGAAGAAGATGAGGGTGAATAGGATGGAGAAGTAGAAAATGAAGAAGATGAGGATAAAACGAAGGAAAAGGCAGAAGGGAATAATAATAATAATAATAATAATAATAATAATAATAATAATAATAATAATAATTGTTTGAACATGCAACTGCATGATAAATAAAAAAACAACAACAGGACAAATGAGATAAAAGTTGAAGAAAAAACAATAAAAATAAGTAAAAAAGAAAAAAAAAGCAACAACCACTCTACCAATTGCAATAATCATATTAAATGTTTGTCTGTGTCGTGGATGGGAAGCTGCGTCTCTGGTTCCCTCGATCGGACTGTACATTCGTACGCATGCGTATAAGTGGGCGATGAGTGTCTCACACGAATGAACCTAATGTCGGCTTCGTTTGAATTGTTCTGAGTCGACAGCGGTTCTCATTAAGGCATATTTCCCCCCCCCCCAGTTCAAAGTCTACTTAACGAAACTTCCCTCCCCCCGAAAATCTCCTCAACCTCTCGATTCCTTCCGTCCGATTTCTTTTGATTTTCCTTCAACACCTCTCTCCCCCCGCTTTTTAAACCCAACCTTCTTTCTCGTTCACGCTTCTCTTATTCACTACCCTTGCTCATTCCATAATAAAGGCAATGACTCTGTTTCCTGTCTGCCTGCCCTTTCACCCTTGGAGCTTTCATCCCCCTCACCTCTATCACTCCCAAACCTTTTTTTTTTCTCGCTAGATTAACTTTCCCGCCAAAATACTTTGACCTCGCAACGATCGCTCGCTGTTTGGACTTCAAAGTAATCGTCATAATGGAGTATGCACCGGTTGATATGGACATAGCATCACACATACAGGTAATTTGGAAAGGAACAAGATAAAGAGGGAAAGAATGCAAGAAGCGAGTTATAAATAGATAGATTTGAAGGCTTGAGATAGATATACAGATAGATAGTGAACGGATTGAGATAGCTAGCTAGCGAGAGAGAGAGAGAGAGAGAGAGAGAGAGAGAGAGAGAGAGAGAGAGAGAGAGAGAGAGAGAGAGAGAGAGAGAGAAACCGGAATTTCGAGATGAACCCTTTATTTTGTCCACGTACCATACCCTTTCGGATCTCTCAGTTATCTTCCTTTAACTCAACTCTCCAAGTTTTTGTTTACAACTGCCGTCGCCGGGTATTGAACTCACAAGTCTTTGGGTCAAGTCACTCTTCTCTTCCGTATTTAGTATTAATTATTAATATTGTATTCAAAGTATATTTTATCGAAAAAATGATCTTTTAATGTAAAGAAGTAAAACCTATATCTGTTTATATGGTAAAATAATTTATTTTCATATTTTAAATCAAGATATATTTGCAGTAAGTCGTTGTTGGTGTTTTAATTCGTTTTTGATCGGATTATTATTATTTATTATTAAATAATACTCCCTCTGTTCCGAAATAGTTGTTCCATAGCCGGAAATCTCATGTGGAATATACTAATTCTTAGTCGAATTGTTTACCGTTTACAATAACAGGTTAGCATTGATGTTCCTCAAGTATTTATATTAGCTTATTCAGGTAGAATAATTTGAAGCGCAAATTATATCACTTTTTCACCACATTAAAATTGTATTTTTTTTCACACCACCCGCTACAAAGAGATTATGATAGGAGAAGAAAAGCCAATTGGCAGAAATGCTAAACGAAATTGCAAGAAGCACGAATTGACAAATAATGAACGTAGTGCTGTGTTGCAAGCACTGCTGGAAAGATCCACAAATCGTGTCCTGAAGCGTGGTGCAATAAAACAGGTTGCAGATGAATTAAACGTAGCTGCAGAACGTCTGGGTTTGCAAATTGAATTAGTTTGCCAGCCTCCAAATAATCCTGACCTCAATGTCCTTGATCTGGGTTATTTTAATGCAATTCAATCAATTCAGCACCAGCAAGCTCCAAATAATGTTGACCAGCTCATTGAAGCAGTGGAAGAAAGCTTCAATAAACTTCAGAAGTCGAAGCTTAACAATACTTTTCTAAGTTTACAGTTAGCAATGGAACAAGTTATTTTAATTGACGGCGATAACAACTATAAACTCCGGCACATGTCTAAAGAGAAGCTTGAAAGTAAAGGAAAACTTCAAGTATCCATTTCTATTTCTGACGAGTTGCAACAAAAACTGCTTTTGTTAAAGTAAACCTTCCCCCGTTAATTTTGTTATTAATTTAACTGTTTATGTATATCAATCTCGATATATTTATTTATATGACAATTCACTAATATTACTCATTTACTGTTGAGTATGGGAATAAATGATATTTTTTGTTCTTTTTGGTGTTTTTTTTTATCTACTGGAACAATTATTTTGGAACAACATGAAAAATTCATTTGGTACAACTATTTTGGAACGGAGGGAGTAATTAATAAAAATATACTTCTTTTAAAAAAGACTACACCTGTTTTAAGCTAGTATTTCAAATTTTCACACAATTAATCACAGTGGCGCAATAAAGCTTCTTTTCACGTTTTTAAATATAAATTAAAAGGTAAAATTAATAATAACATTTGATAATACGTTACTTCATCACTTTGTATACTGAACTGCTTTTAAAATAAACCCAACGGATTTAGGGGTTGTTTAGTTCTAACTAATTCGTGAAGTACATTATAACAATTAATACAATTATAAATATATATATTTTAACATTATTATATACATTATGGTGGGCACGTGGCTGAGTGGTTAGAACGTTCGCATTCCGAGACACGGGATCGAATCTGACCTTGGTCGATTTGTCAGGAAGGAGACTTCCTGATGCCATCGGACTGGAAAGTACCTGAAAAACATACCACGGGTTGACCCAAGCCTTGTGAGTGAAATTGGGTAGACGGAACCCTTCGGGGTCGTCGATAGCTGTTCTAGCGCACAAAGTCACAAGTCATCGTGGCCAAGGGTTTTAGCGTGTTGGCCCTGTTCAAATTGTTGAGCACTCTAGATAACACGCTCTTTCCCAGAAACTGTAACTTATAGTTGCAGTATAAACCACAAGTTGGCTCTGTGGGTGTTGAATAAACACAAATGTGCCTGAGCGAGCGTCTGCAATAGGGATTGGCTAGCCGCCCTAGTAGACGGGTATCCTCGAATACGAGTGGCCAGCTATACTATACATTATAACAATATATTATTTTTTATATTATGACAGCTATTTATCGTATGTATCTTATTGTACCAGTTATTTTATATAATAGCAATATATTATTTTTACATAAGGAAAGAAAAAAATGAGTTCAATGTGAAAATGCTACACGCAAAAAAGCAATGGATTGGCAGGAACGAATCTCCACAAGCGACCACAAAAGCTGAGCCCCATGGAAGAAAGTTAATGGTGTGCGTGTGTTGAGGTCGTTGGTGTATTATTTATTCTTCTTAAAATACAATGGAACCCTAAATGCTCAGGTATACATCCAGCAGCTGCAACATGACCACAAAAAGTATTGCGAAAATGTGTCCTGCACTCGTCAACAGAAAAATAAGATTTGTTTACTCCTCCATGACACAAGGCCGCATACAGCAAGAGAAACATAAGAAACAATGTTGAAATCCAGTTGGTCTGTTCTATCTATATCAGCCATATTAAGCTGACCTTGTAGCAACTGATTGTTAGTTTTTTGAATCACTGTATACCGCTTGATGGGGAAAGCTATATATATATATATATATATATATATATATATATATATATATATATATATATATTCGTGTATTTAGGCAGCAATTCTTCTTTCGTGCAAATTTCATTAAAAACGACAGACAAGGTGCTTTTATTTAGTTTTTTATACAATTTCTCATGCGATCTAATTTTTTTCTTTCTTTTAGGATGATAAATTATATAAAAATGAAAACCTTTTATAAAACATACATACAGCAAACTATTTCTAATTTTAACAGTTAAAATATAATCATTGATAATGACTAAATATATAGCCGAAAGCGCTCGGATAAAAAGAACATTCTGACAGTTTTTATACACGGAAAAAAAAACTCTTAGTAAAATGGAAGTTACCGATAGCCAAAAAGAGGCTTCTCTTTTTTAAATATTGGGTTTGATTTTGCTTTTATTGCTTGCCTTGATAAAGTCGGACGACGAAACGCGTCGACAAGAACTAAGAATTTTTTCGAATTGTCACTTTTAAACCATATAATTTATTATATTTGGTCAGTAACCATTCGTTCAAACATCTTCATTAAATACGGAAGACAAGGCAGATTTAATTATTTTATTATTAATTTTATCCAGCTTCCTTAAGTTTTTCTGTTTTGTCGGAATAAGGGTGTACATAAATTTTCCATAATTTTCATTATTCCAAGCGTTTTCGGCCACATCTTTAGCCATTTTCAAGGGAGAAATAAAGACAAAATATATACTTTTCTTTACCGTCGCGTTTCAAAAAGTTTTCCTATGTCTTTATTCATATTGTCTTTTTACAGAGATAGTTTTTTTTTTTTCATTTATATTTGAATTTTTACAGACAAATGTACACAGGAAAAAATAGAAATAAATTGGCAAAATGGAAGATTGAATACACAGTATAAATCAAAAGAAAGTTTTTAAGAAACATTCAAAGACAAACAAAATAATCCAAAATAAATAAATAAATTGAAGGAAAAAAATCAAGAGAGAAGAAATCAAAGACAAAATAAAATGAAAAAAAAAGAATACAAACAAAAGAAAAAAAGAAATACACAGTAAAAAAATGTAAACAAAATGGTGGATAATCTAGAAAAGAGTAATGAAAAGGAAGTCGACAGAAGAGCGGAAGCTGACATTCACATCAAACACGTCATGCGCATTGAAATAAACACTTCCCATTAGCCGATTTATTTGTTTTTATTTGACTTCCATTTGAAGTCTTGACCCAATTGTCCCTCGTTTTAAATCTCTCCACCCGAAATACCGTGTTCAAACTATTTCAACGCATAACCGGCTTCATTTCCTTGTCGTTTATTTTCCTTCAATCAACAAAGGACTGCCATCATGTACATTTTTCATGCGAGAGAACGAAATTTAACTCTTCTCTCACCCGTAAAAAAAAAAAAACTATCCTGTTAGGAAATTTTAACTCTGTTGCAAATTGTCTCTATTATGCCGGAAACATTTCGAGACGTCAGAATCAAGCAGGAAACCTAAATTTACCACTAGGGACAGCGTTGCAACTGATGACGGAAAGTGTGACGCAGAAATCCGAAGTATAGGGAAAATACGAATTCTAAAGGCTATACAAAGTTTAAATGGCAGAGGAAAGTTACGCAAGAAACAAAGGAAACATTTAAAGATCTTAACAGAGGTACATAATATCATTAAGACAGAATATTTACTTTCCTCGGTTGGTCGAGCGAAGAGCGATAACCGGTTAACATATTCTATGATTTTTCTAAATGCATCGAATTTTATATTTCCAATAATCCTAGTTATTCTCCCCCCCTTCTTTAACCTTTTAGCATGCAGCAATTAACGACATCATCAAAAGAGGTTTGGATGCAGCTGGGTTCCCTTCCCAAATCGAACCCGTAGGCCTTGACCGTGGTGATGGAAAGCGGCCGGATGGCATTACCATCTTCCCTTTTAAAATGGGTAAGTCGTTGATTTGGGATGCGACCTGTGCAGATAAATTTTCGGTCGGTAATTTGATCAGGTCCGCGGTTGAGATGAAAAAAATAGCTAAATATTCTTCTCTTGCTGATAGATTTTTTTTTTACTCCTGTGGCAGTGGAGACTTCAGGGGTTATTGGCCCTCGTTCGATGGTGTTTCTTCGGAGGATTGGCGCGATTGCGTCTCGATTAAGGAACGAACCTCGCGAAACGGAGTGGCTCTTGCAGCGTGTTTCACTGGCAACGGTTCGAGGTAATGCTTTCTCCATCATAGCGGCTGGCAGAGGATAGAAAAAATTGTTTATAGTTACGTTGTTCTGGAATTGTCATCATTGGTCGACTGAACTTGCTTTGTTTCAATGACTTTTGTTTTGTTATTATTAATTACTTTATACCCATTATTATTAAAAAAAAATCGACTTCCAAAAAAAACAAACAAAAAAATTTAGTTATGTCCACTTTTTCCTTAATTGAAGAAAAGATTGATGAACTCCTCTGTGTTATCTGCCGTCTCATTTTAGGAAATAAACCCTATTGCCAACAAAATGACATACCCACCTCTATAGTCATTCGTATTCGAGGATACCCGTCTACTAGATCGGCAAGCCAATCCCTATTGGCAGACGCTTGCTCAGGCGCATTTGTGTTTATTCAACACCCACAGAGCCCACCTGTGGTTTATACTGCAACTATGCTTAGCTGGCCTTAGTTACAGTGACTGGGAAAGAGCGTGTTATCTAGTGTGATCAACAATTCGATTAAGCCGGGACCGAAATCCGACCGATTTGTCATCAGTCGGAGATTCTAACCCATAAGCTATCAACGCCCGCAGAGAGAAAGTCGAATTTTTACGTATTTATTTTTTCATAAACATAACATTAATATATAATAATAATAATAATAATAATAATAATAATAATAGTTGGCCACTCGTATTTGAGGATACCCGTCTACTAGGTCGTCTAGCCGATCCCTATTGCCGACTCTCGCTCAGGCGCATTTGTGTTTGTTCAACACCCACAGAGCCAACCTGTGGTTTATACTGCAACTATGCTGAGTAAACCTTAATTACAGTTTCTGGGAAAGAGCATGTTATCTAGTGTGATCAACAATTTGAACAAGGTCAGCACGCTCAACCCCTCGGCCACGATGACTTGTGACTAGCACAGCTATTGACGGCCCCCAAGGTTTCCGTCTACCCAATTTCACTCACAATGCTTGGGTCAACCCGTGGTATGGTTTTCAGGCACTTCCCAAAGGTGCTGCATGCTGCTATCGTCACCTCTAATCCGATAACATCGACCAAGGTGATATTCGAACCCGGATCTCATGGTCAGAACGTGAACTCGGCCACTACCAAACTTTATTTTTACCCAATAACAGACAATATTACGATCATGCCGAAAAGCTTCCACAATACACCACACACCGTTTAAATTCAAATGTTAATTGGTTAACATCACCATGCGAAATATTTGACCTATCAGAGAAAACTAAATACCATATACTTCTCAAACCTACTTTCGGGACAAAGTCAAAAGTTGAAATCTATAGTTTTTATAATAAAGAGATTTCAACATTTAGAAAGCAGATATGTGATTGTCTTCAAGCCCATCACAAAAGAAGACCTGTCTGCGTAACGTTTTCCTCCCCAACCCAACAGCGCGTGTTGGAAGAAACATTCATCAGCGACTTCAAACGAATCAGGTACAACAACAATAGCTTTGATGATCAGTGAATCTTCGCTGTCGATCATGTGTCACCCACTTTAAACGAATCATCTGCAAGAACAATAAAGACGGTCAGTGAATCTTCGCTAATCTTTTCTATGCAAGGCTGTATCCTGTCAATCAACTATTTAAAACTCTTTTCTTAACTACAGATTTGTCGGTATCCTCATTTTTGTTGTTGATATCAGTATAGTAGAACGCTTAAATTCACGAAGTGTGGGAACCAGCGAAAGCAGCTCCTCGGGGCAGTTATCATGAAGGTAATTGTAAAAAAGACAGAGAGAAGCGACGACACGTCTGTGAGAGAGCGACTGTAGACGAGATGCCAATTACGTTGCATATCTGTCTCTGGCTCTTATCAAGAACCTTGAGACAAACATAAGGGGCACCAGACCGTATATGGCAGCAATACTCCATGCAAGGGCGAATGGTTGATTTGTAGAGTAGAAGGATCGACTCCGGCGAGAAAAATTTCCTGGAGCGGTAAAGGGAGCCGACCATTTTCCAGCATCCTTAGCAATGGATTGTATGCTACAAAGAGCGATAACAGCTATGTGAACTTGAGCAATCTATTTTCTGAGAGAAATTATTTTCAGAGAAAGATTTGGCTGCTCTGTCAATGAATGCTGAACTTTTCCCTATAAGGAAACGTATAATAATATCGTTGCCTTACTGTAATATTAAATGCAGTCGACCTATGACAGCATCTCTCTCTCTCTCTCTCTCTCTCTCTATATATATATATATATATATATATATTGACATTTTTATGTTTATACATTCTTTTTTATAGATACAAATATTTAAGTAAATGCTCTGTTTATAATAAACAGTATTAACAACATTTATCGGCCTGAATGTCCGAGAAATTGTCATAGAAAATATGCGTCTTCGGACAGGAATCGAACCTGTAACCTATACAGAACCGTCATATAGTCTGATGTGCTTTTACCGATTTCGCCACAGATGAGCGTTCCGGTTAGCAAGGTCGATTTTACTGTGTTTAAATTTCAATTTTCCATAATTTTCTCACGTACATTCATATCTGCTCGATGCGTATCCAAATGTAAACAAATGACGTCATACATTAAGTTCGACAATTATTTTAAGACACTTTTACGTTTATACATTATTTTTATAGATACAAATATTTAAGTAAATGCTCTGTTTATAATAAACAGTATTAACAACATTTACTGGCCTGAATTAAATTTCATAGAAAATATGTGTTCTCCGACAAGAATCGAACCTGTATCGTATACAATAGATACAAATATTTAAGTAAATGCTCTGTTTATAATAAACAGTATTAAACAACATTTAGCAGCCTGAATGCCCCAGAAAGTATTATAAACAGAGCATTTATTTAAATATTTGTATCTATTGTATAGGATACAGGTTCGATTCCCGTCGGAGAACACGTATTTTCTATGACGATTTCTCGGACATTCAGGCCAGTAAATGTTGTTTAATACTGTTTATTATAAACAGAGCATTTACTTAAATATTTGTATCTATAAAAAAAGAATGTATAAACATAAAAATGTCTTAAAATAATGGTCGGACTTTGTTCATTTCATAATATATCTATCTATCTATCTATCTATCTATCTATATATATATATATATATTTGTGTGTGTGCGTGCGTGATTCTGGGGTTAAAATTCTTTTCAATATTTTGTAGTAAAAAATTTGATGTGAGGAAATAGAGAGAAAGAATGAGTGTTTGTGAGAGAGAGAAAGACGGGGAAAAAGAGGAGACGGAGAAAAGAAAGAGATGAGGGGAGAAAGTAGGGAGAGACATGTCGGTGAGAAAGAAATGAAGGAGGACGAGTGAAAGGAAGAAGGGAGAGAGAGAGAGAGGGGGGAAGCTAACGACGAAATATATAATGTGGAAATTGAAAAAATGAGGAGAATGTGTGTGTGTGTGTGTGTGTGTGAGAGAGAGAGAGAGAGAGGTTGGATGAGGAGGAGGAGAAGGATGGGTAAGAAAAACAAGATATCGTAAAGAAATCGGATAAAATGTGAAGAATGAGAAAGAAAGTGAGAGAGATGAAGATATGGGAGAAAGAAGAGAGTGAAGAGAAAGAGGCAAATATAGTGAGGAAAGCGAAGAATTGAAAAGTAAAAGAAAGAGATAGAGAAAAAGAAAAGGAGGAGAAAGGAGATATATTAAAGAGCAGAAAGTAAAAAATAAGGGAAATAAGTTTAAAAGAAAGCGGATGGGAGAGAGAGGATGATGAAGAGAGAGAGATAGAGAGAGAAAGAGAGGGGGTAAGTTATCGTGATGAAATGGGGAGAATAAAAAGTATGAGACAAAAGAGAGAGAGAGAGAGAGAAGGAGGAAGAAAGAGGAAGAGAGGTATGAGGAAGAGAAAGAGTGAAATTATAGTGAGGATATTACAAAAAATGAGAATAACGAAAGAGAGATGCTGAGAGAAAGTGAGCGCGCAAGAGAGAAGGCGAAAGTGAAAGAGAAAGTAAAGAAAATCAAAAGAATGAGCGAGAGAGAGAGAGAGAGAGAGAGAGACAGGAGGCGCAAAAAAGGAGGAGCAAAAGAGAGGCGGTTGAAAGAGAAACAGGCAAGATGGAGTGAGGAAAACGGGAAAATGAGAAGAATGATAGAGAAAGAGGAGGAAAGATATAATTTGAGAGGGAATAGGGGAACTTATACGCAACTTATAGTGAGGATAATGAGAGAAAGAATGCTTTACAGAGAGGGGCAGAGAGAAGGCAGAGGAGAGAGGAGAAAAGGGAAAGAGATGAAGATATATAGAAAGGATGGAGAAGCATGACAGTGAGAAAGAAAGAAAGAAAGAAAGAAAGAAAGAAAGAAAGGGGAGAGAGTTGAGGTGGAAGAGAAAGAAGTGGGGGAAAAATAAGAGGCAAGATAACGTGAGAAGATTCAAGAAGACTTTAACGAAGTAATTATTTGGTACCAAAATGGCGTGTTTATGCTGATTCCGGCATCTGGAAGACGTCAGCACACGACGATCGTCGCAGAAATAAAATTCCTTGCCTGTCAATGTGAATATTATTTATCCATAACTGGCCAATATGGCTACCGACAGAAACTAAAGACGAGTTGCTACCCATAAAGAGATGTTGTGCCTGGCAAGCAAAGAATAAAGGAATTGTATAAGGGGAAAGAAACAGAAAGAAAAGAAAGCGTTTATTTAGGTGCCATTAAAAAAAAAATTGAAAGGAGATCTTAAGTTCGAAATGGCCTCTGACTGTATTGGTGATTGTTCCCTGCGGGTAGATGACTGAAGTAGGATGCAGAGTTATCATTTAGGTGACGTGGTTGAAGCTTAGGGGCAAGGCCTATGGCAGGGGGAATACATGGTAGAGGACATATGCTAGGGGTAGTGTGAGTTATTGAAGGTTAATAAAAAAGCAAAGAAAACGGGAAAAAAAATAACGAGGTTCAATAAAGAAAAAGAAAGAAGTGTAAGAATTTTTTTTAAATTAAAAAAGTAATAAGAAAATAAAAAGATTACTAAGGGAAGAAAAACGAATAGGAAAAGAATGAAGGAAAAAAGAAGAGGAGAGAAATAGAAAGAAAGAGAGGAGGAGAAAGTAAAAGATGAATGTTTTATGGGATGTAATAGATAAATTTTCTGCGAGGAAGAAAGCAGACGATAAATAAGACAGCGAAAATGGAAGGATAAATATGGAAGAAGATGAAAGAAAAGATAAGGAAAATAATTTATTTAGAGTAAAGAGTTAAAAAAAACAGTGAAAAACGAATATGAAAAGAATGAAGGAAAAAAGAAAAGAAGACGAAGAGAGAAATAGAAAGAAAGAGAGGAGAAGAAAGTAAAAGATGAATGTTTTATTGGATGTAATAGATAAATGTTATGTGATGAAGAAAGCAGACGATAACGACAGTGAAAATGGAAGGAGAGAAAAATAAGAAACTTGAAGTATAAAAATGGAAGAAGATGAAAGAGAAAATGATTTATTTAGAGTAAAGAGTTAAAAACAGTGAAATCTAAAAGGAGACGAATGAAAGTCCTTTTCGGTAAAAGAAGTAAGTCGCAAAAACAAAGAAATTGGAATGAAAAGAAGTCACAAAGGAACGATGAAGACAAACAGAAATAAAGAAGAATTAAAAAGGAGAAGGAAGGAAAAAGAAAAGGTCGTAAAGAAAGAAAAAGATGCAGATGAAGGAGAGGAGCAAAAGAGAAAGTGAGGGAGCGTAAATGAAGGAAATCTCAAAAAGAGGGAGAAGAGAAAGGAAAGGATAAAAGAAGAATAGTTAATAAAACAGAGGAGGAGAAAAACGAAGATTGGCGAAGAAAAAGAAAGGATAAAGCTAAAGGTAGAAAAAGAAGATGAAAGATAATGAGGAAGAAGAAAAAAGAAAAATAAGTGAAGAAAAATTGGAAAGGAAAAAGGAAAGGAAAGAAAAAGAAAAGGAAAAAGGAAAGGAAATAAAAAAGAAAAGGAAAGAGAGGACAGGAAAAAAGAGGATGAAAAATGTGATGTAGGTGAGAAGAAAGAAAAGGAGAGGAATGAATGATATGAAGGAAAGAAATAGAACGTGAAAGATAACGAGAAAGGAACAAAATGAATAAAATGTATGGAAAAAAAGAAAGAAATAAGACGTGGGGATGGTAGGAAAATGAAAGAATAAGAACATGGAAGGAAGAAAAAGAAAATGAGGAATTGATCAGAAGCAGAGAAAAGGCGAAAAAGACTAGAGAAGGAAAGAAAATAAAATAAAGGTAAAGAATGGGTCAGAAGAAGGAAAAAAAGAAGAACGAGAAAGATAATGAAGGTGAAAAAGAAAAAAAAAGTGAAAGTGTGACAATTTATGATATTAACGCCGGGCAGTACTCAGATGGGAGACCGCTTAGAAACACCCTTCTAAAATCCGAAATATCTTTCGGCTTTAAATAACTCACAAAGGGTTGATAACCCGTAAAAGAAAACAAATCAGTAAATGAGGCTGTTCAAGCAAGCAACCTCCTTAAGAAAGCCATTCATCATTATCAACGAAATTTCAGGGTTTTCTTGGTGGTGCCTGTTCATAGGTTGGTTTTGTAGGTATGGAGGAGGCACGGTGGAGTAATGGATAGCAGCTCGGATTAAGGCATCGGAGAGTCGAGTTCGAATTCCGGTCGAATCCATTACATTCACTTACGTGCTAATACCCTTGGGAAAGGTATGAATGCTATTGGATGGCAAATTACTGCGGGAAAAAAAATCTACTTCGTCAGTCATGTATCGAAAAATATATCCAATAGCATGATCGCCTAAGCGTGTATCACACATGGCACATAACTGACTAACTGCCTTTGTAGGCATGGACAGTTACAAGCCAGTTTTTCCTCTGTTCGGTATAGGGGGATATGTTGCTAGACCCTGATTGTCTAGACTTTTGGTGCTACACCCATACACTGTTGTATTATCTACATGGAATGCGGGTGAGTTCTCATTCCTGTCGTAATATCGATCCATTAGCCTCCTACAATCCAAAACATGTTTCGGCTTTTAATCTGACTATTCCGTAAAATAGCAATGATTGTGTTCGAAATATATTCAGTTGAAACCATAGAATTTTTCAAAATATTTAAATGTCAGCACTAAATAAATCATAGAAGTTGATATGCCGCTAAACAAAATCAACCAACATGAAAGAACTCTTTCATGACATTAATCGATATAAACTATAATTTCTTAAATGAAACTGTATTCCAAAATATAACTTCGATAAAACTACAACATATGACGCACACATGTCGCTGCCTCTAGTAATTATAGCCACACAAACATGCACATGCACGCAAGCTGAGTATCATCTACCATGTGTTCAACTGTGAAAGCACAATAACATATATTTTTATTACTTCAAAGCTCCCAAGAAAATTAAATTTCGGCAGTAAATAAACACAACTCTACATTCATCAGTAAAAAATACTGTTGCGTAATCAGTTTGCATATATTCTTTCATCTAATATGTTTCTCTTGGGGTTGTTTACTTAAAAATGGCAGTGTTTAATAATTTTTGTTTCCATGTCCGTAAATATGGTTGTTAATATTCTGCATATTTTTGCTGTTTAAATTCACTTAAGTCGTAATCACAGAAAATTCACTCAAGTCGTAATCACAGAAAACTCACTTAACTCGTAATCACAGAAAACTCACTTAAGTCGTAATCACAGAAAATTCACTTAAGTCGTAATCACAGAAAACTCACTTATGTCGTAATCACAGAAAATTCACTTAAGTCGTAATCACAGAAATTGAATATTATACACTGATAATTTCAGCTGAAAATTCAATTAATAATTATATGTGAGGCTTTGAACTGATTAATGCACAGTCATATATGAACAAATTTCAAATGCAATCAGTCAGTTCTATTCGCCAATGCATGAAATGACGCTCTCTTTTATCGTTACCTAGAGATACTTATCTCGCGTAGGGGTTCCATTTTGGCCGGAAGTGGAATAAACAGTTCTCATTTTAGATGGGAGAAAACGCCCGTTCCCGAGGGTTCCGAATCTGCTTCAGCATCTTCATTGCACTAAGAGAGGTCGGCTCGGTGTACTATCGACGCCAGTGTGACATTGTTTGCTGGGATTGGGCGATTTCTGTCCTTGTTCCATATGCATACGTATGTGTATAGGCTCTCACGTAAAAGACGACATTGTGTCACATCCTGCATTAGTCGGGAGGCCGGGTAAATATATACTGAGTGAGACGCCAATGAATAATATTATGCGACAGTTGCTTTCACATTGACTGATCAATTCGTTTTTCATTTAAAGAGCAGTGATTTTTTCTCTTGCCAAAACACGGTTTGGTCACTCGTCGGCCATTACAGTCTTCATTTGGCTTCTTGTGACTTTCACTCACGCACACTCACAAGTCCCGTTGACTAAGGAGCCACAGTTCTCAACAACACTTGGCGATGTGGTTGTGGTTTTCGTAGCAAGTTGATTTTTGTGGGATGAAGTTGATAGCCACATGTCCAACCAGTTGTCATTTGAAACCAAAAGAATACTAGTTTTAAGCAAAACTGTCACAGTATATGGAAAAAAGGAGACGCCCGATTGTAGATGAAGGTGGGTTAATCATATGTTATATATAAACCAGAAATCAAATTAAAAGTTTTCATGGCGCGTTAATAATGAATATTTCAAGGTTGGTTTACCTTTTTTTCTTCCTTTTTTGATCGAACGATGCTAATTGAATAAAAAGAAAAATATACTTAAGTGTTATCGACCCGTTTCTTTCTTTTCTCGATCTACTTTTTTTTGACTCTTCTTTTCGTCTTTCTTTTCAAACTATTATCTTTTTTTTGCACTTCTTTTTTCGCTTCTCACTCTTTCTTTCTTTGTGTATTTTTCTTTCTTTCTTTCTTTCTTTGTTTATTTTTCTTTCTTTCTTTCTTTCTTTATTTTTCTTTCTTTCTTTCTTTATTTTTCTTTCTTTCTTTCTTTTTTCTTTCTTTATTTTTCTTTGTTTCTTTCTTTATTTTTCTTTCTTTCGTTCCTTCTTTCTTTCTTTCTTTTTCTTTCTTTCTTTCTTTCTTTCTTTTTGTTTCTTTCTTTCTTTCTTTATTTTTCTTTCTTTCTTTTTTTCTTTCTTTATTTTTCTCTTTCTTTATTTTTCTTTCTTTCTTTCTTTATTTTTCTTTCTTTCTTTCTTTTTTCTTTCTTTATTTTTCTTTCTTTCTTTCCTTCTTTCTTTCTTTATTTTTCTTTTTTTTTCTTTATTTTTCTTTCTTTCTTTCTTTCTTTATTTTTCTTTCTTTCTTTCTTTTTTTCTTTCTTTATTTTTCTTTCTTTCTTTCTTTCTTTATTTTTCTTTCTTTCTGTCTTTCTTTATTTTTCTTTCTTTCTTTATTTTTCTTTCTTTCTTTCTTTCTTTATTTTTCTTTCTTTCTTTCCTTCTTTCTTTCTTTATTTTTCTTTCTTTCTTTCTTTATTTTTCTTTCTTTCTTTCTTTATTTTTCTTTCTTTATTTTTCTTTCTTTCTTTATTTGTGTATTTTTCTTTCTTTTTTTGTGTATTTTTCTTTCTTTCTTTGTTTATTTTTCTTTCTTTCTTTCTTTTTCTTTCTTTCTTTGTGTATTTTTCTTTCTTTCTTTCTTTCTTTTTTATTCATTTTTCTTTCTTTCTTTCTTTCTTTGTTTATTTTTCTTTCTTTCTTTCTTTTTCTTTCTTTCTTTGTGTATTTTTCTTTCTTTCTTTCTTTTTTATTTATTTTTCTTTCTTTCTTTCTTTCTTTATTTTTCTTTCTTTCTTTCTTTCTTTTTCTTTCTTTCTTTGTGTATTTTTCTTTCTTTCTTTTTTATTTATTTTTCTTTCTTTCTTTCTTTCTTTATTTTTCTTTCTTTCTTTCTTTGTGTATTTTTCTTTCTTTCTTTCTTTTTTATTTTTTTTTCTTTCTTTCTTTCTTTCTTTGTTTATTTTTCTTTCTTTCTACTCTAGAGATTTCTTTTCGCTTCAGTTTTCAACTTTTTTCTTATTTAACCTAATTTCTTTTGTTTTACCGATTTTACCTCTTTTGCAAATTACTTTATTTTTTCCTATTCTCTTTTCTTTTGCTTCACTTTTTCACATTCACAATTCTTTCTTTATTTTACAGATTTTCTTCTCCATTAGTTTGGATATTCTTTCTTTGGCTTTGTTACTTCATTCATGTTTGCTCTTTCTTTTACCATTTTTTTCGTTTTTTTCTTTCCTTTGCTTCTCTCTTTTTATCGTTTACACTTTCTTTCTTTCTCTCTTTCTTTCTTTCTTTCTTTCTTTAACTTATTTATCATCATTTCTTTCTTTTACAGAATTGGCTTCCCCATTAGTTTTTATATTTTTTCTGTGGCTTTGTTTTGTTATTCACGTTTGCTCTTTTTCTTTCTTTCTTTCTTTTTTCTTTCTTTCTTTTTTTCTTTCTTTTTCTTTCTTTCTACTCTAGAGATTTCTTTTCGCTTCAGTTTTCAATTTTTTTCTTATTTAACGTAATTTCTTTTGCTTCACCTTGTATACTTTCTTTCTTTCTTTCTCTCTTTCTTTCTTTCTTTCTTTCTTTCTTCCTTTCTTTCTTTCTTTCTTTCTTTCTTTCTTTCTTTCTTTCCCCCATTCAGATTTCCTTTGTTTCTTTTAAGAATGTTTTCTTTTTTTTCCTTTCGCTCTTCTCGTTCTCTCGTTTGCACGTGTTTTCTTTCTTTGTTCTATCTTTCTTTCTTTTGTCATTTAGATACATTCTCAGACGTTTCATTTCTCTCTTCCTCCTTGCTTCTTTCCGTCACAGTCGGCTGCCTTTAGATTTTTTCTCTCTTTGTTTCCCTCTCCCTTTTGAACTTTAAAACACGTGAAAGAATAAAAACAATTCGCCCAATAATTATTTGACCTCAATGGTTAAATCATTTCAGGCGTAACATTAAAACTAAAACAAATATTTCATTTTATTTCTGCTCATAAAACGCGGCTGCCTTTAACAGTTAATTTGCGAAGACTGCTTTCCTGGTTAGCCTGAGGTCATTATATTTTCATACCTCTATTCCGTAATAATTGTAACCTTTATTGGATGAAATGTGTATGCAAATAGAAGTACTAATGCAACGAGGTAATAATATTTAACAAACTTTTCCTGTCTGACGATTATTATTATTATTATTATTATTATTCACCTCTGTCTTTTCCTCCTTCTTTATCCTCATCTTCTTCATCTTCTACTTTTTCATCCTATTCACCATCATCTTCTTCACATTCTTCTTCTTCTTCTTCTTCTTCTTCTTCTTCTTCTTCTTCTTCTTCTTATTATTATTATTATTATTATTATTATTATTCATCTCTGCCTTTTTCCTCCTTCTTTATCCTCATCTTCTTCATTTTCTACTTTTCCATTCTATTCACCATCATCTTCTTCTTCCCATTATTATTATTATTATTATTATTATTATTATTATTATTATTCCCTCTGCCTTTTCCTCCTTCTTTATCCTCATCTTCATTTTCTATTTTCTCATCTATTCACCATCATCTTCTTCCCATTATTATTATTATTATTATTATTATTATTCACCTCAGTCTTTTCCTCCTTCTTTATCCCCATCTTCTTCATTTTTTACTTCTCCATCCTATTCACCATCATCTTCTTCTTCCCATTATTATTATTATTATTTATTTCCTTTGATATCTGCCGTTTACACATTTCTTTCCGGGTCCCGCCCAGGGACCTAAGGTTAAAATGGCATCATGGCACTTTCCACTGCAATAACAAAATAATAATATAAAATAAAAATTATTACATAGATAAAGCTCTTCGTAAAGTGTGGGCTGTAATTGTCAGAATATCTTTTTGTATCTCTTTGAGGCATGGACTTCCAGGGATCCCTTCAATTAGTCTACTGGAATTTTTTCCAACCAATCCTAAGGCTCTAACTACAACAGGGATTGTTGATGTTCCCATGTGCCACATTTTTGAGATTTCTATTTCAAGGTCCTTGTATTTTGACAGCTTTTCGAATATCTTCAAAGATACATTGCAGTCTGCAGGGACTGCCATATCAATCAGGAGGCACTTATTTTGTTTGTGGTCTTTAATAACAATGTCTGGGCGGTTGGCTTTTATTGTTCTGTCAGTGTGTATTGTGTAGTCCCATAGAATTGTAACAGGTCCTATCTCCGTAACCGGGTCTTGGTGGTGTTCGTAACAGTTTCTTTCAGTTTCCTTCCCGTAGAAGTTGCAAATTTTCCAGTGCAGATATTGGCTCACTCTGTCATGCCGAGTTTTATATTAAGTGGGTGCCAATATCGTGCAACCTGATACAAGATGATCAATGGTTTCTGGATATTTATTACAGAATCTGAATTTTGGGCTAACACATTATTTTAGTATATGTGCTTCATAATTCCTAGTTAACAAGCATTGGTCCTGTGCATCAAGGATAAAACCTTCAGTTTCAGCTTTCAAACCTGCACTACGTAGCCACTGATGGGTACGGTGTATGTGTACGTCAGCTTGTTTGGTACGGACAGAGTATTGGCCATGAAGATGTTTATCTTGCCATTGTTTCTGTATCTGGTCGGTTGCATCTGTCTTTGCTTTCTTTTTTAAGTATTTTGCAGCTTCAGCCGATTATTATTATTATTATTATTATTATTATTATTATTATTATTCCCTCTGCCTTTTCCTTCTTCTTTATCCTCATCTTCTTCATTTTCTACTTCTCCATCCTATTCACAATCATCTTCTTCTTCCCATTATTATTATTATTATTATTATTATTATTATTATTATTATTATTATTATTATTATTCACCTCTGTCTTTTCCTCCATCTTTATCCCCATCTTCTTCATTTTCTACTTCTCCATCCTATTCACCATCATCTTCTTCTTCCCATTATTATTATTATTATTATTATTATTATTATTATTATTATTATTATTATTTCCTTTGATTTCTCGTGTGTACACATTTCTTTCCGAATCCCGCCCAGATACCTAAGGTTAGAAATGGCATCATGACATTTTCCACTGACACAATATATATATATATATATATATATATATATATATATATATATATATATATATAGGTAACTATACTCGTGTCGAAAAATCTTCGAACTCTTGATTTAACAATAGCCAAATCAATCACGAAGGGAAAAAAAGGTTTTAAAAAAGTAAGAGCCAGGAACATGAAAGTCTGTCGAAAATAATCGCACAGATACAGGTTCAAGGCCCAAAGAAAAAAACCCGATACGAGTAAACAACTAAATAAAGAGCTCAATACAAACGTAGAGCAAACCTAGTCAAACCTAAGGAGCCAGACAAACCTACCAAGGTTTCACCTAGGCAGATCGTCAGGTGAAACCTTGGTAGGTTTGTCTGGCTCATTAGGTTTGATTATATATATATATATATATATATATACATATATATATATATATATGTATGTATGTATTGCATAGATAAAGCCCTTCGTAAGGTGTGGACTGTACTTGTGAGAACAATTTTTTGTATTTTTTTAAGGCATGGGCTTCCATGAATTCCTTAATTTAGTCTACTGGAATCCTTTCCAACTAATCCGAGGGCACCAACTACAACAAGGATTGTTGATGTTCCCATGTGTCATATTTTTGAGATTTCGATTTCAAAGTCTTTGTATTTTGATAGCTTTTGATGATCTTCAAAGATACATTGCAGTCTGTTGGGACTACCATATCAGTTTTTTTTGTTTGTTTGCGGTCTCTAATAACAACAGCCTTGGCGGTTATCATTGATTGTTCTCTCTGTGTGTATTATGTAGTCCCATAAAATTGTAACAGGGCATATCTCCGTTACCGGGTCTGGGTGGTGTTCATACCAATTATTATTATTATTATTATTATTATTATTATTATTATTATTATTATTATTATTTCCTTTGATTTCTGTTGAAAACTAATTTCCTTCCGGATCCCAAGCAGAGACCTAAGGTCAGAAATGTCAACATTACATTTTCAAATGAACATATTTCTAAAATAAAATAAAATAAATAACTCTAAGATCACACAAAACTACAACTAAAAGTGCAATTACTGATGTCATCTTATGCCACATTTTTGGGGATTTCAACATCAAGACCTTTTTGAAGATCTTCAAAGATATGGTACAGTCTGCAGGAAATGCCATGTCAATAAGAAGGCACATTCTGTTTTTGTGGTCTTTGAAAACGATTTCTGGGCAATTAGATTTGTTTGCTCCGTGTGCATTGTAAAGTCGCATAAAATTGTTACAGATCACCTGACTCTAACTATGTGATGTATCTTCAAAGGTACATTACATTACAATCTACAGGAAATGCCATGTCAATAAGAAGGCACATTCTGTCCTTGTTGTCTTTGATCACACTGTCTGGGCGATTAGCTTGATTGTTCTCTTTGTGTGCATTGTAAAGTCCCATAAAATTGTTAAAGATCCTATCTCTGTAACGGGGTATGGGTGATGCTCATACCAGTTACTTGCAGCTTCCTTCCCGTAAACGTTGCATATTTTCCAGATCGAGTTTTATATTCAGTGGATGCTAACACTGTGCAACCTGATACAATGCTATCAATTGTTTTTGGATATTTATCACAGAATCTTAATTTGTTTCTTTTTTCTTTTGCTTTGGTTTATTTTACGGCATATCAACCTCAATGGGTTATTTAATGCCGACAAAATTTTATTTGTTGGTAACATTTTTTCCAAAAATCAATTTTTGGTAATATTTTTTCCTTCAAAGATCTATTTCTAGTAAGAATTGTCCTTCGCTGGTAATATATATATATTTTTTCAAAAAGTGTATTGCTAGTAATATTAGTTTTTCAAAAATGTATTGCTGATAATAATTTTTTTTACAAAGTATTTCTGGTTTTAAATCCTATTTTTTCACTTTCATAGTGTTTTGACACCAGTTTGGGGGTTAACTATTTGCCCATGGCTGGGACTCTAACAAGTGCTACCACCTTGGGCCGGAGCAGACCTAGGAACATCAGCAATTAAGAGGTGGTTCCACGCTCTTCCTAAACCTTCTGTTGGACGTAGTTTATCGTCATACCCAGGACGGAATCTTAATTTGGGGTTAACACAATTTTTCAGTATGTGTGCTTGATAATTTCTAGCTTTGTTCAAGATTTGTTCCTCTGCAGCAAGAATAAAACCTTCGGTTTCAGCAATTTTGTTGAAACTTGACTAATGCATGGAATAATAATGCAACGCAAAAATGTACTTAGAACAAAATGTATTGAATAAGAAAGTGTACACAATATTTACATATAGTCTTTTGTATATTCCTGGGAAGACCGTTCCTGGAGAATGTGTTGACTGAGTCGCAGTCGGGCAGAGTCTCTGGTTGAATCTCTTGATTCGTCCCCCTCTCTTCCCGGTACCAACCATATTTATATGGCCGGTACTCCACTATGCAAATTAGGTGGATCCTACCACAACAAATTTAAACCTGCACTACGTAGCCACTGATGAATATGGGGTGTGCTAACATTAGTTTGTTTGGTACGGGCAGAGTATTCACAATGAAGAGGCTTATTTTGTCATCGTTTCTGTATTTGGTACATTGCATTTGTTTTCTTTTTTAGGTCCTTTACAGCTGCAGTAAGTGTATTATGGTTTATTTGCACTTCTTCAGCCATTTGAAATTTCCACTTTGAATTTGTTGGCTTCATTTAGTACTGAATAAAGTTTCTTATTTCTTTCATGTTCTTTGACCCATATTATCATTCAGTCTTTCTAGTTGTCTTTGAAGATCGACCGGTGTAGTTTTGAAATACAGTTCTAGTTGAACTAATCTTCTACCCTCTTTGGACCTGGGAACATACATTGGATCAACATCAGGCTTGGGATGATGCATACGGTGGGAGGTGAAACGCTTTCTCGTATTGACGTCCATTCGCTTAATGCCAGCTACGTTCCAGTTAAGGATGTTGAAACTGTATTGCACTACGAGGACAGCCAAATTGTTTATGGCTGATATTCTGTTTTTTTTTTTAAAATTCAACTCGGTATTAAATACCAGAGTCACACGTCTGTACTGTTCTTTCTTTAGTTTATCTTTCATTTGGGTATGTTTTATTCAACCCTTTGCTCTATAGGCTTCTTGTTCCAGTTCCTTAATATTTATGACAAAATCTAGGTCTATTGAGTTTGTTTCTCCCTAGCTTGAATGTTACTTTTACATATTTATCTAATCCGAAATCTATACCTATGTCATCCCTGAAATATTTTACAATACTAAGAATACCTTTCAACACATTGACGTCATTAGCAAAGAGTTTCATATTATTATTATTATCATCTTTAGCACGATTTCAGTTTTCAACCGGAGGTCTTGCATTATGAGTTTTCACCATCAAGACGTACGTCCCCAGGCATCACATTTCCCAGAATATTTGCAATTGCCAAACAACGCAGACTTCTGAAGCGATGGGGTACTAAGCTTCATTCCGATTTTCTCAATCTAGGAATATATTTTTGCCACCGATATCGAGAGAACTTAAAACGATTACTTCGTTACTTACTTTAGAGCATCATTTTACTTACAATTATTATCACGTAAATAAAACAATAGTCAGTAGATTATTTAATCACGTTAGCCGTGAATAATCAACAATGCCTCGTTATAGCCATCTGTCATTTATATTATTGCCCTCTAAGACAGTTTTACATTTGTACAAGAAACGAAGTAATCGTTCTAAGTAACGCGGTTAATCGAAATAAGTGCTAAGTTATTTGCGCTGTATTCATCTCCTTTGGTGACACCGAGGTATTTATAGGTTTCTTCTTGTTCCAGCTCCCTAGTTTTTGATTAAACTTTGAGATCTATTGAGTGTGTTTCTGTTATCCCCCTTTATTGAATGTTTCTTTTACACATTCATCATATCCGAAATCCATGTTATCACTGAATTGTTTTTACAGTATTGAGGATATCATTCAATTCATTGTCGTCCATGTAGAATAGGTGATTAAATATTTTCTTTTCTTAACTTGTATCCATGGTTATTACTGCTTAGTTTATCCGAAACGGAGATTAAGGAGAGACAGAACTTTATTATTATTATTATTATTATTATTATTATTATTATTATTATTGTATGTTATGTTTCCTGCTTTGTATTCTGTAGAGCGGGGACCAATCTTTGGTCCTTAGGCCCTATAGGAGAATTGTCATTTAATTGATAGCATTTCCTTAGTATATGGGATGTTCCTAGTAGGGCGATCTTCTGGGCAAATTGTGAATTCAAGTCGGTATTTTACAGCAGATGCACACGCCTGTAGTTTTCTTTTCTTACTCCTTCATTTGGTCTGCTGTATTCCATCACCTTCGCAGACCCCTACGTATTTATAGGCTTTCTTCTTGTTCCAGTTCCCTAATCTAGATTTGTAGAGTGTATTTCTGTAATTCTTCTTTTCTTGAATGTTACTTTTGCACATTTGTCTTATCCAAAATCCATGTCATCACTAAAACATTTTACAGTATTGAGTATATCCTACAATTCATTGTCGTCTTTGGCAAATAATTTGATATCATCCATGTAGAAAAGGTAATTAAACACTTGCTTTTTTACTTTGTATCCTTAGTTAGGTGTTTATGGCTGATATTCTATTTTTTGAATTCAACTTGGTATTCAATACCAGATGCACACGCCTGTAGTATTCTTTTCTTACTCTCTCCTTCATTTGGGTATGTTGTATTCCATCACCTTCGCTGACCCCTACGTATTTATAGGTTTCTTCTTCTTCATCAACTCGCCTTCTGTAGTTTCCAGGTATCTTTGAAGAGCGATTGTCGTAGTTTTGTAAGACAGTTCTAGTTCTAGTTGAACTAATCCCCTACCTCCTTCGGATTTGGGACCATACAGGCAATCAACATTAGCCTTAGGGTGATGAATTCGGTGACAAGTAAGGAGCTTTCTCGTGTTGGCATCCATTCTCTTAACGTCAGTTATGGTCCAATTAAGGATGTTGAAAGTGTATCACGCTATAGGCACACGTTATTTAACACCAGACGAAGACGTCTGTAGTATTCTTTTCTTACTTTCTCCTTCATTTGGTTATGCTGTATTCCAGCTCCTTCGCCGACTCCTCGGTATTTATAGGCTTCTTCTTGTTCCAGTTCCCTAATCTTTGTGCTAAAATGTACAATTTTCTGTAATTCTCCCTTTTTTGAAAGCTACCTTTGCACATTCAACCAATCCGAAATCGATACCGATGCCATCACTAAAACATTTTACATTATTGAGCGTACCCTTCAATTTATTATCGTGTTTGACAAAGGCCTTGAGATCATCCATGTAGAGTAGGTGATGGAATACTTTCTTGTTTACTTTGTATCCATAGCTATTAATTTTTAGTTCATGCGTAAGGGGGATTGAGGACAGACAGAATAGAAAGGGTGACAGAGAGTCTCCTTGAAAGATTCCCCGTCTGATATTCAGGCGATTGAAGGTGAAACAAAGGGCACCATGACGCAATTTACTCCGCTAGGAATGTGGAAACGGCATGCTGTACTGCTTGGCATTCGAACCGGAAACTTCAATTCAAACATTTCAGAGTGTTTGGGTGTCAATCTGGGGACAGTGCAGAGGATTCGGAAAGAATTGGATGATTTATCCACTCAGCATCAGGGTGTTTGGAGTGATCACTTGTGATGTTGACATCATGCCTTCATTCATCTTCCCACAGGGCCTCAGTGTTCATTCAAGCACCTTAATTACCTAGTGCTGCCCAGGCTTAAGAGGCTGGCTGCTGGAAGACCCTATGTCTAGTAACAGGGCTCTACGCCATGCCACACGAGCAAGAGAACCGTCATGGCTGTCAGACAATTTCTGCGACCAAATCACCCCTTACATCCGGCCACCTAACTCCTAAGACTGAACCCCCTTGATTATTATGTGTGGGGCGCAGTTGAGCGAAAAACCAACAAAACTACTTGTAACACCAAAGATGAACTGAAGGCAATGATTACATCAGTATTCATCAACTTAAAGAAGGAGACCATCCAGAAGAATAGATTCCGAAGTCCTCTGGAGGCGGTGGTTGAAGCGAATGGCGGTTTTAATGAATAAATTTACTCTTTAGTATTTCAAGATATTTTTGTGCAATTTTGGTAAAAAAATCTGTTAAACTGCGATGTCAGTGTTATTTTCCTTTTTGAGTAATTTAGACGACAATTTATCGATCGCACATGTATTTGCATCAATTTTCCTGCCTGTGAGGATTGAAAAACTATTGTTGTTGTTATTATTATTATTATTATTATTATTATTATTATTATTTCGTTTGATTTCTGTTGCATACAGATTTCATTCTAGGTACCAAACGCAGACCTAATGTCAGAAATAACATAATAAAATTTCAGCAAGAAAACGCTAACAAAATGATAACAATATTGGCAATAACATTTTGACTAAATTTAAGCACGAAGAGAAAAGATTTTAAAGTCGAAATTTTCAGACACGCCTGTGTCCGTTTTCAAAGGGACGAGGAATAGACAAAGAATTATGAGTTACTCTTACGATGAATGTTGTTGTTGTTGCTTAGAAATTATACTCTCTGAGTAAACCCAAATTAATTTTTATTCCATCAATGTGTAATTTTATTTTGAAAATATATTTCAACTCCGATCTGCGTCTTTCTTGTCGATTGTTGCATGAATACTCTAAAAGCACGCATCTGATGTCATCAATGCTATGGAACGGTTGGTTGAAGTGTGTAGTGAAAGTAAAAATAACGGGCCTTTTAATTCTGCATATAAGAAGTACGCGTTGACCATATTTGGTTCTACTTATATATATATATATATATATATATATATATATATATATATATTTCTGAGATGAGGTATTATGTACAGTATTTACATTAGTCGGATTATTGTGCTCATCTCTGTCGCCATATTTGTCACAACGTTTCGGCCGTTGTACGCTTCAGCCTTCTTCAGGTGGTTGGAATTTCGAACTGAACCCTTTATTTCGATCACTGGGGTAGACTGTTCTAGTTCCACGAGCTATGTTTGATGGATGTCAGTTATCAGTTATCTCCTGCTAATTTTCCCTCTGAAATGGAGAGAGAAGGGGGATCACCGTCCCCTGTGGGATCATGTTGAGATCATAGATAGGGAACACCATTGGAAAATTCGTAAACTTAAGGAATCAGCACATATGCTAGGCCAGAAAAATCTCCTGAGTCGACCAAGCATAGAAATAAATACAATATGGGAACCAGTAATAAGGAGTGCCAGAGAAAAGCAATGATAACAAAAAGTTGCAATATGAGATCTGGTAAAAACATGGAATGATAAACAGCAAAATTGCAATATGAGTACTGGTAAAAAATGATATGAAACATTAGGTTTATAATACCCAAAAATTCATACCCGGATGTCCTCAAGGACCCATGGCACAGTGGGTAAAGGCGTTGGTTAGATCCAGTGACAGACCCAAAGAGTGTGAGTTCAATACCCGGTTAAGGCAGTGGAGAACAAAGGTATATACTTCATTATAGATGGAGGAGATTTGATTTAGAGTGTGAATATAAAGGATTGGTATTGTTTTTTTATCAGGTATATATACATTTTTCCTTAAATCTAATGTTATATCAAGGAAGATAACTTTTTTAATTTAGTGCTTACCGTAATTTTTAAGTTCAGGCTTTTAAATTCTTTATAAAATATCTTTCTAATTTTATCAATTTTAAAGTTAATAGAGTTCTTTATAACCTTAAGTCCATCGTCTCTGTATAAACCAATGTCAGTTATATTAATTTCACGGTATGCTGTGAGATTGTATAATATGAGAAGACCTATGAGATCAGAAGACTCAGCTGAATCTAGTGATCCCAAGGTGATGTCAAAGTGGTCATAAGAATTTTTTATCCATTGCTCACCTTTATGCCTCAGTACCGATTATTTCGCATTTATAATAATGTTCTTTTCTTCTTCAGTAATATCTGTGAACTGGGTAGCAAAGTCCAATGCATTCATGAACAGTTCTTTAGATATTGATTGATAATAATTTTCAATATCAAACTGCATTAGTGTACAGTTCGTTTTATCCTTTATATCAGCAAACCAGTTTTTGTCATGTCTTTGGTATTAATCCAAAGTTTCACGCCTATTTTTTCTTTAATTTGTTAATTTACCCTTTCAAGGATCTTTTTACTAATTTTTCCGATATCATGTCTTGTTGGGTTTATTATCCTTGTACTCGGATTAGCCTGGAAATCTGGTTTGTGGTTCTTTAAGGTTATATAGCACTCTCTTTCATTTAGTTGACCTAATCTGTCACTAATCTTCAGTTTGTCTGTGATTTTTTTTACTGCTAGTTTTAATATTATCCACCATGTTGAGGTCATTATTATTTGCCTTTTTATCGTTCTTATGTAAATCCTTATTTATTAGATCGTTGTAGTCCCTTGTTATTTTGTAGAAGTTTCCTGTTTTGTCGGATTTCACTAACATTTTATCCGTTGTGTTAATGTCTTTTACTATTTTATCTAGGCGTTTTTGGAAGCAGTATTTCTTTTCGTGGAAATTTATGTTATTTATTATTTCCAATAGGTCATTTTCCAAGGCAGACAAACTATTAATAAACGGTGCTGCTTTTTTACTGTTTAAACCGTAAACCTCCTTATTGTTTTTGCTTTGTAAGTCATTCCGTTGAAGTAAGAAGTAAGGTCTCCATCTCATCCTTCGTATGAGTTCCTCTGTTTTTGGCATTGATATAACGAAATAAACATTTTGTTGGTATTAGGAATGTTCTTCAAAGAAATTCCGAAATTTATTTTTTCCATATTTTTTCTTGTTAAAAATAAAGATTAAGAGTGCTCGACTTTGATTAGGAGCCAATATATATATATATATATATATATATATATATATATATATATATATATATATATATATATATTATAATGAAAAGAAAGAACAGTAAGATATATAATCCGGTGTTCTTATTGATATTTTTACAAAATTGTTTTCGCTATACAGTAATGTTTCAGAAATGGAAGCTAAAATTTAAGCCAATTTAATTATATAATTAAATTAAAAGCATTAAGTATATATATATATATATATATATATATATATATATATATATATATATATATATATATATATATATATATATATATATATGATTAGTACAGTCTTATTAGGCTGTTCATTTTTATGTAAATGCATGCTCTTTCGTGTCTTATAACATTCTGCAGTTTTTCAACCATTCGTTTTATTAAATTTTCTACCGTCTTGATTTTATCATCCTTGAGGTAGTTTTTATTGTTTTCCAAAGGTCATCTTTGCTTGGATATTGTTTACCAAACTCAAATGCAACTCTTCTGGCAATGGACTTCATGTTTGATTTTGGATTAATATTTGGGGAGGCTGAGAGGTCGGTCATTCCATTGGTTTAGTATTTCTGCCTCTCCTTTCGTGTCATGTTCAGCAACTGTCAAATTTTCAGCTCGTGAAAACTTCGTTGTTCGAACCATTATCGTGCTGTATTTCGTGGTACGAATGAAAATGTTTTGTCTCAAAACTAAGAATACTTCTTTGCATTTAGCATGACACCATCATTAATTCTGAAGGAACATATAATTTCACGGACAGCCGTAGTGGCCGAAAACATTACTCGACTACGGCAACCATTTTCTTCCTATTTTTTTTAACTCAACGTCTCACCAGGACATTAAGCCCATCCCATGTAAATCTTTATACAACACTAAAGATTGCTGTTAAGAATTTAATTTTCATGTACTTCTGCTGCTTTTGCTATGCATCTAGAGATTCTTGACAAACAATCCTAGAAGCTGCAATGTTATCGGCCCTGAGCTGGCACTTCGGTTTCAGTCAATCCTCCCCCTCCCACTCAACTATCACTTTCTGATGTCGAATATAAATATGCTTTTCGTCTCAATTTTTTGAAAAATATCATCGTTTCCTACGTGTTCAGTACCTGGTATTCTCTGCAGAGGCAAATTTCTTTAGCTTCAAGTGCTTTCCTCATTTGTGAGGAGATTGTCCAGCATTCATTTCCATCCTAAAGAGACTGAAACCGAGATGCCAGGCCAGGGCCAATAACATTGCATTATGTTTTCAGTTTCTTTTGTTTTTATATTTATGTGATATCTCTTCAGAATTATTTTATATTCAATTTAATATACTCTGTTCCCATGAAACAATAACTTTACAATTGGCTTGTTAAGAGTTTATGTTTCATAGTATATGAAACAGGAAATGACAGACAAGCCATGGTAGACAGTTGAAATGTACTGGAAACATAATGAACAAAGACGGGTTAGAAAATTAGACATGATCGCTTATTTACATTATTTACATTATTCGGACTGTTATCCTCATTTTCGTTGCCATATTGACAACGTTTCGGGCGTTGTACGCCCGGCTTTCTTCAGGTGATTGTTATTTCGAACGAACCCTTTATTTCGTCCACCGATGTAGATTGTTCTAGTTCCACGTGTCATGCCTCTTCCGGATGTCTCAGTTATTTCCCTTTAACCCAACTCTCCAATCTGCCCTGGCGGACGAAATAAAGGGCTCGGTTCGAAATTCCAATCACCTGAAGAAGGCCGGAGCGTACAACGTCCGAAACATTATGAATATGGCAATGAGGGTAAGGATAACAGTCCGAATAAAATGTAAGTAATCATCTATGATCGTCTATGTCATTCATTCATTATTCTCTTATATATATATATATATATATATATATATATATATATATATATATATATATATATATGAAAAATAAAGAATAATAATTTTAAAAAAACCCACATTACAACCCAAAAAGTTTGCGGTACCTCCCTTCTTTTTAATATACACACTTTTCTCTCGTTGGAACCATTATAACCTCTTCATTTCATATATATATATATATATATATATATATATATATATATATATATATATATATATATATATATATATATATATATATATATATATATATATATATATATATATATATATATATATATATATATATATATATATATATATATATATATATATATATATATATATATTGAGTATACAGCAACAAATACATTATTATAAATATTTCTAATGAAGATATTATAACCTAATACATATAAGATGTGGATGTGTGCTGTGGTGTAATGTATATCGGCTCGGAATGAGATCTCGCAGATCCGAGTTCGAATCCCAATCGTGTTCCTTATATTCACTTATGCACAAATACCCTTGGGAAAGGTATGAATCCATTTCTTCTCCCCCTACCCATATATATGCTCAGTAGCAAGACTGGGTTCTTTAGCCTTGGTTAGCAACCAGTCTACTGCAGAAAGTAATGGCAACCTACTGCGGGAAAACATTTTGCCTCGTCAGTCATGTATCGAAAGATACATTATCGCCTTAGCGTGTATCCTGCGTGGCGCTTAACTGATTGATATATATGATATAATTATCGCAATCACATATGTTGATAATTTGGTTGGTTAATATTAAATTTAATATTGGGTATGTTTAAATCCTGTCAGGTTTTAATATTGAAAAATAACAATAATTATTGTTATTTGTCAAAGCGTCTATTTGGGGATGGAATAGTCGGTTTTCAAACTCTCTGTAGAATCGCCATTCGGTAGTTCCAAAGTTAGAAATGAGTTTTTTTTTCTTTCTTTTGTTCTTTCATTCTTTCGTTCGTTCTTTCTTTCTTCTCTCGACTCTTTTTCTTTTACTCATCTCTTATTCCTTTCCATTCTGAATCTATTAAATAATTCTTTCTTTCTTTCTTTCTTTCTTTCTTTATTCTCTCGCTTGCTTTCTCCCCTTCCGATTCTTTCTTTGTTTCTTTGTTTCTTTCTTTTTTTCTCCTCCCGCTTGTTTTCTCCCCTCATCTCTTTTCTCTTTCTATTTGGAATTTATTAAAAAGTTTCTTTCTTTCTTTCTTTCTTCTCTCGCTTGCTTTCTCCCCTTCAAATTCTTTCTTACTTTCTTTCTTTCTTTCTTTCTTTCTTTCTTTCTTTCTTTCTTTCTTTCTTTCTTTCTCCTCCCACTTGTTTTCTCCCCTCATCTCTTTTCTCTTTCTATTTGGAATCTATTAAAAAGTAAGTTTCTTTCTTTCTTTCTTTCTTTCTTTCTTTCTTTCTTTCTTTCTTTCTTTCTTTCTTTCTTTCTTTATTCTCTCGCCCGCTTTCTCCCCTTCCGATTCTTTCTTTGTTTCTTTCTTTCTTTAGACGATCATATTCATTGACCCTGTTAATATCCATCGCGTCTCGTGCAATTTCTTTCATTTTTCTTTCGTCTGTTTTCTTCATCCATTATTCTTTGTCTAAATTTCAACGCTTCGAGCAAACCATGCCCCGAAGGCTTCTCGCCCAGAACATAAAAAAAATACCCCACACTCCAAGTCCTTAAAAACCGAAGCCTTGGTGTAGCCACTTTATGTCTCACCATTCTTCTGCCCAGCCCTTTCTCGTCTCGCTGAGACGAGACATCACGAGATTCTACGAAATTACATTGCCTTCATTTCCCTGATAAACGTGGCTGGTGTCCACGCACCAAATGACTGATGTTAAGATTATTAAAGATAACTTTGTTCCCGTTACATCAAATTGTCGACTATTAGTTTGCCTCCAGGCGGGCCTTGCACATGAGATTGGCTTCATTAATCGGGCCAGGGGAGGGAGAGGTTTCGCTACTTTGGAACAACTAAAAAGAGTAACTAATTTAATATGTGCTCGGCCACGACTTTTTAACGGAGTAGATATTTACAGTCTGCAAGAGAAAACAAGCCAGCTGGAGAAACGGAACGCCTCAGCGATATTGGAAGATTTTGGTTGTCTGAAGACATCGGACGAAAAAAGAAGGCCATTTCTTTATATACTTTTTCAGCACACCAATTTCGTTTCAATATTTCTTTGCGATTTTGCTTCTGTTCTTCATTGTGTCTTTTGCTGTTTTTCGTATTTCTTTCAGTTTTCTTTCCTTCATTTTTCTTCTTCCTTCTTTCGATTTTATTATTTATTTATTTTCACTTTTTCTTCTGTTGATTTTTAAAAAATTCTGTTTCTTCTTTTACCTGTTTTTCATTCATCAGTCTTAAATTTCTTTCTTTCTTTCTTTCTTTCTTATCTTCTCCCTTTCTATTCTGAATCAATTAAATAGTTTCTCTTTCTTTCTTTCTTTCATTTTTCTTCCTTCTTTCGATTTTACTTTTTATTTTTATCACTTTTTCTTCTGTTGATATATTTTTTAAAAATCTTTTTCTTCTTTTATCTGTTTTTCTTTCATCAGTCTTAACTTTCTTTCTTTCTTTCTTTCAACGACCATATTCATTAACCCTGTCAATATCCATCGCGTCGAACAAACCCCTCTCCGTAGGCTTCTTGCCCAGAACACAAAAAATCTGTTTCTTTTTCTTGCCTATTCATTGTTACTTTCTCACTTTCATTTCTTTCGCAATCTCCCTCTTAGGTTTTTCTTTCCTTTTTATTTACATTTTTTCTTTTCTTTTTTGTCCTTAGTTTTTTCCTACTTGCTTTGTCTAATTCATCCTTTTCTTTCTTTCTTTCTTTCTTTTTTTGATTCCATAATCTCTCTACGTCTTTATTTTTTTTTAAATTTATTACTTTTCGAATTTCTCGTTGATAATTTTTCTTCTCCTTGTTTATTTTTCCTACATTTTTTCTATTTCTAACAATTCAATTACTTTGCATCATTCCTACTCTCCGCACACATATACACAATGTACACACACTCGCACCTATTGTGGATTATCCCTATTCTATTGATACATATGTTCTGGATTATCTCAATTCCTTATGCACGCTTATTCTATAGACACACCTCCACCAAATAAGACATTTTGTAATATCATACTCTTTTATTTTTTTTAAAGATAATTGATCAAAATACGTACGTATAGAATATATTTGACTAAATTAAACAACACAGGAAGGGATATGACTAAATTAAATACGTATAAAAAGTTTCGACTAAATTAAACATGTCTAGAAGATATTTGACAAATGTAAACACCTCAGGAAGGTATTTGACTAAATTAAACACTTATAGAAGAAACTTGACTAAATTAAATATGTGTAGAAGAGACTCAAAGATTTAAACACGTCCAGAATATATTTGGCTCAACTAAACAGATTTAGAAGATATTTGACTTCATTAAACACTTCTAGTAGAGACTCGTTTAAATGAAACATGTCTGGAAGAGACTCTACAAATTAAACACATCTAGAAAATCTTTCTTTAAATTTAATACCTGAGGAAGGGATTTGACTAAATTCTATACATACATATATATATATATATATATATATATATATATATATATATATATATATATATATATATTTGTGTATTTAGGCAGCAATTCTTCTTTCATGCACATTTCATTAAAAACGACTGACAAGGTGCTTTTATTTAGTTTTTTTTATACAATTTCTCATGCGATCTAATAATGTTTTTCTTTTCGGATGATAAATTATATAAAAACTGTCTGAATGTTCTTTTTATCAAACTATATATGTGACTCCACTAAACAACACTCATCTACAATAGATTAAACCTAATTAAACAAAGTATAGAACAAATTCGACAAAACCATGATTAGAGAAAAAATCTGGCCAAATTAAGCACGTCTAGAAGAGTTTCGTTTAAACCAAGTAATGCCAGAAGCATAGCAATTAAATGCATGTGAAACCTGCGATTCAAATAAGTTAAACACGTTTAGAATAAAATCGAATTGAAATGCCTGCAATAAATTCGACTAAATTAAACAGATTTAGAAGAGAATCTTTTAATTGAATTACGTCTAGAAGTGAATCTTTCAATTGAAATACGTTTAGAAGTGAATCTTTTAATTGAAACACGTCTAGAAGTGGCTCGACTAACTGAAATTCATCTACAAAAGATTCGGCTAAATTAAACATTGAAGAGAATCGTTTAGAGAATCGAATAAGTTGAACACATCTATAATAGTCTCAAACTAGACATGTTTCGACTAAATTGATCACTCTTTGAGGGAAATTTTAAAGATAAATACGTCCAGAAGAAACTTCACTACCACATACAAAAAGACCACTAAACTAAACATGCTTAGAAAAGAGTTGTTGGAATCGAACACATCGAGAAGTGGCTCGACTAAATTAAACACGTCTAGAAGATAAGATAAACACATGTAAAAGAAAGTCGAATAAATAAATTACGTTTAAAAGAGATTGGGTCAGGTTAAACACGTCTAGAAGATATTAGACTAAGATAAACACATGTAAAAGAAAGTAGACTAAATGAATTACGTTTAAAAGAGATTGGGTCACGTTAAACACGTCTAGAAGATATTAGACCAAGATAAACACATGTAAAAGAAAGTCGACTAAATGAATTACGTTTAAAAAGATTGGTTCAGGTTAAACACGTCTAGAAGATATTAGAAGATAAACACGTGTAAAAGAAAGTCGACTAAATGAATTACGTTTAAAAGAGATTGGGTCACGTTAAACACGTCTAGAGGATATTAGAAGATAAACACGTGTAAAAGAAAGTCGACTAAATGAATTACGTTTAAAAGAGATTGGGTCACGTTAAACACGTCTAGAAGATATTAGACCAAGATAAACACATGTAAAAGAAAGTCGACTAAATGAATTACGTTTAAAAGAGATTGGTTCAGGTTAAACACGTCTAGAAGATATTAGAAGATAAACACATGTAAAAGAAAGTCGACTAAATGAATTACGTTTAAAAGAGATTGGGTCACGTTAAACACGTCTAGAAGATATTAGACCAAGATAAACACATGTAAAAGAAAGTCGACTAAATGAATTACGTTTAAAAGAGATTGGTTCAGGTTAAACACGTCTAGAAGATATTAGAAGATAAACACGTGTAAAAGAAAGTCGACTAAATGAATTACGTTTAAAAGAGATTGGGTCACGTTAAACACATCTAGAAGATATTAGACCAAGATAAACACATGTAAAAGAAAGTCGACTAAATGAATTACGTTTAAAAGAGATTGGTTCAGGTTAAACACGTCTAGAAGATATTAGAAGATAAACACGTGTAAAAGAAAGTCGACTAAATGAATTACGTTTAAAAGAGATTGGGTCACGTTAAACACGTCTAGAAGATATTAGACCAAGATAAACACATGTAAAAGAAAGTCGACTAAATGAATTACATTTAAAAGAGATTGGTTCAGGTTAAACACGTCTAGAAGATATTAGAAGATAAACACGTGTAAAAGAAAGTCGACTAAATGAATTACGTTTAAAAGAGATTGGGTCACGTTAAACACGTCTAGAAGATATTAGACTAAGATAAACACATGTAAAAGAAAGTAGACTAAATGAATTACGTTTAAAAGAGATTGGGTCACGTTAAACACGTCTAGAAGATATTAGACCAAGATAAACACATGTAAAAGAAAGTCGACTAAATGAATTACGTTTAAAAGAGATTGGTTCAGGTTAAACACGTCTAGAAGATATTAGAAGATAAACACGTGTAAAAGAAAGTCGACTAAATGAATTACGTTTAAAAGAGATTGGGTCACGTTAAACACGTCTAGAAGATATTAGACTAAGTTAAACACATGTAAAAGAAAGTCGACTAAATGAATTACGTTTAAAAGAGATTGGGTCACGTTAAACACGTCTAGAAGATATTAGACCAAGATAAACACATGTAAAAGAAAGTCGACTAAATGAATTACGTTTAAAAGAGATTGGGTCAGGTTAAACACGTCTAGAAGATATTAGACTAAGATAAACACATGTAAAAGAAAGTAGACTAAATGAATTACGTTTAAAAGAGATTGGGTCACGTTAAACACGTCTAGAAGATATTAGACCAAGATAAACACATGTAAAAGAAAGTCGACTAAATGAATTACGTTTAAAAGAGATTGGTTCAGGTTAAACACGTCTAGAAGATATTAGAAGATAAACACGTGTAAAAGAAAGTCGACTAAATGAATTACGTTTAAAAGAGATTGGGTCACGTTAAACACGTCTAGAAGATATTAGACCAAGATAAACACATGTAAAAGAAAGTCGACTAAATGAATTACGTTTAAAAGAGACTGGGTTAGGTTAAACACTTCTTGAAGATAGTAAACTAAAAGAAAGCACATGTAGAATAAATTCGACTAAATTAAACATGTTTAGAATTTACTTGTCTCACTTCAACATCCACACTATTCGCTTGCGGAAAATAATAAAAAAAACGAATCGTTTTGAAAATATAGTTACATTCACTTAAAAATAGGACAGATGTTTCTGTAAAATGACGGCCTGTTACTACACTGGGACCAAAACTTCATTAGTCCTGTACATTTTCTTAAAACTCGTTAAATTATTGCCAGGTCACCTCCCGACTCGAAATTATAATTGGCTTCAAATCAAAAATTTTGGTTGACAGTGGAAAGAAAATTGAATAAATTTTTTTAATTGAATATATAAGAGATAATAAATTAATCAAATTTATTATTGTGAACAAAACGGTAACGCGATACGAGGGAATGTTTCATGATGCAGAACGTCATGAAAAAATATTATTTATAATTGTTTCTTGAGAAGTCATATATATATATATATATATATATATATATATATATATATTACTATTATTTGCCTTTGCCTTTTCTTTCTTCTTTATCATTATCTTTCTCATTTTCTACTTTTTCATCTTATTCACCACCATCTTCATCTTCCTATTATTATTATCATTATTATTATTGTTATTATTATTATTATTATCATCATCATCATCATTATTATTATTATTATTATTATTATTATTATTCACCTCGGCCTTTTCCTTCTTCTTTATCCTCATCTTCTTCATTTTCTACTTCTCCGTCCTATTTACCCTCATCTTCTTCTTCCGATTATTATTATTATTATTATTATTATTATTATTATTATTATTATTATTATTCGCCTCTGCCTTTTCCTTCTTCTTTATCCTCATCTTATATATTTATATGCGAATCTCTGGTGCCATCTTCGTTTAGTATGCAATTAATGTCAGGATATACCAGATAGTCTGAATCGAATTTAACGTAATAAGAAACATTTTTTTCCGGGGAGGTGAGATCTGCGGTGATCCCAATATGTACTGGGCACACCCTAGGAGATAAAAAGTAGACTTTGCACTCAGTGTTACACCAGAGAATTAGAGAGGCCAGGTGCATCAGAAAGTTGACCTGGAAGCTACCAGGTGCCGATGTGCGCCGCGCTGGTCTTCGATAGTCACATCGGCATGTAAATAGATGCGCATACGCGGGACAAACTGATGGCAGGTAGATATATAAGCGCACGCCCGAGAGTGAAATGACAGTCTCTCTCACACCTACGCGAGAAGGAAATTCACGTTAGAAGAAATCCCCTAAAGCCACATACTTACCCACTAATATTAATTGAGGATGTCCGGAGGGGAATGAACAATAATTTCGCATATCACAAAATTAGCGTCGTGTTTGTTTTTATAAGTCTGGTCAAAGGTAACGTTACATTACCGCGATGAAGAGGTTCTGTCTGGGATCGGATATTAAGATGATGATGTGAAGGGTGCAGGATGGAAAAGTAAAAAAAAGGAATAAGATGAAGATAAAGAAGTTGGTGAATATGGTGGGGAAGTAAAAATTGAAGACAAGGATAAAGAAGAAGGAAAAGTCAGAGGTGAATAATAATAATAATAATAATAATAATAATAATAATAATAATAATAATGGAAAGAAGATGATGATGGTGAATAGGATGGAAAAATAGAAAATGAAGAGGATGAGGATAAAGAAGAAGGAAAAGGCAGAGGTGAATAATAATAATAATAATAATAATAATAATAATAATAATAATAATAGTAATGATAACAATAATGGGAAGAATAAGATGATGGTGAATAGGATGGAGAAGTAGAAAATGAAGAAGATGAGGATAAAGAAGAAGGAAAAGGCAGAGGAGGGGAATAATAATAATAATAATAATAATAATAATAATAGTAATGATAATAATAATGGGAAGAATAAGATGATGGTGAATAGGATGGAGAAGTAGAAAATGAAGAAGACAAGGATAAAGAAGGAAAAGCAGAGGTGAATAATAATAATAATAATAATAATAATAATAATAATAATAATAATAATAGTAATGATAACAATAATGGGAAGAATAAGATGATGGTGAATAGGATGGAGAAGTAGAAAATGAAGAAGATGAGGATAAAGAAGAAGGAAAAGGCAGAGGAGGGGAATAATAATAATAATAATAATAATAATAATAATAATAGTAATGATAATAATAATGGGAAGAATAAGATGATGGTGAATAGGATGGAGAAGTAGAAAATGAAGAAGACAAGGATAAAGAAGGAAAAGCAGAGGTGAATAATAATAATAATAATAATAATAATAATAATAATAATAATAATAATAATAATAATGGAAAGAAGATGATGATGGTGAATAGGATGGAAAAATAGAAAATGAAGAGGATGAGGATAAAGAAGAAGGAAAAGGCAGAGGTGAATAATAATAATAATAATAATAATAATAATAATAATAATAATAGTAATGATAACAATAATGGGAAGAATAAGATGATGGTGAATAGGATGGAGAAGTAGAAAATGAAGAAGATGAGGATAAAGAAGAAGGAAAAGGCAGAGGAGGGGAATAATAATAATAATAATAATAATAATAATAATAATAGTAATGATAATAATAATGGGAAGAATAAGATGATGGTGAATAGGATGGAGAAGTAGAAAATGAAGAAGACAAGGATAAAGAAGGAAAAGCAGAGGTGAATAATAATAATAATAATAATAATAATAATAATAATAATAATAATAATAATGGAAAGAAGATGATGATGGTGAATAGGATGGAAAAATAGAAAATGAAGAGGATGAGGATAAAGAAGAAGGAAAAGGCAGAGGTGAATAATAATAATAATAATAATAATAATAATAATAATAATAATAATAATAATAGTAATGATAACAATAATGGGAAGAATAAGATGATGGTGAATAGGATGGAGAAGTAGAAAATGAAGAAGATGAGGATAAAGAAGAAGGAAAAGGCAGAGGAGGGGAATAATAATAATAATAATAATAATAATAATAATAATAATAATAGTAATGATAATAATAATGGGAAGAATAAGATGATGGTGAATAGGATGGAGAAGTAGAAAATGAAGAAGACAAGGATAAAGAAGGAAAAGCAGAGGTGAATAATAATAATAATAATAATAATAATAATAATAATAATAATAATGGAAAGAAGATGATGATGGTGAATAGGATGGAAAAATAGAAAATGAAGAGGATGAGGATAAAGAAGAAGGAAAAGGCAGAGGTGAATAATAATAATAA
>OZ038501.1:66523264-66528264 GCA_964036315.1 Acanthosepion esculentum
AGACTATTGGCTAAAAAAAAAGACTTGTTACTGATGTGTTACGTTCAGAGAATGAACTTTTTCAGAGTAATTTCTCCATTTTGTCATTAACATACACAGCATTAAAAATATATTCAGTTCAGCTAAGCCCGTCCACTCAGAATCTGTCCAACTGAAGGTGTTCCAATGTAGCTAGATGCAAGTATTGCCGGCTTCGTCCTTCAAACTTACAAGACAACCACCCACTCGACACTCATTTATGATGCTTTGCCGTGGGCACCTCGGCCTGGCGCAATGTTTAGCAAGCTTACCTCGCTAAAACAGTTACGATTGAATAGGGAGTTCGATCCTAACTGGGTGCCCCATGCTTTCAGCTTTGTGCCACATCAAAGCTACGCTTAGAAAATCAATATGGTGCTCTGCTGTAGATATATATATATATATATATATATATATATATATATATATACATGTTGTTGGAGCTTCGAAAATACACATAAATAAATAAAAAATATTTCAAATTCCCAATGTCACCAAGTCTAAAATTAGACACAAAATGCGGACGTAGTAGCACGTACACATTTTCCAACGGAAACAAGACAAAAAAAAAATTCTGGCTTTTGTTTGGAACTTGAGAACGCACCCAACGCAACGTAGGGGGATTCACAGCGAGCGAAAACAGTGCGCACACAAACAACAGAGAGGTTACTCTTTAGCTTGACTTTATACATGAGCCACGGCCGCCCAACAGTCAGAGGAAACACATTTGTAGTTGAAACATAATTGTAATTGTGTAGCGATTTTTAACATGGGTTTTTTTATTGTAATATCTAAAATAAATCATATTTAGCTTTACTTTGTTTTGAGCCCTCTTTTAAATAAAATGTTTACAATGGAATTATACTCCAATTGATCTCATTTTACCTGCATATATATATATATATATATATATATATATATATATATACAATCTGGAAATATTAATCTTAAAAATAAGCATGTTCTATGTACACACTTCCTCCGATCGACAAACCAGTATAAAGGACAGATTAAAGGCCATGCAAATAAGCCTGAGCATTAACTATAAACAAAACTGCGAAGAGTCGGTTCCCGCTTTACTTAGTGTTATGGTCCAGGGTCCTTGTACCACGGTGATGGTCCAAGGTAAATGAAGAATAACTCGAACACAGGTACGGGATAACACAGATATATATTACAAATAGAATATATGTACAAAAGAGTAGAAGTGTTAGTAGTTATAATCAGGTTAGGTTAGAGAGAACGATGTTGTCTCGAAGTATCACTATTCCAATGTCTTACATTAATCGTGTGACGCGACTCTGTCTCTAACTGACTCACTCTCTGTCTCTCTCCGCAGCTTCTTCTTGAGGCGCAGTATTTATGGGGTACGGACTAGTCCATTACTATTATGGGTAGGTTCCCATAACACTTAGTTATATATTCCCCTCGTCACGTACATGCACAACTCGTTAAAAATGTAACCCACTAAAGAAGTATTCGGACGATCCCATTGGAACGTATTACCTGACAGTCACGATAGTATCTCTCTCTCTCTCTCTCTCTCTCTCTCTCTCTCTCTCTATATATATATATATATATATATATATATATATATATATATATACATAGTACAGGTAATAAACCGTTGGTATATAATACAAGCGAATCCTAATAATATAAAATATCAAAACTGATCCACAATAAGAGCTCAATGTATTTATTATAGCATTCTTTATGTAACTCAAGTAATATATATATATATATATATATATATATATATATATATATATATATAGGAAGAAATATAGTCTTAAAGTGTGCTATATTTATGGGATAAAGTGCTCAATATCAGAGATAGAGCGTGCGTAAATATAAAAGTGAACATAGAAGTCAACACTTAGAGGCGACAGTCTGTTTCATGCTAGATGCAATCTAGCCTGACGTGGCCTGATCGTGGCCTGACGATTGCATCTAGCATGAAACAGACTGTCGCCTCTAAGTGTTGACTTCTATGTTCACCTTTACTTATATATATATATATATATATATATATATATATATATATATATATATATATATATATATATATAGTTTTAAGGTTTGCTATATTTATAGGTTAAAATTCTCAGTATCAGGGATAGAGCGAATGATGTCAATATAAAATTGGACATTGAATTCATCACCCAGAGGTGACAGATGACCTGTAGTTTGCGTTTAGCATCAAACAGACTGTCGCCTCTGGGTGTTGACTTCAATCTATATATAAATACTTAATGAAATATGAATTACTTAATTATAATTATCTCAAATCCACCTAATTTTCTATCACTTGTATATCCTTGCTTGAACCGGCTTCTAATACTCTGGAGTGAGCGGCTTGGGGATGGTAGTCGTAGCCCGTGGGGGCACAGTCCTATGGTTAAAGAGAAACTCGGATGAGTACCACCACGGAATATGTGATCGAGCGGCGCTATTCTGATTCGCTACCTCATCGTCACCGAGGCCCGTTGGAACAGTTGGTATTAACTGTCCGGGTTTCAATTCTCGGTAATGGATGCACACTGCTAATGAGTCCCAAATATAGGACTAAACGGCCGCCCAGTGCTTTCTGCATTCTGTTGAGGTTTCTTCTAGACTCGATGAATTACTTAATTATAATTATCTCAAATCCTCCTAATTTCTATCAAATATATATATGTATGTATATATATGTGTGTGTGTGCACATAGTCACGGAAAAACGCACACGAATTATTACACAATGCAGAAAACCGTTCTAAACATGTACGTCACTTTCAGACACCATAAAAACGCTAGTAAACACACAAAAATCTACACACACATACAAATGCACACGCACATATAAATACACACGCACACAAATTTATTCCAAAAAAGAAAAAAAAATCACGCACTCGCATTTGCGACACTGACCTTGCCATTCTGTAGAAAGAGACAAAAGACAAGACCAGATGGTTTCACGTTCTGGTAATCAACGCCTCTACCAATTTTTCTTTTAAATTTTAAATGCTCTTGTCTTTTTCGAGCACAAATTTTCAATTTGAACAAATTTCACACTTAAAAAATATCTCCACCTCTAAAAAAAAAATTATGTTGATTATTTTGTTTTTTCTTTGAAACCGCTACGTTTTTAAGTCTCCACCTCCATTATCAACTCCCAGAGCATGTCATGATGCGGCTGCAGTCTCAGCAGGGGGCGTGGTCCATGTCTTTTTTTGTCTGCTTTTTTATATTGGTCGTTAAAATTAAAAACATGGCCACAATAATTATTTCCTATACGTTTATTATAATATTAATTACAGTCATTTTCCCTTAATAATAATTGCGATAATTATAATACATTAACGACGCATCCCATAATTTCATGGTTTTGGCATTTTTCCTCTATATAATCCTGACAATAATCTCAAATAACAAAACCTTGATTCCTGGTATTTTACACATTTCCATGGTTAAAGAATTTACAATGTAATTTCTTTCATGATATACGATGCAAATTATACTGAATAGATGGTAAAATGGCAATATTAAAGTTGAATAGATCAAAAATGCATTTTCATCGAAAATCATTCACAATGCAATTTTTTTAATGATCCAAGCATTTACTGTGCATTTCACAAATCAAATAATTTCTAATGCCTCTCATTGGATGAACATATTTTTACAATATATTTCATTGTATGGTCAAATTATTTACAATGTATTTTCACGGTCAAAACAATGCATTTCGCAAGTCAATTAATTTGCAATGCATTTCATTGTATTATCCCAGCTTTTTACATGGCTTTTCATAAGTCAAATGATTTGCAATACATCTCTTTGGATGAACAAATTATTTTCACAGTGGATTTCATTGCATGACACAATTATTGACAATGTATTTCCTTTAACGGTCAAAACAATGCATTTCGCAAGTCAATTCATTAGCAATGCATTTCGTTGTATCATCCAAGCATTTCATAGGTCAAATAATTTACAATGAATTTCTTTTAATGATCAAATAATATACATCCTTGTGTAAATTAATTGAACCAAAACGAATAATTCCGTTATTATTTAATCTTTCCGTATTTTTTCCAATTAAACATGGCCCAATGCACATGTTAGTACTTCGTGTGTCTGATCCACGAAGTCGTTCCTTGCAGATTGACCACAGATAATCAAATCAGGACAGTTTCCGGGCCAATCTATAATACTTTGATTTATTCACTGGTAAGGCTTGCAAGTGTGTTCTTGCAGCATTACAATTTTCGTATGCTTCATTGCAGTAACGTCCATCATAGACATAGGCCGTGGGACAACTAATCGACAGTCGAGACAATAGCGTCTGGGCGTGATAAAAATCTGATGCAATCACGGATGACGCAATATTTTTCAAGGCCAAACAAATTTCATCATACACCCCGAAAATAGATTCATATTGCTGCACACCACTGCAAATGAGCTAATCTGAGGAAAAGATAGAAATCACTTACACCCTGTCACTCCAGTGGGTCTAAAACTGGCCGTATGGTGAAAGAAAGGAAACTAAAGAGGTTGTTTCAATTAATTTGCACAAGGGGGTAAAATGCTTTTCCCGAGTGTTGTAGCATACCTACGGACGACAATGGATGTGTCCCCATTCACATAAATACATTAGTAAATACTGTATGTTGGTCTGCAGTTGGAGATTCGTCTCCAGCTATGCTGGTCAAACTCTCTGCCTCCGGGCAGAGAGGATCCACAGAGGAAGCTATATGTCGAAGGGCAGAGTCTCGTCTCGGGAAACAGCTACCCCACCCCGTTTTATACGGGGTCTACGGGGAATTTTTGGCCGAGCCTACGGGCTCGGATACCACGCATTAAATTCGGCCTTGTTTCATATCTGACCGCGTGGGGCGGTTGGTAGATATCCTACAGTTGGAGATTCGTGTCCAGCTGCGCTGGTCAAACTCTGCCTATGTCGAAGGGCAGAGTCTCGTCTCGGGAAATAGCTAGCCG
>OZ038501.1:66533264-66580764 GCA_964036315.1 Acanthosepion esculentum
CCTCGTTTGATCGTGTGTTCTCCGAGGCTTAGTTGGTTAGAAGGCACCATCTTAACGGTAGCTCTATCTATTTACCCTGAGGACGCAGGTTTGCCTCCTATCGGCGGGCAAATTTTCCTTGAATAACATCCCTCGAACATTCAGGCCGTTTGACGAAAGTAAATGAATATTCTGTTCAATTAATAACTATACCAATATCCCCTAAAAATAATGTTTAAAGGGATAAAAATCTTTCGTATTAATAAGCATTTTAAAATTCTCTTTGTTTTTATTTATTTATTTATTTATATATATATATATGCCTCAAAATATGTGTGTGATCGGATGTTGTTTATGCATTTCAACAGTTTTCATCTGATTTTGATGATTTTATTTTTGTTTGATAGACAATTCTTTTGTGTCGGTTTTGAATCCAATTTGTTGGCGACAATAGCTCTCCATTACTTCCTGTCCATTTCACTCTCAGCAACGTTGTACTATTTGTTATCAGTTCTTGGATATATATCTTTCATAAAAACTTTAATAAAAATAAATAGTTTAAATTATTTCAATAATATTATTCATTGTTATACGGTTCGTTTTTCAGGCACCCCCCCATTCAACTTGCTACCCCCAACTAATTTGGGGATGTGCACCCAAATGTTGTTTCTAATATTGATTTTCGGGTGGGCTGACTTTAAACTTAAACTGCTCCAATTGAACGGCAGTAGTTCCCAGTAATTAAAGACACGGTCAAAGACGGGTTATACTGCTAGTATATATATATATATATATATATATATATATATATATATATATATATAGGTAGATAGAGAGAGAGAGAGAGAGAGAGGGAGGGGAAATGAAGGAGCACGCTTAATGTAAAGAAAGACTTAAAATATACGAAGCTATTATAAAGGGTGTTCCAACAACTTGTACCGGTATTAAATGTGAATTTAGTTTAAGCGTCTAATGAATCTTTCTTTTTCTTCCAGATTTAACAACTTAAGTCTTTGGCAATTTCAACCATGGAATGTTTAAGAATCAAACAACGTGTTAAAGTTATCGAAGCCTGTTACGAAAATGGACGTTCAAACAGAAATGCATTTCGCGCACTTCGCGATTTTTTTGGGTCAACATAATCGACCAAACCGAGAGTGCAATTGGAAACGATGTAACGTTGTTGTGGACAGGTTCAATTCTTGTGCCTGATGACGAATAAAGGGGTCTGGATTTTTGGCAACCTTCTCGTACACTGCAACAATGTGTTCAGCTGAACGGCGTAAACAAGCACACAATGGCGTTTTCACATCTGCCACCGACCCAGTTTGTTTGAATTTACGGACAATTTTTCCAACTGAACTCTTGAAATTTTAACACGTTGTTTGATTGTTAATCTTTCCATAGTTGAAATTGACAAAGACTTAAGTTGGTAAATCTGAAAGAAAATGAAAGAAAAAAAAAATCATTAGACGCTTAAAGTTAATTCACATTTAAAATCGGTCAAAGTTATTGGAACACCCTTTATAAAAGAACCGGTATTAAATATATTTCATCATAGAAGACGTCATTTAAAAATTCTGATAAAATAATTCAATATGATTATAAAATATTATTATTATTTACTACACTTTTAATGCTTACACGCCTAAGTATGATCATGACTCTCCGGAAGTTCTCTTTCTTTATTATCTTTAATTTGTAGTGACTTCTTAGGAATGATATTGTAGTAGATTCACCTTGTTTTCTACTAGACTGGCTGCCAAACGAGGATTTATCTTGTATTTAGCACATTTGTGGCCCGAGGAAAAAAGCAATGGTTTCATGCTCTTCCCCGGGAAATTATTGCAAAAATCAAATGAAACAGACTCGCCCGGAAATTGAACCGCATTGGCCATTTCTATCGCCCACATCGATAACCGTTACATCACCCAGACACATTCTTAATTGCACATCATAAGAAATAAAGCTTGCAATAAATATTTAGTATGAAACGTATTGTATATCTATGTTTTAAGTGAAGTTTCCTTTTGCTGTATTCGGGTTGGTATCTGTTGTGAGGCTCTCCCCCTTTTACACAAGATGGACTCGTCTAAAGAATACTTATTCTGACAGAGTGGAGATACGTTGAGTACACTGGGTGTTCACAAAGAGATACGTTTAGATATGACTGAGATACGTGGAGTCCACTGAGAGAGAGAGATAATTACGGCTTCACTTACAGAGACTTGTACATATACATTCTACTAACCCGTATTCCTGGACTACTAATCTTCATTTCAAGTTTGTATTCTTACGTTCAATACACTTATTTTCCTATTTCAATTACTGGCGTTGTTTATTTATTTGTGCAGGATTCCCTCCCCGGAATCCACAACAGTATCTTCATCAGTGATTAAAGTATGACCAGTAGGATATACCCTTTTAAAAAGACAGCGAATGAAGCGTAGTCTACTCCTTTCAAGCTCGTAAAATGTTCGGTTTGAAATTCAGAGAAGGCAAAATGGTAAAAGAGGCAGGATTGTATCAGCGAAGATGAAGGTTTTAGAGAAATTAGTGTGAGATAATTCTTCGTTGCAGATATTCAGACAGACATAGACTTTATGCTTCATAACATATTCTACAGTTTATTAGAAGATAAAGCATTGGCAATTATTATTAATTTTTGATTCGCATTTATTTCATTTTATCATAAGTTCTTTTTATTGCAGTATAAAACTTCAGTGAAACTCAAAACAGTAAATCTTGTCCCTCGAGTAGCAGGGCATACAGGTACAACTGCTTTGACAACAGGTTACCAGAGCCTACAGTTACAGAGTACAGGCTTTTTAATCTTTTTCGAATGCATGTGCTAAGAAAAACGGCGCTACAGTGTATTGTTTATGCTGGGTAGCGAAAGGCAAAAATGGAATGAAAGAAATAAAAAGAGGAGCGAAAGGTAAAAAAGAAAGGAAAGAGAGGAGCGAAAGGCAAGAGTAGAATGAAAGAAAGAAAAAGAATGAGCGAAAGGCAAAGAAAATGAACGAAACAAAGTAAAGAGAGGAACGAAAGGCAAACATGGATTGAAAAAAAAAAATAAAAAGGAAAAGGAAGAGAGAAAGGCAAAGATGGAATGAAAGAAAAAGAATGAGCGAAAGGCAAAGACAACGGAACGAAACAAAGAAGGAGGAGAAGCGAAAGGCAACGAAAGAAAAGAAAAGGTTTAACCAAAGGCAAGAAAACGGAAGGAAATAATAGAAAAAGAAGAGCAAAAGGCAAAAATGGAATGAAAGAAAGGAAAAGGATCAGTGAAAGTCAAGGTAAAGGAAGGAAGGAAGGAAGGAAGGAAAGGAAAAGGCGGAGGAAAAGACAAAGAAAAACGAACGAAAGAAAAGAAAAGGAGGAGCGAAAGGCAAAAGGGGACAAAAGTAAGGAAAAGAATGAACGAAAAGCAAAAAAGGAACGACAGAAAGGAAAAAGATGTGCGAAAAGCAAAGAAAAAGGAAGGAAAGAAAGAAAAGGGAGAAGCGAAAGGCAAAAAGGGAACGAAAGGAAAGAAAGAGAAAAGCGAAAGGCAAAAAAGAAAGAAAATGAAAACGGAGAAACGAAAGGCAAAAAAGAAACGAAAGGTAGGAAAGAGAGAAGTGAAAAGCAAAAATGAAATGAAAGAAAGATGAGCGAAAGGCAACGAAAATTTACGAAAGAGAGAAGCGAAAGGCAAAAATTTAAAAGGAGGAGCGAGGGCCAAGAAAATGGAATGAAAGAAATGAAAATGAGGAGTGAAAGGGAAAATGGAATGAAAGAAAGGAAAATGATGAGTGAAAGACAAAGAAAATGAACGAAAGAAAGGAAGAGAGGAGCGAAGGGCAAAAAAAAAAGAATGAAAGAAAGGCAAATGAGAAGCGAAACTTTAAAAAGGTTCGAAATAAAAGAAAAGGCGAAGCGAACGGCAAAAAGGACGAAAGAAAGGAAAAGAATGAGAGAAAAGCAAAAAAAGAAACGAAAGAAAGGAAAAGAATGAGAGAAAAGCAAAAAAAGAAACGAAAGAAAGGAAAAGGATGAGAGAAAAGCAAAGAAAGAAAGGAAAAGAAAGAAAAGCAAAAAAAGAACGAAAGAAAGGAAAAGAATCTGATATATATATATATATATATATATATATATATATATATACACACACAGGGTATCCATAAGTTTCATGTGCACTTTAAAAAAATTATAATTTTATTTGTATTTGCGATAGAAATAATCTGTAAAAATTGTTATAAAGTTTAATGTACCTAGTTTTAAGTATAGCTAAAATAACTAATGTGATTTCAGGCATTACTGTAAATCAGTTGGCAAATGTTTTCCGTGAACTGCAAAATCTGGAATGACCAATCAAAATACAAGTATACAAGAATTTAAAAAACTTGACAACGAAGTGAGGTTATAAATAGCTATTAAAAGCTTTAAAGTTGGGGTTATACTAAAATAGAATTTATTCTAACCAATAAGTATTAAATTATATGATAAAATTTTAAATTAAAATTAAAAGTAAAAAATTATCACTTTTAAGATCTAAATTTAATCTCTATTAAGTTTAAAATTATAAAATTACTGAGGAGAAAAGAAAAAATACATATGTTATTCAATTTATTTTTCATTGAAATTACGTTAGAACAGACGTTAACATCGACTGGTCTTCCTGCCAAAATGGATACATTTTAATGTACTTGTATTTTGATTGGTCATTCCAGCTTATGTAACAGTGTTTTCCCCTTGCGAAGGATCGTTAATTAATTTGAAACTTTAAAAACCCTCTATTCTACATTCAACATCATCACTTGATAAGACACCAGAGGTGTTGAAACAAAATGGCTATTTTTGTAGTGATTTTATAACATATTTATGTTATAATTTTTAAATAAATAATTTTATCTGCTCTACTCTGTATTGAGAATAGTAATTGCTGGTTACTGGAATTTATTTCGTATACACCAATCCTATACTTATATATATATATATATATATATATATATATATATATATATATATATATATATATATATATATATAAGTGTGGATTTATTAATATACTACACACAGATACAGACACACACACACACACACACACACATATATATAGAGAGAGATAGGTAGATAGATAGATAGATAGACAGATAGATAGATAGAGTACTCTTTTAATAAGTGAAATACAAAATTTTCGAAAGAGAGAAAGAAAATGACAAATGGAACTGAAAACCAGTGTCCATTTATAACATCAATTATGAGTTTTAGAATAGTAGATAGATAGAATGAACAGACTGATATATATATATATATATATATATATATATATATATATATATATATATATATATATATATATATATATATATATAGATATATAGATAGATTTAGATATAAGTGTGGATTTATTAATATACTATATATATATATATATATATATATATATATATATATATAGATAGATAGATAGATAGATAGATAGTTATGAGTGAGCGAAAGAGAGAGTGTATGTGATCGAAAAAGAAAAGGGTAAGAGAAAAGTAAAATGGGAGAATCGCCTCGTTATCAACAAAGGCAAGCAGAGGAAACATTTTGGTCTCGAGGATTGAAGAAAAATCCATATTAGAAAAAAAAGTAAATAAAAATTAAAAGACTCCGAAACAAAGAAATCCAACAAAATAAATACAAAGAAAGAGAATTGAGGTTGTGTAGAATTGTCAATAACGATGAACTTCAAACATGTGACGACAAACTTGTATTCGCCACAAAACGCTCATTTCAGAGGCGGGGTCATTGTGTTACCGGCTACGTCACCAGGCGTAACCAATCAAAATAAAGAATGCCAAATCTCGCGTTGTATCATTTTAGCGGTTTTCCATTTTCTTTTTTTATTTATTTAATTGTTCAATTTAACCATTTTTCTGTCTTTCTTTAATCGCAAATATTAGTTTTTTTTTACTTAATCTTCAATCTTTTTCATTCTAACTTTCATTTATTTAATCTCGCATCCTTTTTTCTCTCTTTCTTTCTTTCTTTCTTTCTTTCTTCCGTCTTTTTTCTTCTTTCGTTTTCACGCCTTTCATTCTTTAATTACACATTCCAGTTTTCTTTTTTTTACTTAATCTTCATTCTTTTTCATTCTAATTCCCATTTATTTAATCTCGCATCCTTCTTTCTTTCTTTCTTCCTTTTTTTTCTTTCGTTTTCACGCCTTTCATTCTTTAATTACACATTCCAGTTTTCTTTTTTTTTACTTAATCTTTATTCTTTTTCTTTCTTACTTTCATTTATTTAATCTTTCATTCTTCCTTTCTTTCCGTCTTTCTTCTTTTTCTTGTTTCTTTTTCACTCGTTTCTTTCTTTCTTTAATCCTCATTCCATTTTTCTTTCCTTTTTTATATTAATCTTTATTTATACTCTCTTTCATTTAATTTCTCATGTTTTATCTGTCTTTTTATTTAACCACTTATTCTATTTTTCTTACTTCCTTCTTCTTTTTTCACTCCTTTTGTTCTTTTTTATCATTCTGCTTTTCCTTTTTCTTACTTAATCTCTCTTTCATTCTTTTTTATTTAATATCTCATTCTTTCTTTCTTTCTTTCTTTCTTTTCTATATATTCCTCCATTACGCTATTTTTCTTCCTATATCTCCTCACCCTTCATCTCCCCTTCTTCGATTTTTTTCTTCTCTTTTATTCTCTTTATTTTTTCTTAACGATATTCCATCAGCTGACCTTTCTTTCTTGCTTTTTCTTGCGTATATTTGTAAATACAGTAAATCGGTGCAAACGTTTCTTTCTTTCTTTTTGTCTTTCTTTCTTTTATTCATCCTATCTTTCTTTCTTTCCCCATTTTCTGTGATCTTCTCTCGCACTCTCTTTCTTTGCCAGCTTTTCCAATTTCTTTCCCTCTTTTTTTTTTTCGTTTTTAACTCTGTTTTCACTTTTCTTCCTTCCTCTTTCTCCGGCCAACCCCACTTATTTTATTCCCGTTCTGATTATCGACTGTTTTTCTTAAGTTTTGCGTTCTTTGTTCATCACATCTGGACATCCATTTTAAATTATCTTTCGAGATGCGTGAGCACTCGTCAAAGTCGAAAGCGCAGAGACCATTGTTTGGACAATATCTACAGGTCATAAACCTTATGTATGTTAATAGCAATAACTTATTTTTCTTGGATAAGGGGTCAGGTCTCCTAGAATGTATTCGCTTTATTTATTTTTACTTTTGGCCTCCCTAAGTCTGAACCACTTGACCAAACTTTTGAGCAACTTTTGAATCATGTTGAGAAGATTAAGGGGGATGGAGGCCATCTTGACTCGGTACACACAGAATCAACATACAAATAAATTGAATGGAAGAAATCCTACACGTAAGGAGTGGCCAGAGAAAGACGGGGAAAAAGATGGGGGCCGTAAGAAAGTAAAAATCTGCAAAATGGTAATGAATGAAGAACATGTTAGAGGAAAATGGAGGGATTTAGTTATGTACTGGAAAGAGGAGGCACGGTGGAGTAATGGATAGCGGCTCGAATTGAGGAATCAAAGAGCCGAGTTCGAATTCCAGTCATGCAAATACCCTTGGGAAAGATATGAATCGTTTTCTTCTCCCCCCTCCTCCAGCTATGGACAAATAGCAGGACAGACCGGGTTCTTTAGCCTTGGATGACAACTGGTCTGCCGCAGAAAGAAATGGCAACTTACTGCGGGAAATACTCTGCCTCGTCAGTCATGTATCGAAAGATACATGATCGCCTAAGCGTGTATCATGCAAGGCACATAACTGACTGACTAACGTGCTAATAGTCTTGGGAAAGGTATGAATCCGCTTCTTCTCATCCCAGCTATGGGTAAATAGCAGGAAAGACCGGGTTCTATAGCCTTGGATGGCAACTGGTCTACTGCAGAAAGAAATGGCAACCTACTGCGTCAGTCATGTATCGACAAATACATGATCGCCTAAGCGTGTATCACGCAGGGCACATAAGTGATTGGAAAGAATGAAAGAAATGAAGAAAGAAAGAAACAAAGATGGAAGTAAAATATATGAAGGAAGCTGAATTAAACAGAGAGCTGTTATAAAGAATGAAAGAAAGAAAGAAAGAAGAGACAGAAGAATGAAAGAAGAAATAAAGAGTAGTGAAATAATTCTTACGAATAAGAAAGAAAGAGAAACGAAGAAAGTTACATTAAAGAATATTGATGAAGAAAAGTCGAGATAGAAGAAAAAGAATAAAAAAAAATAGACAGGAGAAAGAAATAAAGAAAAGAAAGAAAGAATGAAGGAAAGATGGACAGTAAGAAGAAAATAAGAAAGAAAAGAAGTTGAATCACAGGTGATGAAGAAAAAAGACAGACGAATAAAAACAAGAAAGAATTGTTAAATGTACACTCCCGAAGAAAAGAAAGAAAGACAACAGAAAAGATTAAATAAAGAAAAGCTATACAAAGACAGCTCAACCGAAATGAATTTTTCAGCAGCATATATATTTTCATCCACAGACAGACTGTTTAGCTGTATCTCAGCTCATCAGTGTGGCTAGACGTCCGGTTGCTATATATATATATATATATATATATATATATATATATATATATATATATATATATATATGTATATATATATATATATATATATATATATGCCACCTACATATAACTCCCCAAAATACCTACCACATTAAGTAAGGCATTAGTGGCAATGTTGTCTTCATTTAGCTAATGTCATACCATTTTACAGGAAGTATTTTTGACGAACCGTATCTATCTATCTATCTATCTATCTATCTATCTATATATATATATATATATATATATATATAAGCAAATGTGTGGATGTAGATCCGACGTTATGATGAAAATGTGGAAAAGTCAAAGCAAAATAGGAATATGTGAGTTTACTGTTTTTATTTTATAACAAAAACAAAATAAAAACAGTAAACTCACATATTCGGATTTTGCTTTGTCTTTTCCACATTGTCATCATATATATATATATATATGTGTGTATGTGTGTGTGTGTGTGTGTGTGTGCGTGTGTGTGTGTGTGTGTGTGTGTGTACTCAGAATTATACTCGGTTGGTAAAAATTCCCGGATGGCACAGTTTGGTAATATATCAAAACAAATTGTTATCTGAGGGAAAAATTGGAAAAAAAAGAAAGAATTAGAAATATCCGAACAGGGCAAAAAAAAAAAAAAAAAATCGTTCAGTGCCTTACATTTCCAGTCCAAAGAAAAAAAGACCAAGCGAGTAACTAAGATAAAACTTAGAGTGGTTAATACGCTAAGTAGAGCAAAGATAATTAAAGCCAGCTAACCCTGAAGATTAATTCAGGTGAAACCGAGGTAGGTAGTCTCTGGCTCTTCATATCTATCTATCTATCTATCTATCTATCTATCTATCTATCTATCTATCTATATATATATATATATATATATATATATATATATATATATATATATATATATATATATATATTCTGTTTATACGTTATTTTTATGGATATATCTTATTTAAGTAAATACTCTCTTTTAATCTACCGGCATGAATATTCTAGAAATTTGCTAACCGGAAAGTTATCTGTGGTTGAATGGTTAAATAGCACATCAGGTTATATGACGGTACCGCATGGGGGACAGGTTCGAATTCTCTTGGCGAATGCATATTTACTACGAAATTTCTCGAATATTCAGGCCGGTAAATATAATTTTAATAAGGTTTTATCCATAAAAATAATGTATAAACTGAAATCATATTAAAACATTTGTCGGATTTAATCCATTTCATCGTGTGTTTGTGTGTGTATATATATATATATATATATATATATATATATATATATATATATATATATATATATATATATATATATATATATATATATATATATATATATATTCGGATATGTTAGAAATAGCTACATAATGGCAATTATGTCTCAACACCATTAATGTGTCACCACGGGCGATGTTAAACTACTGGCGAGGGAAAGATCTTTCACTCGCCAGTAGTTAAAATCGCTACATAACTGCCATTATGTGGCAATTTTTACCATGTTTTTGCTTTGATATCCTAAAATAAATAATATTTAGCTCTACTATGTATTGAGCCCTCTTTTAAATTAAATGTTACGTACGGTGGAATTATACTTCATTTGTTCTCATTTTACCTACCTATCTATCTATCTATCTATCTATCTATATATATATATATATATATATATATATATATATATATATATATATATATATATATATATATATATATATATATATTACCTATCCTCGAACCAAGGAAATGCTTATAGACTCAATTAAAACGATCCAAGTAAATGTTTATAGCCTCAAATATAAACGATCATCATTTACATATCCCCGAATCAAATAAATGCAGACTCAAATAGCTACAGCCAATATTTACCTATTCCTTAACCAAATAAATGATTTATAAACGATCAATATTTGCCTATTACCGAACCAAGACTCAAATATAAATGACAAAAATGTACCTTTTCATGAATCAAGTAAATACTTCTAGACAAAAGTATAAACGACCTATACTTACCTGTCTGTGGACCAAGTAAATACTTCTAGACAAATATCAACCGCAGTATTTTCCTATCTCCGGACCAATTAAATACTAATAAACTAAAAATATAAACAACCTATATTTGCCTATCCTTGAACGAACTAAATACTTATAGATGCAATTATAAATGATCGATACCTTCGAAAAAAGTAAATGCCTATAGACAAAAAGACAAAAATAGACATTTACTTTATAGATAAAAAAAGATCGATATTTACGTAAACATGAATCAAGTAAATATTTTGGAGACTCAGATATAAATATTCGTCCTTGCTTTGAATATTGCAGCCACGTCTGGTCTGGTGCTCCTGCTATATATTTGGGAATACTAGTTAAAATCCAAAGAAGTATCAGCAATGTTATTGTTTCTGATCTGGCATCTCGGCATCAGTCTCTTTCCCACCGGCGTAACGTAGCTTGCTTGTGTCTTTTCTATAAATACTTTCATGGTAATTGTTCTGATGAGCTTTCCTCGCGCTCCACAGACAAATTGTACCCATGGGAAACTAGTTAGGACTTCATAGAGACTCTGAGGTATTGTGGTGGTTGTAGTAAGAATGTTAAGTAAGACTGTGTTGTTTTGCTGAATACTGTGTGTTATATAGGAATAAAGTGTCGCTGCCGACACTTGAGTCTGAACATAGATTGCCAGTGAGCAAACACAGGCGATCCCATCATTGAATTAAGTAGATCACGTGACCATAGAGGAAAAGCATAAGTAGGAAGTCGCGTGACGTCTAATTGATCGCTATATTCCAGTCTATACTCTATACTTTTCGGATCTCTATTTCTAATCTATCCTCCATTACAGACCGCTATTCTTTATACTCTTCACTATACTATTTCTCTATTCAGATCACAATACGGTTGTTACTTGTCGAGCGAATGTTATTCGAAGGCGTCTGACACCAGCATTTTTCAACGGCGTACTACAGTTGTATCCGCGATTACAAAGTCTCTACTACAACGAGCATTACGAAAGTGATAACGAGTATTCGTTAACATCACAAAACGGATGTATGTTTGGGTCAGTGATTGACGCTAGCTAAGTTTAATTATAATACAGAAGAAAACCGGCCCTTCTTCAGCCCCTCTTTTTGGCTTTGTGCCACAATTTTGTATTTTACACAAAATAAATATTACTTTCCTCTATGGTACAGTGTAACCCGGATATAAACGACCCGGATATAAGATAAACCCGGATATAAGAGATATTTTATCTGGTCCCAAATTAGAGCCTGTGTTAATGTATATAAATTCGACCAAACCCGGATATAAGAGAAAACCCGGCTATAAGAGACTTCTTCTCCGGTCTCTCTTATATCCGGGTTACACTGTATATCAACTTTATGAATATAAGTTCAGTACTGAAGTGGCGGCTAGGTCTTACCAACTTACAGCTTAAATGACTTTATATAATCGTAATCAAGTAAATTCCTGAACCAAGCAAATGATTTTTTTTTTAAATAAAGGAAAAACAAATCTATCTATATTTCTGAGATGAGGTGTTGTAACTATTTACATTTCGGACTGTTGTCCTCGTCTTTATTGCCATATTCACGGCGTTTCGACCGTTGTACGTTCCGGCTTTCTTCAGATAGAAGAAAAATTATTTCGACGTTAAATAACCCAATAAGTGTTGGTATCGTAAAATCTACCAAGGTAATTCTACTTGATACTTTCTCAAGAAATAACAATATCAAACATTCGACAGCAAGAGAACACGTTCAAGGGAAGAAGTTATGAATCCACTGAAATAGAGATTCTTGACGCGAAAATAATTTGCCACACCTCAGGATCAAGTTCCGAACAAACGAGTCTCCAGTATTGTACAATGAAGCCTGACGATGATAACACCCCAAGGTCTCGGTCTTAGTGCCATTTTGATGGTTTTATTACGTTCCGCGACAGCTCCGGGTACCATTGAAGGAGGGAGAGTGTGGCTGTCTTCGAGGCCTTGAAAGAATTGTTGTGCCGCGAGACAATAATTTGATCCTAAGATCAATTTAACCAGCTTTCATGTCTTTTATTTCTGGCGATGATTCAAGAGGTAGGATCCGGGCTGGACAGGCGGACAGCGAGAAATGTGTCAGTAAAACGCTTTAACACTGAACACTTTGCTTGTTCAACACACACGACAGTCAATTAGCAAGACACCAGCGACTACATTAAAGCGATCGAAATCCTTTTCTGTGTTCTATGAAGTGCTTATAACTGGCAGCTATTTTGACAGCACAATAAGATTTTACCAAAGAGCGCGTTTCTTCTATTTGACGTGTCTCTTCAGCACATTGGTGATCATGACTCTCCACGATTTCCTGTCCTTCGTAGCGTTTAATAAATTTTGTCTTTTTGTTATTTCTCTTAAACCTTGTCAATCCATTCATTTACTCAAGTTCAAGTTATTTTACTCTGTCTCGCTTGTACTCAATCAGTCGTGTCAGTATCAGATTTTCCAAGCCCTCTTTCCTCATTATGTACCGTAGAAAGCCCAATAGTCTCTTCCTGATGTTAGGTATAAGTTTCTTTTTTGTTCCCACTTTCTCTAACTACAACTGTGTTGTTGCTCACATATTCTGTCCATGGTATCCTCAGCGTCCTTCTGTAGAACCACATTTCTGTTGCTTCATGTCTCTTCATTTTTGAGGAGATTGTCAAGCATTCACTGCTATATAGGAGGACAGGTATCACGTAACAATTCAGTACTCTTTTATTTGTTTCTAAAGACGTTTCTTTTTTTTTAATACTCTGCTTAGCTTTTGGAAGGCATCTTAGACTATGCCAATGCACCTTCGAGTTTTCGGTTTCGCACTTTCCGTCCTCTGTTAAAACACTTTCCAGATATTTAAATCGTTGCACGTGTTTGATTTTGATATCTCCAATTTTTAATTTTCTGTCTTTCTGTCTTTTTCATTTTTATGCCTCCTGTCTTCTTGCAGTTGATGTTTAGTCTTTTCTTCTCGCTTTGATACACTAACCTCTGTAGAAGTTTTCTTTCTGTTTCTGCTACTGACACTGCGTCATCTTGAGGAGGTACGGTGGAGTAATGGATAGCGGCTCGGATTGAGGAATCGGAGAGCTGAATTCGAATTCCAGTGCTAATACCCTTGGGAAAGGTATGAATCCTCTTCTTCTGTCCCCAGCTATGGGTAAATAGCAGGACAGACTGGCTTCTCTAGCCTTGGATGGCAACTGATCTACCGCAGAAAATGGCAACCTATTGCGGGAAAAAATCTGCCTCGTCAGTCATGTATCGAAAGATACATAATCGTCTAAGCGTGTATCATGCACGGCACATGACTGACCGAGTTAGATCCTGACATGTTATGTTAGTAAATCCTTGAGGCCGTCAATAATGAATCCTGGTAGGATTTCTAATTCTCTTAGAATCGCCTCACCGTATAGAGCGTGTTTAGCAGAATTTTAAGTCGAAATTAGAAAGCTGTTGATTGAACTTGACTGCACGATTTAAGGGACTTCTATGGTTTGTATCAAGCAAAAAGTCGGTGTAGCTTGTGTGTTTGAAGACGTTCGGTTGATACTTAAAACCAAACAGGAACATCATTAGATTTCAGAAATGGAAGCCCAACCAATTATGAAAGAAACAGATTCTCGGACCGACCAAGGCGCTGTCTCCAGCAAAAAACAAAAATACCCACCCCACAAAGAAAAATACTGATGTCTGGTTATTTTGTCGGATGATGAAAGTCGAATCAAACTGAAAATCTTTCAACAACCCCTCGTAATATAGTGATTTTGTTTTTGTTTTTATTAACGTTCCTTATGCTTCCCCGACCTCTATTTTCCCGACATATCCGCATAAAATGTGATTCTTACTCTGTAACACTCTACCTCGAATGGCTCCTGTGCCTTGTACAGGGTGAACATCATTGTAAAAGAAATCTGATGTTTGGTTATTCGGTCGGATTATGAAAGGTGGGTCGAATTGGAAATTTTTCAGCACCTCCTCGTAATATAGTGATTTTTTTTTTGATTTTTTTTTTTACTTACCTTCCTCGATGTCTACAATCCTCATATGTTCATGCCTAAGATTATATGTCATCTTTCCTTTACCTCGAAATGTTCCTGGGCCTTGTACACAGTGAACAACAATGTAAAAAAAATACAAGGCACGTGAGATACTCATGGTAGAGGGTGACTGAATTAGGTGTGTAATTTAGAAGGGAAGATTATGAAGATAAAGCCTTTAAGCCTTTTTTCTTTTTACTTTTTTCAGTATTGTTGTTTTTTTTGTGAACTTTACCTGGATAAGGATTTATATTAGCTTGGCAGCTAAGTCTCATCATTTTACAGTTAAATTAGATAGAGCCGTAAGTTCTATGCTAACAGTTTCTTCTCTCGCACTTCCTACTTGTGAAACTTGTGGAACTCTCTCCCGGCTTTTGCTTTCCATTCAACTTTGCCTTTAAGTTTTTGAACGTCAATGTCAATCGTTATCTTTTGAATTTCTGATCGGGAGAGAAAAGGATTCATTAATAAAGTAAATATACTGAGTGTGCGCTGATCTCATAATTCTCGACAATAAACCTATGACCAGGACCATACAGAGTATCATCGATCATTACGAAAGCATAATGCGGTATACAAGCTAACTGAGAAAAAAATAAAAAAAACAGAATGGTCTGATAAAAAATTTAAATCCGACAGACACGAATGGCACCAATTGATACACACACACACACACACACACACACACACACACACACACACACACACACATATATATATATATATCTATATATATATATATATATATATATATATATATATATATATATATCTTTTATATTTACATAAACTCTGTCGTTATGAATTTAAGCGTACTACTAGATTGGCGGCAGGTCTCATCATTTTACAGTCAAAATGGCTAGATGTAACCGTAAGTTCTATGTTAACAGTTTCTTCCCACGCACTACTCACTTGTGGAACTCTCTTCCGGCTTCTTGCTCTCCAGTCAACTTTGATCCTTTAAAAATCTAAATGCAATGTCAATCCTTATCTTCTGTCTTTTTAATTCCTTTTCTTTTATTGTACTCTCTCCTTAATAATGTTTTATTTTTCGCATATTCTCTCACACTCATTAACCGCGTGATAAAAACGAAAGACATCAAAAACGCTACTTGGTTTCAGTAAGAACATGAAAGAAAGAAGGGAAGATAGAAGTGATTAATGTCGATTTGAATGAAATGGAAAAATTTGTCAATTGTAAATCTTTTCATTTGTACCTCCTTACTTCTTAAAATAACGGGCAGCATTCACATTTATGATTATTATTGCAATATTTTGTTAAAGCTGTTCAGCTCAAATATTTAGCCATACGATAGGGAATTTCTATGGATATTTTATTGTCGTGGGACTCGCCGTGAACTTATTCAATTATTGGTTGGTTGATTTTGTTTAGAGCCATATCAACCTCTATGGATGATTTAATTCCGAAATCTATATATTTTGAACACAATTTTATGCCTTCAACTACAGATAAAAAGTACTGTCGCTCATTTTGCTATAAAATCTATTGATGGTAATTTTACTATAAAATATATTGTTGGTAATGTTTTTTTTAATAAAAATTTATTGCTAGTATTTTACTATAAAAATGTATTTTCATATTTTCAGTTTATTTTGTGGGTTCACTATTTACCAATAGCTCGGACCCTAACAGGTGCTACCACCCCAGATCTGGGTGGGATTGGGAACAACGGCAATTAAGAGATGGTTACAGGCTCCTCAAAACCCCCAAACCATTAATTAAAGAAATAAGATTCATAAAAAATGTCAAATAAGTACACCATGTTAAAAGTATTAATATATAATTTTGCTAACATCCCCAGTCAAATATAAGTTAGGTGTTGAACGTTTAGTTCTTTAAGCATAACTTTCATAATTGTTCAGTGAGTGTGTGTAAGATCCGATCTGTGTGTTTTCAGAGTGAATTCACTGAGGTATTCCTACAGCGACCTTCTCGTGGACCTTTTACAAACACCGGAGTCCTTTGTCGAATACTGCATGCTTGCGTTTTAATCTTATCACGCATCAGACACACCCTAGTAGTCCCCAAGTACGCACTAAGCAAGCGAGTACTTTTAAAGACAGTCCTCGACCCTTTTACGCATCTCTACATCGAGAGAAGAGCTCCTAAAATGGCATAGAAGTATTGCACTTGAAGTCCCATTGAAATCTCGTGTCATTTCGTATTCTCGCTTCTTCACTGAACAATCGCATCCTTCTCCATCCTTACTCTCTCTCTCTCTTTATCTCTGGAGATTGCTAGGATGCATACAATGTACTAAAGTACTAATACACGTCATCACTAGGGTATTAAAAGTACTGGACATTGTAATTATCACCCCTTCGTCTTGACGGTGTGTTTTGTTTTCCTCTCGTTGTTAGGAAATAGATTTGCTTTGCGCCAGTGCTTTAAGGAGACCTAGAGTTTAAATAAATTTGGAAGTCCGCGTCTTTTAAGGACTTGTGCATGCAAAGAAGTGACAGTTGATGACAGGAGAATATTTGCGATCATGTATTATGAAGTAAGAAACCCCATGTCGACACAAAGGCAACGGCAAAGTGGGAGTCATGTTTGCTGTAAATCCTGAACGAAAGCACAATTATATACGGGTACAACTTGCTGTTTATTTGACCTCTGATATTACGGGTGGAATTAATCTAATACCTTATTTCCGGACAGCGAAAGGTGGGGGTTGCTTCATTTATCCGCGTAATAATTTTTGAAAATTTTACATGGTTTCCTACTGACCAAAGCCTAAAAGTTAATGTTATGTTTCTTTTTTTTTTTCTTGTTTGGAATTCAGAGATTTCTTTCTCGTAGACTCGTTGCCAACCAAGGCTTGAGACCTCATTCAACCCTGCTATTACAACAATACCTGAGGTGTGGGTAAGAGATATATTTATACCTTTCCCATGGCTTGGAATTAAAAGTTTTCCTTCTCTTAGCTTAGTTACCACACAGATGTAGAAATCTCAGTCTACTCTGCTGTTTAACCCATAGATAGAGGGAGAGGAGAGTGATTTATGAATTTTCCCATAATTTGGAAGTAAGAGTTTTCCTCCGTTTATACCAGATGCCACTCAAGGCTAGAGAGCTCAGTTTACCCTGCTATTTAACCTATAGTATGCGCAGGGGAAAAAGATATGTTCATGCCTTTTCTGCGGTTGAGAATTCAGAATTTTCCTTTTCGGCTCTCTCTCCAAGGCTAGGGAGCCTAATCCAGAATTTTATTTAATAACATTTACCGGCCTACATGTCCGAGAAATCGACCTTGCTAATCGAACGATTCTCCGTGGCTCGATCTGTTAATGCACGTCAGTATAAATGACGGTTCCGTATAGGATACAGGTTCGATTCCTGTCGGAGGACGAATATTTTCTATGAAAATTTCTCAGACATTCATGCCGGTTAATGTTATTAATACTGTTTATTATAAAAAAACGAGCATTTACTTAAATATTTGTATCTATAAAAAGAATGTATAAACATAAAAATGTCTTAAAACAATTGTCGGATTTTGTCCATTTCATAATATATATATATATATATATATATATATATATATATATATATATATATATATATATATATATATATATATATATATATAATAGATTAATGGTCAGATTTGAACCAGACCAGGAAACAGTAGTATTAATAAGTGCTCAATACACGTGTAAAAAAGAAAAAAAAAAAAACAAAGTAAAAATAACATGTAGAACTTTTAACTTTAAAAATCAGGAGGTCAGTTGAATCCAATACCTTGGTTTCAGACTTACTACATTATTACTTCCAAAAATAAATAAAAGAAGAAGAAGACGAAGAAGAAGAACTTTTCAATTGTTATTCTTATTTCTTTTCTCATCTCGCTTTCTTTTCGCTGTTCTAGTTTTTTTTAGTAAGATATTTCTGCAAATTACGTTCATTTGTACATTCTGTACTACCAAGCAAATATTTTTTCTCCATGAATTTGATTTACTCATCAATAGCTTTCTTTACTGAGTCCCAGTCTTCTCCATCATCCTTCATATTTTCACTATTATTAAAAGAATTTAATTCTTCCTCTATTTCTTCACAAACCAAATCGTTTTGAAGCGATTCTACCGTTAAATTCTTTGGTAATTCATTAGCGTCTTCATTAATCCGTTCATTTAAGTCATCCGAAGTGAGAGTCTTTAGTGGTTCATCTTCAACAGCAAGTTTTAGTGTTTCGTTCAGATTCTTCAATCCTTGTTTGTTAATTTGAAAATTCAACGAATTAGGAGCTTCGTCCAATTTTTCAATAATCTTTAATTTCTCTCGTGACGTGAAAGAATTTCTTTTCTTTTTTATTCCAGTTGAAATTTATTCTGTGCGAGACATTGTGGCTTGAGAAATTACTAACAATTATCTGAAAAGAAAAATATTAGAATGTAGCATATTCCTGCAACATCTAAATGGCAACACTGAGAAGTTCGGATATGAGGACTTTCGGATATGAGGACGTTAGGATATGAAGGCTTCTACTGTATATATGATTAATGTATATCCGTGCAGCAACTTTGCTTTTAAACGTCTTTAGTTACATATGACGGACAAGGACAATTTTATTAATTTTTTTTTATTTAGTTTTTCCAGCGTTCTTATATTTTTCTGTTTGGAGAGAGTGAGAGAGTACGAGAACTGTCATATCGTCCATTGTCGCAAGCGTTATCAGCCAATTCTTTAGACATTTTAAAGGGAGTTTTGTTTTGGGAATTATAGTTTTTTCATGCTTTGACTGTGCGAGATGTATTATTTATGAATTCTAGTAGGAGCGTAAGTTCGGAGCCGTCGTGTGTTGGGCATAACTGAAATTCGGGTGGTCGACTTCATCACGTCACTTCCATTGTTAAACAAGGTGAGGTTGATTTGTGGGAGAGAGTTGTTTGATGTACAAGACCTGACTTACAAGGAGCTGTTTTTGGAATTTTGATTTCTATAGAACTCTAGTGATTTCGACCGGTATTTTTCTTAAAGCTTCTTGTATATTGTAGGTTGACAGATGTTTTTTATGGCATTAACCTGTTAAGTGACAAATAAGACATTTACAAAATGACAATAAAATAAGCAAAATAAATTAATCCAAACAAATTACCAAATCACACCAGTTAGAATAGACGAAATAGAATAAAAAATAAGAAACAAAATCAATAAATAAAGTAAATAATAAACAAATTAGCAAACTATTATGAGCAAAATATTAGACAATAAAAAATCAACACAAAGAATCAGTCGAAAAATAGCTATAACTGTTATATAACGATAAAAAATGAATAAAAAATAATATACTGCGTTACTTAAAAATCGAAAACCAAAAAGAGAAAATATAAAGTGTAATAAATAAATAACGACAAGTAAAATAAATTGATCTAAATACATCCAAATATATAAATAAACTAACAACCGATTCCGATAAACTAGCCGTTTAGAAAAAACAAAAAAAGATAATCAATCCAAATAAATAAATTAAAAACTGTTCCCGCCAAAATAATAGTCAAAACAAATCACAACAATCAAACCCAAAATTCAACAAATAGCTTTATTTTCCCAACCAAAAACAAAACTATTAAATAAGCTATATAAACAAATTTTTATTACGTTAATAAAAATACCGATCAAAATAAAAATAAGTAAATAAATATATAAGACAAAAAATAAAAACAAGCAAAATAATTTGACACAAATAAATAAACAAATAAAGGACTTCCAGTAAAATAGCCGCCATAATAGACTACCCACAATAAGCTATATAAACAAATTTTTACTACGTTAATAAAAACACCGATCAAAATAAAAAATAAAAATAAATTAAATATAAAGGATAAAAAACAAAATAAATTAAATATAAACAAGCAAAATAATTTGACACAAATAAACAAATAAACGACTTCCGGTAAAATATCTGCCAAAATAGACTACCCACAATGCACCCGTATATATAAATAGCCGAGAAAAATAACGGCACTCGTGGTCCGACGATTGCATCTAGCATGAAACAGACTGTCGCCTCTAAGTGTTGACTTCTATGTTCACTTTTATATTTACACATGCTCTATCTCTGATATTGAGCACTTTATCCCATAAATATAGCACACTTTAAAACTATATTTCTTCATATATATATATATATATATATATATATATATATATGTGTGTGTGTGTGTGTGTGTGTGTGTGTGTGGAGTGGCTAAGGGTCAATAAGCAGACGTGGCTCTTGGGGTACTATTCCGAGGTTATCCGTATACTTGGATGAGTATCGCTGCGTAACTGAATGAGTAGTGGCGCTATATCGAGTCTAGTTTGAGCTTTATTTGTCACAGAGGTCCGTGGTACAGTTGGTATGACGTTTATGTTGTATCGAAACGGTCAGGGTTTGATTCTCGGTAGGGACCTGCGCTCTGCTAATGAATCCCAATCAGTACGAAACGGCCGTCCAGTGTTTGCTGCATTCTGTTGAAGATTATTCTGAGCCCCATAAATTACTACATATGATTATTCTAAACCCCCCACCACCAAATTTCTTATATATATATATATTTTTTTTGTCATCCACAGACAGACTGTTTCGCTGTTTCACAGCTCATCAGTATGGCTAGACGTCTGTTTGCCTCTAGCTAGGATCGAAACCCGACTGAATTCACAGCTCTTCACTGAATTGGCGTCAGTCGGAACTTCTACCACTAATTCGGCGCACGGTAGGGATGAAGGTGAATTTTAGCGTGTTCATTTTTAGATTTAAATAAACACACAGTGACTGACTGTGACTCAATTCTGCCGAAGAGTCATGCTATATTAGCTTTACTAGTCACTGTTTACAAACGCACCCTCACACCCACAGAGCTCAGCCGAAATTAATTTTTCAGGAGCCAATTTATAAGGATTTCGTACTAATGCTATATATATATATATATATATATATATATATATATATATATATATATAGCATTAGTAGGAAATCCTTATAAATTTAATATATTTTTATATGTATTTAGCTTCCTCAGCAATATTGAAATTTCAAAAGAAATTGTTTTCATGCTTAAATATTATCTCGCTTTCTTTGAATTAGTTGTATATCCCCCCCACGTATTGATTTTAATTAGTTGTATATACCCCACGTGTTCATTTTGTAAGAATGCATCTATGTATGTATGGACGTATGTATGCGTATATCAAGACTGTGGGAAGAGTCTACTAAACGCTGACCTAACCGGTAATCGGCGTGGACATGCTGAAAGATCCTTAATCAGGTATGAATACTGCCTGGATATCAATTATTTGATATGTAACGGGTGGGGGGCAGATAAGTCTGCAGATGTCGACCTGGCCTGATAAGGCAACCTGGCCCCGACGGAAACCACAAACATCCTTTATCTCCTTTATAATAAGAATTTCTTTAATAAGATCTTACGAACATTCAGGTCGGCAGGTGAAAATAAATAAATATGCTGTTTAATATATAAACAGAGCGCCTACTCAAATACCAGTATCCACTAATAATAACGTTTATATATATATATATATATATATATATATATATATATATATATATATATATATATATATATATATATATATATATACACACACACACACACACACATATATATATATATATATATATATATATATATATATATATATATTTCATTGAATACGACAGACAAGGTACTTTGATTTAGTTTTTTATACAATTTCTCATGCGATCTGATATTTTTTTCCCTTTTCAGATGATAAATTATATAAAGAAACTGTCCGAATGTTCTTTTAATCTGAGCGCTTTCGGCCATACATTTAGCCATTTTCAAGGATGAAATATTTTAACTGTTAAATAAGAAATAGTTTGTTGCATGTATTCTTTATAAAATGTTTTCATTTTTCAAAACACGGTCAAGATATTGTGTCCATGTTCATAGTTGATATTATTATATATTATATATATATATGTATTAAAACCGAATTTCAGGGTGTTGAGGATGCTGATTTTTGTCCGAAATAATTCTCGGGAATTCTGACTTGCCCCGTCAAGAAGAAAGGTTAATATTTTATTTTAAATCATTTAAATTCATGAACGTAAAAAAAAATCAGATATGGTTTTGTATCGAACAGAATATACTTATCATCTGGTTATACAGTAACTGAAAAATTGCATTCGCGCTAATGATTTCAAATATTTAGGATGGAACTGGCCAATCTGAACTTTTCTGACTTCGATAGAGTTAAAATACGGTTCGTGGCCTTGTGGCTGACGAATTATCCCCAACCACTTTCCCACTCATTTCCTACTCTATTGATATTTTCAGAGGAAAATTTCAGACGAGTTACATTTCTTTACAGCTTCATGCCGTGTACACAAGAACGACTCACTGACATTCCCTTAGGATTCACTTCCAGAATTGTTATTTTGTGGAACAGAGAGTAATATTGAAGTAGATAATGAAATAGATGAGGATAAAGAAGATGCATAAGGCAAAGATGAATAATAATAATAATAATGATAATAATGGGAAGGAGAAGATGATGGTGAATAGGATGGAGAAGTAGAAAATGAAGAAGATGAGAATAAAGACGAAAGAAAAGGCAAAGATGAATAATAATAATAATAATAATAATAATAATAATAATAATAATAACGGGAAGAAGAAGAAGATGGTGAATAGGATGGAGAAGTAGAAAATGAAGAAGATGAGGATAAAGGAGAAGGAAAAGGCAGAGGAGAATAATAATAATAATAATGGGAAGAAGAAGATGATGGTGAATAGGATGGAGAAGTAGAAAATGAAGAAGATGAGGATAAAGAAGAAGGAAAAGGCAGAGGAGAATAATAATAATAATAATAATGGGAAGAAGATGATGGTGAATAGGATGGAGAATTAGAAAATGAAGAAGATGAGGATAAAGAAGGAGGAAAAGGCAGAGGGGAATAATAATAATAATAATAATAATAATAATAATAATAATAATAATAATAATGGGAAAAAGGAGATGATGGTGAATGAGATGGAGAAGTAGAAAATGAAGAAGATGAGGATAAAGAAGAAGGAAAAGGCAGAGGAGACTAATAATAATAATAATAATGGGCAGAAGAAGATGATGGTGAATAGGATGGAGAAGTAGAAAATGAAGAAGATGAGGATAAAGAAGGAAAAGGCAGAGGGGAATAATAATAATAATAATAATAATAATAATAATAATAATGGGAAGAAGAAGATGATGGTGAATAGGATGGAGAAGTAGAAAATGAAAAAGATGAGGATAAAGAAGAAGGAAAAGGCAGAGGTGAATAATAATAATAATAATAATAATAATAATAATAATAATAATAATAATAATAATAATGGGCAGAAGAAGATGATGGTGAATAGGATGGAGAAGTAGAAAATGAAGAAGATGAGGATAAAGAAGGAAAAGGCAGAGGGGAATAATAATAATAATAATAATAAAAAATAATAATAATAGTAATGGAAAGAAGAACATGATGGTGAATAGGATGGAGAAGTAGAAAATGAGGAAAAGACAGGGGAATAATAATAATAATAATAAAAAAATTGTTTTTATTGTTTATTTTTTACTTTTTCATTCTATTTTTATTTCATTTTTCTAAATTACAATATGTTTATTATCTAAAAAAACAAACAAACAAAAACGTGTCTTCTTACTTCTGATAATAATGATTCTCTTTCTTTCTTTCTTTCTTTTTTTTCTTTCTTTCTTGCCGTTTCGTTGATGCACTCCATCAAAATTTGCGAAGGACGTCTATCTCTTCCTTGTTAAAAAGCCGAAATTCACTGATGGGAACGCCATAAGCCAACCCATTCTGCCTATTAACGGCTGTAGGAAACGCTGACGGAAGGGAACCCCCAAGCAAGTGTGTTTTGAAGGGGAGTTGCCTGACGCCCGTTGTTGTGCGCGCGTCATCCAGCCCGGTACCAGCCCAGTGCGACGCAGCGACAGCAGCTTATTAAGTGAATTAACTAAATAATCCTTTGCACTGATTAGTTTGGATAATGAAGCTTCGGTGTTTAAAACCGGAGCTATTAGTCACGTGTCCTAAAGGTAGAAGGGAGCCGAAGAAAAACCAATGACTGTTTACGTTGAAACACCTCGTTTTTCCTTATCCATATTTGCGCTTAGGAAGATTTGTAACTAAATTACTGACTGACCGTCTTGTACACAACAATACACACATTAGCAGATGTGTATTCGGGGCCGAATGGTTAGAACGCTAGGAGTTCCAGGGTCGAATCTCACTGTAGTCGATTTGTCAAAAAGATGTCGTCTTGATAATATTGTCCTCGGGGAGCAGATACCTGCATGCAAAGCTGCAGGAAAGTGATTGAAACCCCACATCTTGTGAGTGTAATTATTTCGACGAGACAGTTGGGAAACAGCTGATGGTTGTGTTGGCACGAAATCACAAGACATCGTGACCGAGTTTTGGGACGCATCGGCTTTGTTCGCTGTCACTAAGGTCCTCTCAGAATAATTGCCTGAGCAGGTATCATCCAGTGTTTGACAGAAAATAATTTTAACAGATATACAAAAATAGAAAAGATTGTAAGACTAAAAATGTATCTTCTCACCGGATTTATTCACCCTATAAAGCATTTATTCAATCTGAGTGAACTAGAAGTCCTATCAGGATTCATTATTGGCGGCCACAGTCTTAACAGTATAAGATATAGAGTGCTGATAGCAGACACGGAAAGGAAATTATAAATGCTCTTACAGAAGTTAGCGAATGAAAGCTAACAGAAAAGACTAAGCAAAACTGCAAGAAGACAGAATGCATGGTTAACAGCAAAAGGGTCCCCCCAAGATGTAAATTACAAATCGGGGATAGCAAAATCAGGCAGGTACAGAAATTTGAATATCTGGGAAGTGTTTTAACATAGGACAGAATGTGCGACACTGAGATCTGAAGACGTTTTGGGATGATGCCTTGAGTGTGCATGCCAAGTCAATGAATGCATATGCATTCAGACTTGCACATAGACTTGCACATGTAGACCGACTTGCACCCACTTATAATTATATAGAAATATACATACGGTGGAGTAATGATAGCGGCAGGAGGCACGGTGGTGTAATGGATAGCGTAGTGGATAATGGATTGAGGAGTCGGAGAGCCGAGTTCAAATTCCAGTCGAATCCATTATGTGCTAATACCCTTGGGAAAGGTATGAATCTTCTTCTAACGCCCCCCCCGCCCTAGGGTAATTAGTAGGACAGACCAGGATGACAACTGGTCTACCGCAGAAAGAAATGGCAACCTACTGCGGGAAAAAATCTGCCTCAAATGATACATGGTCGCCTACGCCCTACGCGTGTATCAGTGATGGGTTAATGCGTGTAGTGTCTTAAAATACAAGAATATATTCATGAAGTTTATGAGGTCTGTCTACAAAGACTGGAGGCAAGTAAAAATGATTCTGCAGGTTTCTGGGAATACCATTGACATAGCTCGCAAGCAACGAGGATTTTTTTTAAAGAAAGATGGAAACAAAATGGACACTTAGGTTGAAACTGCTAGTTAAAATTGACATATTTGTGAAAGATATTAGAACAGTCCAAAACCTATACTGGCAGAGAACCGCGGAATACAGATAGAAAATGAATTCAGTAAATATACAAAAAAAAAACAAAAAAACAAAATAGAAAGAGGTGTAAGACAAGGATGTGTCTTCTCACCGGACTTGCAGCCGATACAGTGCGGTGATTCTGCGAGAATCTGAAGTCTAAGCAGCATTCGTTATTGTCTGCCACAATCTTAACAAAATAAGATATGCAGACATCACAGTGTTGATAGCAGACACAGAACGGTTTAGTTGGTTTGATTGATTTTGTTTAGTGGCTTATCGACCTCTACTGAGTATTTAATGCCGTAATGTAAATATATTGAACACAATTTTATGCTTTCAATTAAATTTATTTGGAACGCAGTTCTATATCTTCAGCTACATGTAAAATGTATTGTTGGTCATTTTATAATAAAATGTATTGTTGGCCATTTTGTAATAAAATGTATTGTTGGTCATTTTGTAATAAAATGTATTGTTGGTCACTCTACTATAAAACATATTTCCGGTCATTTTACTTTAAAATGATAATGTTGGTAATTTTACTATAAATAGTTATTGTTGGTAATTTTTTTATATAAAATGTAATACTAGTATTTTTACTATGAAATGTATTTTTATACTTTCATAGTGTTTTGTTTTTGTTTGTGAGAGGATACACTATTTGCCCATAGCTGTGACCCTAACATGTGCGACCACCCGGGGTCAATGTAGACCTGGGAACAACAGCAATTAAGAGGTGGTTTCACGCCACTCAAAACGTCTAATTTTACGATCAGAAGCCTTGCTGCCGGATGTAGTTTATCGTCATACCCAGGACTGACACAGAACGGAAAATACATGAACTCCTACAGAAGTTTGTGGGGGAAAGCGAGAAGAAACAACAATTGCAACAAGACAGAATACATGCTTGTTAGCAAAAGGAACAGCCCAACATGCAAATTACGAATTGGGAGATACCAAAATAAAACAACAATAATTTAACTATATTCTAACAAAGGACGGAGAGTGCGACACTAAAATCCGAACGTGAATTGGGATGGCCAAAGATGCATTCCAAAAACTAAGCAGAGTATTAAGAGACAGAAAAAAATCGTTAGAAACAAAGAAAAAAGTACTGAATTCTTACGTGATATCTGTTCTCCTGTATGGCAGCAAATGCTGGACAATTTCTTCAAAGATGAATCGATATTAAAAAAACAAAACAAACTATGTCGCTGGACAGTGGCTTGGATAGAGGAATTGGAGAGTCGAATTCTGGTCGGGTACGTTACGTTCATTTACGTGCAAATACCCCTTGGGAAAGGCATGAATCCATCTGTTAGTCCCCACCCCACAGCTATAAATAAATAGCTGCGTAGTGTAGGTGCTATAGCCTTGTGTGACAACCGGTCTAGGAAAAGGACAAGTCTTAATTCAAAACCTCCAACTGTGAGGTAAATAACCTCACCAACCTGCAATTAGCCAAGCGTGGTGTGTGTGGCTACACCCCTGAAGACATGGTCAGTCAGAGAGGGGTTTGGATTTGGGATTTAAATATCGACGTGCTAATCGAAATTGGGGACGGAAAGTATCCCAGTGAGATCCGAAGATGTATTGGTATAGCTAAAGATGCATTCCAAAAGCTAAGCAGAGTATTAAGAGACAGAAAAAATTCGTTAGAAACAAAGAAAAAAGTACTGAATTCTTACGTGATATCTGTCCTCCTGTATGACAGCGAATGCTGGACAATCTCCTCAAAGAGGAATCGATATTAAAAAAAAAAGAAAAAAAAAGTCAACAGTGAAAGGGTGGGAACGGGATGCCAGCCTCGTAGGACGCTTGAATTCATGGAGCCTGGGAACCAGCGATAGCAGCTCATCGGAGCAATTACCATGGAAGTATTTATAAAAGAGACAGAGAGAGGCGACGGTTTGTCTGTGAGAGAGAGAGACTGCAGACGAGAAGCCAGACCAGGGCCAATTACATTGTATACCCGTCTCTGGATCTTATCAATAACCTTGAGGCAAACAGAAGGGGCTCCAGACCATATATGGCAGCAATACTCCAAGCAAGGTCGGATGGTTGCTTTGTAAATTGGGAGGATCGATTCAGGGGAGAAGAATTACCTGGCCCGGCACAGGGAGCCAACTTTCCTTGCGGTGGATGAAGCAATTGACTCAATGTATATGTTCCATCTCAGGTTAGCAGTCAGCGTGAGATTGAGCAGCTGCAGAGAGGAGCTCTCGAGAAGTTGAGCTTCAGACATTCTAATGGCATGCAGGGAAGGATCCATGTGGTGATTAATGGAGAGCAGTTTTGTCTTGGAGGCGTTAAAGTTAACCAGCCAATTCCTGCCCCAGTTGACAACCGATTGAAGGTCCTTTTCGAGACGAACAGCCAGGTTATATATATATATATATATATATATATATATATATATATATATATATATATATATATATTAATAGTAGTACTCGTTTGGAAAACCTCGGATAGCTCAACTTGCAGATATGTCATGACAAATCGGTACCGGAGGAAAAAATTGGAAATAAAAAAAGAACTAAAAGCATTAGAACAAGACGAAACAAATCGCCAAGGACTTTAAGTCCTTAATCCGATGAAAAAAACAACAAACGAGTAGAAAGACTAAAATGTAGAGTGCTCAATACGCTAAGTAGAGCGATAAACTAGAATAAATCCTAAGGAGCCAGGCAAACCTACCTAGGTTTCACCTAAACGGATCTTTAGGGTAGACTAGCTAGTTTACCCTGAAGATCCGTTTAGGTGAAACTTAGGTAGGTTTACCTGGCTCCTTAAGATTTATTCTAATATATATATATACATATATATATATATATATAATATATATATATATAAAATATATATATATATATATATATATAAAATATATATATATATATATAAAATATATATATATATATATATATATATATATATATATATATATATGGGGAAATTATACAACAAAGTGGGAAAAGTTTACTTGTGACGCGTTTCATCCTTCAAAATTTGTTTTGTTGGTAGGATCACGCATGCGCAAGGCAGAGTGGTGCTGGGAATTTTAGAATGTTATTTTTTTTATCAGTCAAATTCATTAATTCTTTTTCTTTCCATGACTTGTGTAAGTAGGTATTCCACACTGTGATATTACTGGAAGATCTTCTAATATAACAGTGCGGAATATCTAACTTACAAAAGTGATGGAAAGAAAGAAGACTAAATGAATTCGGCTGATAAAAAAATAAAAAAAATTCCGGCACTCCACATGTGCGCATGTGCAGTCGTCCCCACTTAACAAATTTAGTCAGATGAAGTCCTGAAGGACAAAACGCATCTTTTTTCACGTTATCATTATATTATTATATATCGTTATCATATATATATATATATATATATATATATATATATATATATATATATATATATATATATATCGTTATCATATATATATATATATAAATATATATGATAATGATATGATATATGATATGATATGATATATATATATATGTGTATATATATATATATACATATATATATATATCGTTATCATATATATATATATATAAACATAAATATATATATATATATATCGTTATCATATATATATATCGTTATCATATATATATATATATATATATATATATATATATATCTATATATATATATATATATATATATATATACAGGGGTGCAAATTCCACACCTATATTTCAAAGACCTATTATATTAAGAACTTTAACTAAAACTTCGTAATTGCAGGTTATATCTATTGCAAATACGTTTATTTATCTAATTTACTGCCTTTGTCTTATTTATTTTTAGAATTTAGTAAAATTTAAAGTAAAATGCGTGACCTCTCCGAGTTTAAAAAAGGGCAAATTGTTGGAGCTCACACGGCAGGAGCCTCGATCACTAAGGTTGCTAAACTGTTTGGTTTTTCAAGAGCTACCATATCAAGAACTATGACGCAATTCAAGAAACAGGGTAAAGCCTCTAGCAAGCATAGGCAATTCGGGCCGGACTTGCAAACTTACTGACAGGAACCGACGTGCATTGCAACGTAATGTGGCAAAATATTATCAGACTACTGCGTCCAAAGTGACTGTTGAGTTGAATAATCAACTGAATAGTCCAGTTTCTACTAAAACTGTTTGTCTTGAGCTCCATAAGGCTGGATATCATGGAAGAGCCACCATAAGGAAACCTTTTCTCTCCACTCGCAACATTCAGAAGATGTTGAAGTGGTGCAAAGATCACAATGCCAGGTCTGCAGACCAATGGAAGCAAGTCATATTCTCAGACGTCTAGTTTTTCTCTTTTCTCAACTTCAGGGCGAGTTTATGTGTGGAGGCAGCCCAAAGAAGTTTACAACCCTGACTGCCTTCTTCCAACAGTGATGCATGGAGGTGGATCAGTGATAGTTTTGGCCGCCATATCATGGAAATGTCTCGGTCCAATAGTTGCCCTGCATAGTAGAATCAACAGCAGAGATTACCTGAACATTTTGAGAGATCATGTTCATCCAATGGCCCAGACTTTATTCCCTGAAGGTGGCTGCATCTTCCAAGACGATAATGCTCCAATACATACCGCTCGAGTGGTTAAGAATTGGTATGAAGAGCATGAAAGTGAGCTAGAACACATGGAGTGGCCTCCCAAATTTCCAGATATCAATATTATTGAACATTTGTGGTGCATTTTGGAGAGACAAGTTAGGAGCCGCTATCCTCCACCGTCGTGTCGTAAAGAGCTGGAGAAGGTGTTAATGGAAGAATGGCTGAAAATTCCTCTGGATGAAGTCAGGAAGCTGTATGATTCCATTCCTAGATGTATTAAAGCTGTCTGTGAGGCTAAAGGAGGACTAACTCCATATTAAATAAATTTTCTTTGAATTTAACAAGTGTTTCAATTATTTTGTCCAACCCCTGTATATATATATATATATATATATATATATATATATATATATATATATATATATATATATATATATACCATTTTGTCCAACCCCTGTATATATATATATATATATATAGCATAATATATATAAAAACATATAAATACTTTCACAAAAAACATTCAATTTTTTTTTCTTTTAATTTGCAACTTTTCAGTTGTTTTATCCATATTATATATATATATATATATATATATATATATATATATATATATATATATATATATATATATATACGATTTTGTATATATACGTTACACTTGCTTTTCTTTTCTACTTTTCTTTATACATTTCCTTGCTTTCTTTTTTCTCTTGTTCTCTTCACCCTTCCTCTTCTTTTCCTCCTTCTTTCTTCTCCTTACCCCCTTCCTTTCTATGACGCTAAACATTTGATCGTCGTGCATTTGTTTATTTATTTTTGAAAAATAATAACGTAGCGTTCTTTGTGTTTGTTTGTTTTTTTTTTAAATAAAGCGTTGGATGGTCAGTTGAAAGCCGGAGCGTACCACGGCCGAAACGTTGTAATAAATATATCAACAAAGATGAGGACAATAGTCCGAATAATGTAAATAGTGAACTGATGTTCTGTTTTGTGGAGTCGATTCGTTATTTAACACCAGTTGCACACGCCTGTAGAATTCCTTTTTTTTATATTCTCTTTCATTTGGTTATGTTGTATTCGACAAAGATGTGGACAATAGTCCGTATAATGTAAATGGTGTACATAATACCACATCTCAGAAATATAGACAGAGTATCAGCTATAAACGCTGTGGGTTTCCCTGGGGTGCAATACAGTTTCAACACCCTTAACCGGACCAAAAGCATACATTAATCGAATGGATATCTAGATGAGAAAGCTTATCACTTGCCACCGCATGCATCATCCTAAGGCTAATGTTGATCCTCTGTATGTGCCCAGATCCGAAGGAGGCAGAGGATTAGTTCAACTAGAACTGTCTTACAAAACCACAACAATCGGTTTTCAGATCCGAAGGAGGCAGAGGATTAGTTCAACTAGAACTGTCTTACAAAACCACAACAATCGGTTTTCAACGATACCTGGAAACTACAGAAGACGAGATGATGATTCTGTGTCGAAGAAAGTAATAAGAAAATTTATTCAGTAATAACGGAAGCCAACAAGTTCAAAAGGGAAGTTCAAGAAGTGCAAGTAAACCATAATACACCTACTGCAGTGGCAAAGAACCTGAAAAAAGAAAGCAAATGCAATGTACCAAATGCAGAAACCATGGCAAGATAAACCTCTTCATGGTCAATACTCTTTCCGGTCCAAACAAGCTTATGTAGATAAACCCCGTACCCTTCCGTGGTTACATAGTGCAGGGTTAAAAGCTAATAACGAAGGTTTTATTCTTGCTGCACAGGACCAATGCTTGCTAACTAGAAATTATCACGCTCACATACGGAAAGATTGTGTCAACCCGAAATACATATTCTGTGATAAATATCTAGAAACAATTGGTATGAACACCACCCAGCTCCGGTTACAGACGTAGAATCTGTAGCAATTTTATGGGATTTTACAATACACACAGACAGAGCAATCAAAAGCCAATCGCCCAGACACCGTGATCAGAGACCACAAAAACAGAATGTGCGTTCTTATTGACATGACAACTCCTGCACACTGTAATGTATCTTTGAAGATCTTCAAAAAACTATCCAAGTACAAGAACCTTGAAATCGAAATCTCATAAATGTGGTACGTGAGGTAGTTGTATTTTGAGCCCTCGGTTTCATTGGAAAAAGGTTCCGATGGACTCATTAAAAGGATCCCTGGTAACCGAAGATTTAATGATATACAAAAAATTGTACTCATAATTACAGCTTGCACGAAGGGGTTTATCTATATAAAATATGTAAATAAATCTTAGTTTGTTTGTTGTTCTTTAAAAACAATGCTCAGTGGAAAATGGCATGATGTAATTTCTGACTTTAGGTCTCTGGTTGGGACCCGTAAAAAAATGAGTATACATCAGAAAGGAAATTTAAAAAAAAAGAAGAAATACACGTGAAAAATTTCGCTTTTCCTGCTTAAATTTCCTGATGAATCTTAATTTTTCAGTTAATGTCGAGTTCTTGAACTATAAAATATAAATAGAAATTTCCCTATTTGAGCTTAGCAACTTTAACAAAATATTGCGATAATAATCATGTATATGAATGCTGGTTGTTTTGAGAGAAAAAAAAGTACAATGGAAAAGCTTTGAAATCGACAACATTTTCCATTTCGGAAAATAGATGTGTTTAACGTCTGAAACAGACGTTAAACACATCTATTTTCCCTTCTTTATTTCATTTGATCGTGCTTGACTGAAACCAAGTAACGACTTTTTTTTTTCTTTTTCCACGCATTCAGAACAGAATAGTCCATTATTTATGAGATATTGGCAGGAAACGTTAAACATTTCCAGCTTCCCTTCTTTCTTTCTTTCTTTCTTTCTTTCTTTCTTTCTTAAATATTTTTTAAATTTCTTTTTCTCGTTGGAACAAAGGGGTGCCCCTTCCTCTATTTCCACGCGATCAAAATGGTATAGTCCATTATTTATACGGTAATAGCAGAAGAAATTAAACCCTTCTTTCTTTCTTTTATCTTCTTTGTTTCTTTTTTTCATTCTTTTTTTTTACTGAAATCAAAGAGTATCTCTTCCTCTGTTTCCAAGCGATCAAAACAGTATAGTCCATTATTTATGAGGTAATAGCAAGAGAAGTTAAACATTTCTTTCTTTCTTTCTTTCTTTCTTTCTTTCTATTACTGGAACCAAATAGTATCTCTTCTCCTCTTTCCACGCGATTAAAATGGGAAATTCCATTATTTATGGGGTATTAGCAGGAGACGTTAATCACTTCTTTCTTTCTTTCTTTCTTTCTTAAACCAACTAGTGACTTTTCCCTCTTTCCACACGATCAGAAAGGAATAGTCCCTTATTTATGAGGTATTGGCAGTACGTAATGGCCGTGCGAACTAACGAAAGAATGCACAAGCACAATTATAATAGGATAATAATAATAACGTATGTGCTAACTATCTAAATAAGGAACTATGGTGCAAGCAGAATAAGAATATGTTAAATTACTGACCATATCTCTTGTATTAGCTCAGAGCCTTTTTATTATAATCTTTTGCGATCAAGTAACGGCTTTAAATCATGTATGTCGACTTTTTGAAGCCGTTCGTCGCTGTAGAAAATATAACATTTGTCTACTTGTAAAATAAGTTGCTCCGAGGCTTACAAACACCGAAAACCACACAATCATCTGAGTTAGGTTTCCAACAGGGACTTGATTTTCTCTTAAGCGGGCCATAACGATTCATTATGGAACAAATCCTCGAGTCGTTTCCCCCATTTTAGCTTCATCCGACGCAATGCCCAAGGCAAAGACAGGGACATTAGTGAACCTAAAAGCAGAAGTTGGAAATTGTCAAGACCGGCTTTAGAATTGGATGGAATGTTTGCAGTGATGGCAAAAAAAAAGGAGAAGAACTAGTGATCGCTTGTCGTGAAGTGTGAACTCTTGAATCGGGGAGAAAATGATGAACGCTTTGTAATTTATGCCTGTGTTTTCTCTGATGAAGAATTATCATTATTGTATGCCTTCTTCGGTATATTCACCTTGCTTGTAAGATTCACAACATGTCGGCTGTTATACACCGTAAGGGGTGTCTTCCGTTTCTAGTGACGTTGTTTGTTGAAGATGGATCTTTTCTTGTATTAATTTCATCCAACATATTTTTTTATTACTTTAAGGATTGTTTTTTAGCGGCTACCCGTATTTGAGCAAAGGGCCAATTTATTTTGTGACTCTTCCTACAAAGAGGGGCGCATGTTCGAATCCTGCCGGGGGACACATTTTCTTTAAATTTTCTCGCGTACGCAGGCCAGTAGACGAAATGAATATAGTGTAAAATAAATGGAGCATCTACTTAAATACGGGTATCTACAAAGTCACTATACAATTACTTATAACAAAAAATCAAAGTGGCTTGCAGTTCGAACAGTACCGGTAATTAATTTAATATTGCATTTTATTGTTATTAACCAGAATTTACTAGAACCATTTTAATAATAAAATTCTGGACTGTTGAAAAATTGCTTTGTCTTAATTCTTGTTTTAAGTAACCGTAGAGTGACCTTGTTGCCACTATATACACAGTATATTACAGTAAATTAGAACAAAAACATCTTGAAATATCTACACAATGGCATGTTTCGGCATATTGATGGTAAGTAAGAGGTGATTAAATCACCAGATGTAATCACCATCACCTGAAGATGCACAAAGTGCTGAAACAAGAAAACTATTGTGTAGTGATTTCAACTTGTTCTAATCTCTTATAATAAAAATAATTGGGCTGGTGCATAATTATCAGGCGTTTATTAAACAATATTTAATATGAAAAAAAAATCATAACAATTCAACAATAATATATTTGTTGTAGATTCCAGGATGAAATCCGGTATCAAATAATAACAAACGCCAAGAATGAATATAGGAAATGATTGTATTAACGTAATAAGGCAAACTGGTAATACAGGTTAGTAGTTCCAGGAATGCGGGTTAGTAGAAAAATATATATATAGTCTTTGGTATCGACATATCGCTGTATGACTTCTTACTGAGTCTAAGTGTTCGTTACTGTGACTCTTGTACTACTCTCCTGTGTGTGACTGTCTATCTACTCGACCGACTCTACGTTCTACTACTACTACTGTCTGACTTGACTCGACGTACTGCTGGGTATTCACTGGTAGTAGTATATGTATACTTTGGGTGAGTCCATTTGTGCAAAAAAAAGAAGACCCCTCAATAATATTTAAATGATTATTCCTGAGCGTATGATTATCGACACGCATTTTTATGACCTGAAAATAAAATACTTTTATTAAAAAAAGTAAACAAAACAGCAATATTTATCAAGAAATAACACGCCTAGAAAAACGCCTGATAATTATGCACCAAGATAATATATTGCTCTACTGTGTATTGAGCACTTTAAAAAAAAAAAACGAAAAAGTAAATGCTACGAACAGTGGAATTTTACTGCATCTATTCTTTCTCTCGTTTCGTAATATTTTCTCCGATTCCGTTATTTCTCTTTTTCATTTTTTCCCATTTTGTTTCTCTTTTACTTTTTCATCTTTCCATTTCTTCTTTCTTGATCATTTAAAGTTTAAAATGTTTGAGCTACCTTTTTATTTTATTTCTTAACCCCTTGGTGTTGACAAATGCTGTAAGGTAGTTCTTGTGGGGTGAAATAGCTATACAAATTGGGTATTTTTGAATTTCTCTGATATGTAATATATATATATATATATATATATATATATATATATATATATATATATATATATATATATATATATATATTTATATATATATATATGTATGTATGTATATATATATGTATATATATATATATATATATATATATATATATATATATATTATATATATATATATATACATACATTTGTATTATGGCCGCTACTGTATATATATATATATATATATATATATATATATATATATATATATATATATATATATATATATATATATGAGATAAGAACAAATGTATCATATTTCCACTGTCTGTGGTAATTAATTTAACAAAAGGGTTCAATACTTAGTAGAGATTAATATTATTTATTATATGAGATTAAAACAAGAAACATGTTAAAATCGCTACACAATAGCTTTAATGTTTCAACACTCAAATTGTGCCTTCTCAGGTTAAATAATTAGCTAGTGTATAAACAAGTGACAGATATATATATATATATATATATATATATATATATATATATATATATATATATATATATATATATATATATATATATATAACAAGTGACAGATTTTTATTTGTTGATCCGACAGATTATATTACTTAAACATTATTTATAGTGGATACCCATATTTGAATAGACGCCCCGTTTATTTATTAAATTGATTATACTTATTAATTTTCATCTGATTCATCGGTCGAGAATATACGAGAAATCTTATTTTATTAAAGAATTTTCTTAATCATATATATATATATATATATATATATATATATATATATATATGTAATTGTGTATTTGAAGACGACTGACAAGGCATTGCATTAATCTTTTTGTTAATAAATCTAATAAAAATCTTAATCTAAAAGCAGCATATATATATATATATATGTGTGTGTGTGTGTGTGTGTGTGTGTGTGTGATAAGAACAAATGGAGCATATTCCCACTGTCTGTAGTATTTAATTTAACAAAAGAGTTCAATACTGAGTAGAGCTTAATATTATTTATTATATGAGGTTAAAAACAAAAACATCTTAAAATCGCTACACAATAGCTTTAATGATTCAACACTCAAATTGTGCCTCCTCAATTTAAATAAATGGCTAGTGTATATATATATATATATATATATATATATATATATATATATATATATATACAGAGAGAGAGAGAGAGAGAGAGAGAGAGAGAGAGAGAGATAATATTAGTGGTGAATATACACATACATATGCAATTATATATACACATACATATATGTATAAAAATAATTCCAAGGGGATATGATCCAGGTAGAACTCAATGTCCAGGACAGAGTAAGGATATATATATATATATATATATATATATATATATATATATATATATATATATATATATATATATATATATATATATATGTATATATGTATATATATATACATATATATAAACAAGTGACGGATTTTTATTTGTTGATCCGAGAGATATTTTTACTTTTGATATATTTTTCATATATTGCTTTAATCCTTATACGACATTGCTTTTAAGAAATGTTAGAAATATCTAATAAAATGCTTAATGGCGTTGCATTGTCAGTTGTGCTCACTAAAACCAGCATATATATGTATATATATATATATGTATGGCAAATTGGAAACAAGTTTTGCGATGCGCTTCACGAAGTTCTAACGGATGAAACATGTCAGAAAACCGTTTTTTCCAATTTGTCAAATATATACACTAGAGTTCAAATGTTTGAGGGTACCCCTGGTAATGTTTTAAGATTGCCACCAAAATAGTTATTTTGTCCTTTAAATAGGAGAAAATTATTGTACATGGTTAAAAAAAAAAAAAAGAAGTGAGTCATATATTTTTATGAGAAATTTTATCATGACAAGAAAAAAACATTTCATGATTAAATTTTGCTCTCGTCAAAATATCCTCCTTTAGCCTTAATTACTGCAGCACAAATTTTTTTGTCATTCGTTGCAAAAGTTTCTCAAAATATAAGTTTCATAAATGATTCCATTCTGTTATGGTCCTGGTTAGGACCGAGGAAGAAGAACACGAACACAAGAGTAGAAATAACGAAGATATATTACACGGAATAATAATACAAGATGTGGAAGTTGTTAGTATGACTGTTAGTCTGGTTTGGAGTAAACTATTATCGGCTCGACTCGATTCGTCTCGATATTTAACAACCCTCCCACGTGGGTCGCATGTGGCACAAGGCCGTCTTAATGTGGGTTCTCCGAAGGCTCGGCCAAAAATATGCCCATTTAGAACCCGTATGAACGGGTTCAGGGACTGTATACCTCCCCAGACGAAACTTTGCCCTTCGGCAAAGCCTCGTCCGGGTTCCTCTCTGCCAAAGCAGAGAGTTCGACAGAAGTCCCACACAGTCAGAGACTGCTCACGACTCGATTCATCTCTCTCTCTCTCTCTCTTGAGAGGCGTAGTATACATAGTATTAGGAAGAGTTCATTCTGTAGTTATAGGTAAGGACCCATAACACATTCTCTTTTCAGTGACTCTAAGTGTTTGAAAGGTCAAAAAGTTTGAAACATCAAACGGTTAAAGCTATCATTTCTGCCTTTGCACAAACGCCCATCTCATATTATAGCAATCGAATCAAAATCCAAACAATATTCTTTAAAAACAAATACTGAATATTACTCACTCACTTTACTTTTCACCAGATTTTGAATTATGACACTTTGTGTGTTCCATATGTTTTGACTGACCTTTCAACCACCTGATGAACATTCATGAACTTTCTCAATTTTAAAAGCTTTGATAAACCAATGACATCCTCACCTCTGTATACGTGGTAATAAATCCTACATTGCTTTGATACTGTTCCTCAGAGGAGAAACGCGTCGGCTAAATATAGGTTTTCTTCTTGTCTTTTTATTCATATATATATATATATATATATATATATATATATATATATATATATATGTGTGTGTGTGTGTGTGTGTGTGTGTGTATTAAAAATTACACATAAGCCTACGTTTACATTACGACTCAGAGTTTCATAGGTTTGCCAATCATCAGGTACAACAATATTGGACAGTTTGTAACTTTATGTACCTGATGATTGGCAAAGCTATGAAACTCTGAGTAGTAATGTAACCGTAGGTATAAGAGTAATTAATAATATATACTTTATAGCACTGTTTTGCAACATTGAACACTGTTTTGTCTACACCAATGGTTAAATAAATAGTTATTTATTCACTTGTACGTGTACGTAATCGCTAATATATATGATTGATAGTATATCTTTATTTAGATCATTCCACATCTATTAATCTGTCTGTCACTGTATATATATATATATATATATATATATATATATATATATATATATATATATATATATATATCTGTCTCTCTCTATATATTATCTGTCTGTTTCTCTCTCCCCCTCTCTCTCTCTCTCTATATATATATATATATAAATATAATAATAGCTGCCCACTCATATTCGAGGATACCCGTCTACTAGGGTGGCTAGCCAATCCCTATTGCAGATGCTCGCTCAGGCACATTTGTGTTTGCTCAACACCTACAGAGACCACCTGTGGTTTATACAGCAATTATGCTAAGCGGACCTCAGTAACAGTTTCTTGGAGAGAGCGTGTTATTTAGTGTGATCATCAATTTAAACAAGGCCTGCCAACTGCACACTCAAGCCCTCGGTCACGATTACTTGCTACTTGTGATTTCGTGTAGCACAGTTATCGACGGACCCCAAGTGTCCACGGGTCAACCTGTGGTATAGATTTCAGGCACTTTCCAAAGTGCTGGGATCGACTTCGAGCATCAGGAAGTCTCCTAACTCACAAATCGACCATAGTGAGATTCGAACCCGAGTTCCATGGTCAGAACGCGAACGTTATAACCATATATATATATATATATATATATATATATATATATATATATATATATATATATATATATATATAATATAATTTAAGCTTGTTTTGTTGAAAATAATATGGATATATAGGGTGACCCCAAAAAACGGGAACTTTTTAACAATCCAATAAAACTAATAGTGATGGAAAAAAAATTTAATTCATAGTAATTGAAACTTTAAAACATGCCATTTAAGAAACAATGATGGAATTTTCATTTTTTTAAAATTACGTCCTGTAGGTGGCGTCCTACTGTACGAATGCATTCTTGAAATCTGCTGTTGAGATTCCTCATTGACTGTTGCAACATCTCAGCTGGAATACTGTGAATTTCATTCTCGTTACTAAAATGACGAAATGTTTACTTGCTCAAGGTCACTGTCTCGGTGTTGCCACTTGCTCATGTCTGGCAATACGCACTTCAAAAAGTGTATTTATTTTGAATTAAATCCTCTCGAATTCTCGGATCAATTTCTTAATGTTGATTTTAGATTCATTAAAGAAGGCACCGTAGTTTTTTCATTTCTTTTATTTTCCCAGGTACTTACAATCTTATCCAAGAGCATTTTCAGGGATAAATAATAGACTATCAATTACAACTATCAATTATATTAATTTTTTTTTAGCAATCCCCCCCATTGAAAAAAAAACATAGAAAAAAAGCGATTTAATTAACATAACACCAAAAAAAATATAAAAGCTGAAGCTATAATTTACAAAGCCGGCTGTCAAAAATAATCTCAAGAAATACATAGGTGAACCATTTAGGGATTTAAATAAAGGATTATCTAAACACAGAAGGGATATTTTATCTACACTCAAGGTATTACCTATTCATTGTTAGAATCTTGACCTTCTGAACGCAGGGAGAATGTATTGAGTGAAGACTAATTTCGGAATCTTCGATGGCAAACTTACGTCTCGGCTTATATAAGGTATCTCTTTCTAAACAAAATTACTTTGATTATAGAGAGGAATACCATGAGAAACAAAAAAGGAAAAAAAATGTTTAATTGCTATGTAGTGTCTATCATTCTCTATGGCAGTGAATGCTGAACAATTGCCTCGCCGATGAAGAGAAAACTGGAGGCAGCAGAAGAGGTGTTCCACAGAAGGATACTGAGAATTCCATGAACGGAGTGAGTATGCAACGAGGAATTCTTAAAGAAAATAGTAACAACTTATACTCAGAATCAGAAAGGGAAACGCGTTACAAGTGTTTTCTTTTCATCCTGCCATTCAATTATCTATCTATCTATCTATCTATCTATCTATCTATCTATCTATCTATCTATCTATCTATCTATAGCTATGTACATAATATTAGACAGATATGAGTTGATAACACAACAATACTCACACATGCACACAGTAAAAAGAACCTTAAGGTATTAGAGGCCATTTACATTAACACAAAGCAACCCACACTCAACAAAATTACATTTCAAACCAGTCACAACATATCACATTGCATCTAAACATATGGCTCTGTTGATAACCTTTCTGTCTCTCCCTTGGTCATGGAAGATGTCATAGAATCGCATTACAAATTTACGACCTGCGTCTGCAATTCCGCGATCATTAACGCCGCATAGCACAGTTCTATGCAAACAAAACAGGATGTCATCTTTGACGGTGGACATCTCTGCTGTAATGTCCATATAACCACACTGGTGATGGCTCATGTGAGTCGACAGCTTCGATTGATGACTAATAAAATAAAGAAATATCCAAATGTTGAACAGTTCTTGTCTTTATTTTCTCTTGAAACTAAAGCCATTATACGACGCTTGGAAAGGCTCAGGATAAAACAGGACAGACATTCGTTGTCTGTTATTTTTAACAATATTGCTTTGAATCTATCTATCTATCTATCTATCTATCTATCTATCTATCTATCTATCTATCTATCTATCTATCTATCTATCAATTTAAGTCTTCTCTCTCTCTCTATCTAAGTCTGTTCGTTATCTATCTATCTCTCTATCTATCTATCTATTTAAGTCTTCTATCTATCTATCTATCTATCTATCAATTTAAGTCTTCTCTCTCTCTATCTAAGTTTGTTCGTTATCTATCTATCTCTCTATCTATCTATCTATTTAAGTCTTCTATCTATCTATCTATCTATCTATCTATCTATCTATCTATCTATCTATCTATGTAAGTCTGTTCGTTATCTATCTACTATCTATCAATTTAAGTCTTCTCTCTCTCTATCTAAGTCTGTTCGTTATCTATCTATCTATCTATCTATCTATCTATCTATCTATCTATCTATCTATTTAACTCTTCTATCTATCTATCTATCTATCTAAGTCTGTCCATTATCTATCTACTATCTATCTATCAATTTAAGTCTTCTCTCTCTCTCTCTCTCTATCTAAGTCTGTTCGTTATCTATCTATCTATCTATCTATCTATCTATCTATCTATCTATTTAAGTCTTCTATCTATCTATCTATCTATCTATCTATCTATTTAAGTCTTCTATCTATCTATCTATCTATCTACCTAAGTCTGTTCGTTATCTATCTCTCTCTCTATCTATCTATTTAAGTCTTCTATCTCTCTAAGCCTGTTCGTTATCTATCTATCTATATATCTAAGTCTTCGATCTATCTCAGTCTGTTAGTTATCTATCTATCTATCTATTTAAGTCTTCTATCTATCTATCTATCTATCTATCTATCTATCTATCTAAGTATGTTCGCTATCTATCTATCTATCTATCTATCTATCTATCTATCTATCTATCTATCTGACATAAAGCTTTCACTAGAGGCAAAACAGTGCTATTGTGCTTACTTATTAGCTACTAAGAGAGTAGTCAACAAATTAAAGATGGCGGCATGAGCGTAACTAACTTGGTGGCGGTATCATTTGAAAATGAAGCTTCAGAAATGATCCGTGTTCACAATGGCCACTTCAGGACAAGAATGTTCACTTTGATGAATTAATCAGTCGCTGGACGCAGCTGCCGTTACCGTTGTGGTCATTATAGTCATAAGCAAGACGAAACCGCATCGCCGACAGTCTTCCCTAAAGAAATAAAGTCTCCGCGACATGTCATTAAAACTTCCAAACGGGCGACTCTAAGAAGAGTGACAAACCAAAAATTTTCTCAGACGGTACCAACCCATATGCCACAACCAAAACTAACTCCTAGCAATAATTAATGTCGAACACACCCAGCTGGAAGTGAAGCTAGAATTGTTAAAGCAATAAGAGATTTTAACAGCAAGGCAGTGTTTCTCATTGGTTTATGACAGGCTATGGTCAATTTTGAGTTCAGAGGTCAGACGTTGGTGAGTCTAATGGCACTGCTGCTGGTCATCCTAGTAATAGTGAAATTAGTAAGGCAATACAAAATTCATAAAGTACATTAAGTTACTAAACCCGGCGACGGCCAGTCTCTGACCAGCTGACCAACTGAAAGGCTATAAAACTTTTTAAGGGAGAGAACAAGAGAAAGGTGTGTGTGGAGAGAAGGAAAGAAGAATGGAATGGTGGGGAAAGGGAGTGGCCTTGAGGTAGCTGACCACTGGTGTTGGCCTGGCCACAATAGTGTTATTATGAAACTGGTCTGCCTTTCTTTTATCGTGCTATAAGTGTCGTTTCTGCAACCGACAATATCCGCGTGCTGACGCGTGCACAATAACGCGGAGGCTTCTTAGCTAATTTCCGTTTGGAAGTTTTCGACTTGAAAGCTATGAGTTTGAGGGAAAAGAAAATTTCCCCACTCTCTATATGAAGACGTGTATGGTCAGCACAGTGGTGAGAGGATAAAAGAATATGGCAAAAAAAAAAAGAAAGAAAAAAAAAAGAAAACAAAAAAAGGAAGAAATTGTTGGGAAAGAGGTTGGTGACCCTTCTCGTTTCGACTGAGAGAAGACAATACTTTTGGCATAAAACGAGGGTCAAGGGGGTTGGCTAAGAAGAAGAGTCAGAGCCGGACAGCTTTTTGAATCGGAAGGAATTAAGTTAAAAAAAAAATTAAAGAAAGAAAGAAAGAAAAAAAAAACAAAAAAAAAAACGAAGGAAAACGAATGGCTGGAGGTATAAAAAAAAACAACAAAAAAAAAAGAAAATAAAAAAGAAAAACGGTCAAGCGTAGTCCTGGGCATCTCCTGCTGGATACACCCACTCATGAAGATTCCATTTATAGATATATGAATTGTCGGAAAAGAGAGTGGTAACGTGTTTAACCCGTCTCGCCCCAACCACATGTTCCGTAACCCTCGCATCAAAATGTTTGACCCAAGCTAATAGATGATCCATTAACACAGGCAGACTATTGACGAAAAGACTACCAGCATTTGGTGACCGTTTCTTTTATGTCTTTAATGAAATATCCGCGATCGCCATAGTAGTTCTGAATTTTCGAATCGACTAATCCGCCGGTGCCGCAAGTCTTTTACAACACTTCAGTCCTCCATTTTACTTTTGTCGTCTGCATCTTTCTCGTTTTTCTTCCGAATTTTTCTGCTTGTTTTATTTTCTCTTTCTTGATCTTTTTCCGTGTACACTTCTTCACAATTCTTCATCTTCTTACAGGTTTCTTATTCTTGTCCATTTCTATCTTTCTGCTATCTCTGACATTATTTTCATTAAGAACATTTAGATGCTTTAATTAAGTTTGACACAAGGCCGCAGTGGTGGTGCCCACGGAGATGACAGAATTTATTCCAGAAGTTAATTGACATACAGCACGAAATTGTTAATAAACATTCTTTTTTTTTAGTCTTTCAGTTTTTCCAATTTTATGCCCCTTGATTTTTCTATCTTTTCTTTCTCGAACTTATCATTTAATTATAACTTCTTGAAGCTGTTACGTTCTTTCTTTCTTTCTTTCTTTTTAAGACTTATTTCACCCCTTTTTCTTGCTTTCTTTTTTAAACTGTTTTGTTTGTCTTTTTTTTTTTTTTCTTAATTTATTCGCTCTTTATTAATTTCGTTTCGGATAATTTTCTTAAGGTTTTTCATGTTTAGATTCTTTCTTTCTTTCTTTCTTTCTTTCTTTCTTTCTTTCTTTCTTTCTTTCTATTCAGTCTTAAGTATTATCATTCTTTTTTTTAGTTCTTTATTTCTTAGGTTCTTGTCCATTTTGCCGTGATTAATTTCCCCTCGTATAACTTTCTTAAAATTTTTCTTTCTTTCTTTCTTTCTTTCTTTCTTTCTTAAGATTTTTTTAATTTCTCGTTTGATAACATCCTTAAGGTTTTTCTTTTATAAGGTCCTTCCTTTTTAACCATGTCCACACCTTTGGGCCTCTGTACTGCAATACAATATTAAAATAGTCATCACTATTTACATCATCACCACTTCTAGCTCTTTCGTTATTAGTAGTGAAATACCACCACCATCAAAACCACCACCACCACCACTTCCATCGTCCTCGTTCTTCTTCTACTCATCATCATCATCATCATCATCATCATCATCATCATCATCATCATCATCAGCAGCAGCAGCAGCAGCAGCAGTAACAAGAAGACAAGAACCATTCCCACCGCTAATTTTTCTATCCTCTCGTGTAATCAGTATTGACACTAATAAGGCCGAGTTTGTTATAAGTAGACTTGGTGTTGTTACGTGACTACAGCGTTTTCTATTAGTAATTACTAGGAGGGATAGCGGAAGACGGATTTGGGTGAGGGTGTGGCGTACAAGTAAGAAAAGAAAGAAGGAGAAATAAGAAAAAAGAAAGAAAGAAAAAAAAAGAAAGAGACAGAAAAGAGATAATGGGACCGATGATGGTGAGGGTGGATCCGGTCAATCCTCGTTCCAATGTTCGGTCTGTGATTTCTGTGGGTTTTCATGAAAAAATGGCGACTAGCAAAGAAATTGGACGAATCTTTTCTTCATTATAATATGTTCGGTTTAACATTGTCTCTTAAAATAATTATTGGAAATCAAAATTAAATATCTTCGGTGTTTTGCTTACAAATTTAGTTTTCACCTACTATGAAAAGTAATATCTATGTTTGTGTGTGTGTGCGTTTTCACTTGCATGTGTGTATGTATACCTGAAGTGTGTGTGTGTGCGGGTGCGCGAAATATGTTCGTATATATGCGCGTTCATGTGCGGGTATGTGTGTGCATATATGTGCGTGCATGTGTTCGTATGTCGGTGTGCATGCATACGCGCCTCTGTGTGTAAGCGTATTCGTATATGCGTGTGTGCAAATTATGTGTACACACAAAGTGTGTGCCTGTGTGCGCGTATGTGGACGTGTGTTTATATGTGTGTGCGTGTACGTCTGTGCGTTTGCCTGTTCGTGTATGTATGTGTGTACAGACTGCGTGCAGTATATGTATGCGAAGTGTGTGTGTATGCTTTTATGTGCGTATATGTGTGCCTGCGTTTATGTGCGTCTCTGTCGGTGTCTATGTATTCCTGTGTGTGGGGGTGCATGAATGTTCAACCGTGTATGTGCGTGTTCGTGCATGTGTGTGTGAGTGCAAAATGTGTGTGTGTGTGTGTGTGTGTGCATATACATTCAACATCAAGATACGCAAATAAATTCTCCAAAATGAAAACAAGAGTATTTTTACTGATAGTTCACCAAATATTGATATATATTGGTTGATCCTGGACTTAAATAGACCAGGACTGTAGCTGTCAGGGAAGCCTTCTCTGACGAAATTGTTCCACAAGGTAACAGTCCTGGGGTAGAAGATGATAATCAGAAGAACACGAAGGGGATGTAGATGGTTTGCTACTGTGAGTTTAGATCAGGAACACAGTTCTTTAAGGAACATTTGAACTCGTAAATAATGCTGGTTCTTTGTAGTTTACATTTTGAAGGTGTGTTTTTTATTTTTTATGATAACGTCAGCTGTTTTATAGTTTTTCTAATCGATAATTTAATTTTGTTTTTGGGTCGACTGGGGTAATGTATTTCTTTATGATATTTCTAAGTGAAGATTCATCTTACTTATAGTTGACGTGCATTTGGCTTTTGTAGTCGATGTTAATGTTATTATTTTTGTCTGTATTTTCAGTATCTTTATTATTTATTTTGGAAAGAAATAGTCTAATCTGGTGGTCGATGAGATAGTTCGAAAAACCATTGTTAACTAGTGTTTGTTTTCCATTTTTGAGAAAAGTAGACGAGAGGATG